>JAMLFY010000002.1:37341476-37480008 GCA_030441495.1 Dalbergia oliveri | reverse complement strand
CAACGTAGAATGGTGAAGAACATGTGACTTTATTCAACATGTATTTACTTAACTGCGACCAAAACATATATGCACTTGGTTTACTCGCTTGACTCGAAGTGTTGCCTCTCTGTTGAGCTCAGGCTCGCTCTCTTTATTCTCATTCTTATTTTTCAATGTATCGTTTGATGCTTTCATTGAGTCTTTCATGGCGGAGGAGACTTATCTATTTGCTCGCATATCATGGTCAGCTGAATTAGAAGAGCAACTTACTTTAAAAAAAGAGGCATTTAGGGATGAGATCGAAGCTAAGACTAAGCACATTGCAGACACATTGAACAAAAAGCAGGAGCACTTGGTAAGAATCAATAAAATATTCAGTACATTGCAAACAATAGATTAAAGATCAAAGCTCGGATTCAACATCAACAGATAAGAAATTCAAATCCAGCTACAGTGGTTCAAAATTCAGCATTCATAACATCATTTACTGTGCCAAAAAAAAAGAAATAAAGAGTAGGACATATGAGGGAAATTAATCAATTGTGCTTCATTTCACTTACTGATAAAACAATAACCAAGGCCCGCTATGAAACACCATACGACTAAGTGTTTTTTTTCCCTTTGTTTGCTTGAACAAGATTGACAGCGTTCTTCACATCTTTGTACAAGGAGTCTCAAACATTTTGATTCAACTTTTGCCTCGTTCTTAAACCTCGATTCTCTTCTTCCATAGAAGTGCGAAAACACGAGAACATTTTCTGTAGAAGTACTGAGACAAAATGTCACCGACCCACGCAAAACAAACCAACTTTGGCATTCAGTACGTCGACTAATCCTTTACCATTTCAGGTTTCTATAGTTGATAAACATTTTCAAGTGTTTTGGTTGATGAAAATGGATTTGTAATGTAATCTTAAAGTGAGTTGGCCTGGGTTTGGGGCAACTACAACACTTGAAATGTTTTTTCGTATCCATTTCTTTTTAATATTATTTAGTTAATCGTACTTTTAAAAGGTGTTGGAAAGAATCTCCAAACTCTTCATAAAGGAATAGACGTTCAAACACCAACTTTGTTCCATGAGGTCACGTATGAAGGCTATATCAGCGCTTGTTGTAGTTCATAACTAAAGGTTCTCATTCGAAACATAGAAACTCCAGTGTAACCATATCATAAGCACATTCACTTCTTGTCAGCCCTTAAGATTTAGTCCAAGCACAACCATCTTCCTCCTATGGAACCAAAAAATATTGCTACAAGGCATGAATGTGCTGCTGAAGCAACACAATCAGAATACTTGAAAAACGGTGATAAAGCATTCAAGAGTTAAACTGCAGAATTTTCACTTGAATCTTATGAAAATTTCTCTCCCCAAAGTAACCAAGCCAAATCTCTTAAGAAACATATGGCAGCTATGCCTACTATGAGAAACACTCTCTACCGCATCCCTGAGTCTTTCCCTCAGGCCCCTTCACTCTCCCTCAGATCTTTCCACAAACCCCCTCATGTCTCATTTCGCCACTTTTTCCAACTATGCAGTTGTAGGTATAGTTCATCAGAGTCAATCCTCGTCATGTTAAAATTTCCACTGGCAAAAACTTGAAGTCAAACTTCAGTTGCTCAAATGGGAAATTCAGTGCAGAAATGTAACTGAAGGAAGGAGCAATTAATGAAGTTACTGGGGCAATGATTCCAGAAGGACATGGGCGCAGAAAGTAGAGACTAACAAGGGACCAAGAGAGCCAGAGAAAAAATAAGTAAAGGCAAGGATAAGACCAAAGAGAGATGACAAGAAATGAAAGAGAACCAAACAGTACATGCATGAAGGACATGGCAGGTCTGATGGAAGATATTATGATCAAGCCAAAGAAGGAACTAACGGAGCAGCAGATGCAGCAGAGAGTGCAACGAGTAAGCACATGAGACAAAGGAGGAGGGCAAGGGTTTAATGCAAGACTTCTAAAGCTGGTCAATCAATTTTGAAAAGGGGAAAATGGCTTTCCCGCCTTTAAAAAGATTGAGAAACAGGATGGTAAAACCAAGCCAATCATTCACCCAATTCCACTTAAACTAAAGAAAGTACATAATGAAGTTCACACCTGCATTATTTGAGCTGCTGAGAAGCTACAACAACATACTACTATCATTCTCAAGACAGAAAAAATATTAAGCAATACTTTATGCCACAATAACACATTTAATCAGAAAATGCAAAATGAAATTGAAAAAATGGAAGAGCTCATAAACAGGTACGATTGAACATGAGAAATTGCAAAAATGAAAGAAAGAGAGTCAAATAAGGCACCTCAAAACATTTTCCATTGTTATATAATAAATTACTCAAACCCACTAGTAGAAACGTTATGCATACCCAATTCTGTTACAGGGAGGAAGACTAGAAGAGCCTATGTGAAACTGCTGCGACATTCTATCTGAAATCATCTAAGGAATCATCTTTACCTAAAGAATCTAATCTCAGACCATGTTTGGTCCGACTATAAATAAAATAATGAAAAAGCAACGCCCCTAGCAGCAAAGTGACGATAGTAACCACAATACCGTTGTTCCCAGCAAGGAGTTGAGTGCATAAAAACTTCATGCAGCAACCATCAAAAGCAGCAAGAGCAATCAAACGGACAGAGAGGGGTACCTCCAGCATCTGCTTTATTAATACCCAACTCATCTTCAGTGTAGATGGAAAGTCCATCCAGTGTTTTCTTTCTTGGTCCAGAAGGTGCATCCAAAAAGCCACCATCATCAGACTCTTTGACTTTCTTCTTCTTCTTCTTCATCTTCTTCTTTGTCTTATCATCGGTTCTCTCAGTTCCATCATCAGGTTTTCCGGTCTTCTTCGATTCAGACTTCTTCCTCTTTTTCCCAGCAAATATTTCATCAATTTCACTACCCGTCTTTTTCGGTGCCGCAGAGGGCTTCTCCTCTTGTACAACAGTATCCTCTTGCAACTTACGAGGGGTCACTTTAGAACCATTCTTCTTCGTCATTGGAGTGAAAAGAAAGCTGCATATCGTGTTACAACCTTTGTTAGAACGAGACATGTTTCACTAAACACACAAAAGAAGAAAAGAAAACATCATACTTTTTTCAAAACCTGCTAGACCCTCCTTTGTATCCCTGACAACAAAATTGCTGCACTACGAACGCAATCTAAAAGTTGCAGCTTACAGCATGAACTTTAAAAAGCTAATATTAATTAACTAACGAAACACTGAATCAAAATTGGTTCCTTTTGTAAAAACAACTTGTATTATGCCACCGTAGCTACCAAATAGAACTAAAGAGCTCAAAGGATCACGAAACAGCAACGCAAAATAATGAGATCTGATTTACAAATAGAAGAGGAACATAATAGTACCTTATTGCACGACACTGTCGATGTCCTTCGATTTGCGTTGGATATATGAATTGTGTGCTGCGACTCTGCAAAGCCTTAAACAGTATTCACGGAGACGACGATAGATAGAGAACAAGTCCACGCCCGTGAATTTTTAGGTTGGGCTTTCCTTTATTTTTTGGGCTCAAGATGGGGCCCCAAGGAGGAAAAACAATCTAGTGGGCCAATGAACATTGAATTTAGTGTGTAGCATTGGGCATGTCATCATTGGCCCATGTGAGCCTCCACGCCATTGAGTATCTCAGGCGTTTTACATTTGGGCTAAAGCCCAAGAGAAACTAGAGAATGCCTTGTCTCAAGTCTCGACCATAATCAACTGTCATGAAAAAATTGTCTAAGGGTATCTTTCATGCGTAAGGTGGAAGCTCTGGTTGGGCCAATAATCCGAATTATGTTAGGGGTGAATTTTAATAAAATTAAGGCGCATTTGTTTCGTATTTTAAAGAAAGTTATTTTGAAACTTAAATTTTAAATATAATTAAAGAGGCTAAAAATTGATTTTTTTTAGCTTCTACAATAAAATTAAGAATTGATTTTTTTATATTCTAATTATTTTAAACAAATTATCCAAATATATGAAAAATAATTTTTTTGGCCAAAAAAGGTGATTATTTTCTTCCAAAATTTGATCTAAATGCGCCCTGATTTTTAAAAGAAATTGGTCAGCCTTTAATGTGGTGTACCGTTGTTATTAAGCCTTATAAATGTAGTATTTTATGCATTGACGCGGTTACTTGCATCAATCAATAACTTGGATGTGCAGGTCGGTTAAGGATTAATTAACGATTTACTAAATTTATGTTGTACTTAGTCCCCACAACGACCGTGAAACACGAGTTAGAGAGTGGCACAATAGAATTGAAGTGGTTGGCTGTTGGAGCAGTTCATCAAACGGAACCAGTCGTCAGAACTCATGCATGACATGTGGATAACGTATTATGTATTTATGTCGGCACTTGAAACCCTAACTTCAATAAATCGAAAAACTCATTACAACAAACCATTCTTTTTTTTTTTTAAGTACACATAATCATTATAGGCTAAGAAAAAAGCGATGATGTGCATGTGGATACACTTGGATGATCTGAGAGATCGACTCACTTAGAATTGGAGTGTCATTCAAAATCTCAAAACAAAAAGAAAAATGGTATCTGAAAATTATTTCATATATTCTTTGTAAAACATGATTCAACTATATATGATGTTTGAAGGATATTTAAAATTTAATAAATTAGAATAACATAACAAGGTTTAATTAATTTAACTAATTTAATAACAGAAATAAAATTATTTTTCACATACATTCATACAAGCACAGAAATCTAATGAAATACAATAAAGTATAATTTTTATATATCAAACATAATATTACTAGTTTTCTGTTACAAATCTTGCAAGCTTCCACCATGACTCGTTCCTTTCATTCATGACCCTCAATTTAAAGACTAAATCTAAAAGTTTCACTTGTATGTCTTCGGTAAAATAATAATAATAATAATAAAGGGATCTGGAAGAGGCTTTTGTTTGGTTTTAATTGGGTCGTCGGAAAAGGTTTGTTTGACAAAGGGAAAAAATTCTATAATTCATGGATCAAATCATTATTTGCATGACAATAATACTTTATCTTTTCAATTCCATTCTTTTAAGAATGCGGTGGAACAAATAAGACCGAGAATGTGGCCATGCTATATGAATATATAACTTTAGTTGAGGAAGGTATATAGTCATTGACAATTTGACATCAGGAGAGTTACATATTGGTATTTGGTAGATCGAGCACAATCCTATGACTATGAAGTGAAAGATGGAATTCATTCAGAAACACATGAAGTGAAAGAGAAGTCACAAAGGAAACCGGGGATCCATTTTCCAATCCATAAATTGAAAACAAACCCGTAATGACTTTATAATGAGCTCTTGATAACCAGGCCACATTCTCTTGTTAGCATGCTCTGCTAATCGTTATTTCATTTGTGCTTCATGAAGCGTAAAAATTTAGTAGATTTGATCTTGTCTCTTTGCCCAAGTAAGGAATGGAACAGCTCTGAAACTTTGGTGTCAACAAGCGGTGCTCTCATGGGCTGATCGGTTTGACATTCAACATTCAATTATTTATTATGCCAAGAGTAAATATAATTGACTCTTTCGGCGACTATTTAAAATATTATGCAAAGAAAAGAATTTGATTCAATTGTGTAAACAGAAAAAAAAAAACTCCTTTTATAATATTATAAATATTATGGGTTTTTTTATTTAACAAAGACATCTTTTTCTATTTTTTATTTTTAGGATATCCATCATTGATAATCATGATTAACCCTTTGAAATGAAAGCTACCTTGAAGGTAATTAAATTTCTGATCACAAATCTTTTTTCATATATATATATATATATATACGGTTAGAAATTGAATCCCTAACTAGACAGATTTGATTCTAAATTTTTACGGTTTAAAATGTAATAAAATTTAATTCATCTATAATTTGATTGTTTTCGTACGTGCTTCGAGAATGGTCAAAAAACATGGTAATCTTAGTGGGAAATAGGTGCCCAATGAGGACCCAAAGGAGCACGAAATGATGTCAGAAGATATATCATAATGCAAAAATCGCATTATTTTGACACTTATATGACATTTATATGGATTCTATATGATTTGGGAGGAGTGATAGAGAGAATAAGTTAAAAGAAAAAGTAAATGATGAAATTTATATTATTTATAAATAAAATATTTGAAAAAATTGGATGCTAAAATAGAAAAAGTTTTATCTTACAATTAAACTGGAAAAAAAAAAAACTAATAATGAAAGACTCATAGTCCTATAGCTGTGTATGTGGAATGAAATGAAAGAGATAGATGAAATCGACCAAAAAATGAAAAAGAGATAGATGAAAGGAAACAGAGTGGAACCAGGAAGAAGGAGAGACTACAATTTCATTCACCACCGCCATCCTCTCTCTCTTGCCTAGTCTCAGCTCTTGCTTCTGCCTATTCGGCTCTTCCTATACAATCATGTTTAGTTAATTCACTTCTCTTGTTAATTTTGTTATAATCTGTTCATCACCTCTTCTTCGTTTTTCTACTCCTATATCACATATTACTTTTTTTTCCTTCTCTTTCTTGGGTACATATGGCTGTAACTTTCTTCAGCGTCAGACCTGATAGAGAAAGATCAATTCTGTGAAACAAGTTCCAGGTGGTGTTTGTTCTAGGCTTCCATCAATTTAAAGCTGAAAAAAGCTCTGCACTTTTTCAGTGCATTATTTCTGTTCCATTTTTATTTTATCCGAGTTGGTGAGAGAAGGACTCCACCCCCATTTATATTTTACCATTTTCTCACATCTCTCACCAAACCCATAATCCCAAGTTCTGCTTTAACCGTACTCTATCTCTCTCTCTCTCTCTCTCTCTCTTTCCCCACTCCAGATTGAGACTTCCTTTTTGGACTTTATCCAGGTTGCACATCAATCCGCCATCGCTCAAATTTTGCAGAACCAGCAAAGTTCTCTCCTTTGTGATCCTTTTTTCACAGGGTATAATCAAATAATTCAATCCTCTAAGAATTTATTGAGGTTGAGATTGTGAGAAATGAGAATCCACTGAGATTTATAGTGAATTAATGTCAATATATAGTTGTGGATTTGCTCATAATGTTTTTGCTGAAACCTGAGGTAGGTGGACATGCACAAAGTATAATAGTCGCCGTGGTTTTGGTGAGTGTAGAATTGAATCTCAGATGCATTTTACAGATACGTAGAGCCAAATTACAAGGCCCCTCAAATCTCAAGCACACACTCGTATCCAGTTAAAGATATATATACCTGCACGCGTATCCAAGCCAAGGGACCAAGCCACCAACCAACCATTTCTTGTCATATAAATAACAAATTAAGCAGCTAGCATATATATACTCCTACAAGAAAAACACACCCTCAGAAGCAACAGAAGATAGGTAGAGAGATTTATGGATCAAGAAGGAGAAGACAGAGGAGGAGAGGAGAATAATAGCCTCAACCTCAACCTCAACCTCAACCTCAGCCTCATCCTCCACCACCACAACCGCAGCAGCACCAGAAATGTCCACGCTGCGATTCTCTGAACACAAAGTTCTGCTATTACAACAACTATAGCCTATCACAGCCTCGGTACTTCTGCAAATCATGCAAAAGGTACTGGACACAAGGGGGAACCTTGAGGAACATACCAGTTGGCGGTTCCAGGAAAGGGAAGCGTGGCAACAAGGGTTCTTCTTCTTCTTCGTCTTCTTCTTCTTCCAGCCACAAACCTTACAGGTCGCAGCAGCCTCAACCATCAATATTACCGCATGAGGTTGTTCAAAACCAGCAGTCAAACTTGACGACGTTGGTAGGGCCTTCTCCACCCACCGTGGTTCCACCAACAAACAGTCCCTATGGTGGTGGGTATTTGTCTTCTCTGGCTGCTGTTCATTCACTTAACCCATCATCACAGTCACAGCCTCTCAATCAGTCTTTGAGTTTCGGGTTCAATGCTTCTGACTCTCTTGGTTCAGAACACCACCAGCATAGCCAGATTCTTCCATCAAGATTCTATCATATGGGTAAGGTAGGATCTAATTTGTATCCTCCATCACAACAAGGTTTGATTCCATCAAGCATGGGTAGTAGCAGTGCTGCTGCTTCTCACCTTGATCATGGGGCCTCTGATGCCTCTTTGTGGAGTACTATCAGCACTACTTCCATACGTGGTAACTCTGATCAGAGCAATATCAGAGGTGGTTCTTCTTCTTTGATCCCAAATCTTCACTGGCCTCATCTGCCAGGGTATGACGACCCTCCTGAATAATCCTATTGAGCTGTTGAATATATCCTGAAAATACAGAGATGGAAGTCATATAATCCTCAGCAATTAATTATTTTGTATTGCTACCAGCTGCTTGATTTCTTTCTGGTATCATAATTTAGGTTGTTTTGTGTATTCATTGGAGTTTGGACAGTAGAGAATTTTATGATGTGGGTATTCATTTTCTAAGCAGAGAACTAGCAACCATAGCCGTTTGTTTTCTAGTGTAATACACAATTACATTACATATAGGGATTTTCTCGGCTAGGTTAGGATTGGAAAAATTCACATAAATTTGAGATGATATACAGTTACAAGGTAAAGTTTTTGTAAGTATATATATATATATATATATTATATAGTTTGCCTTTTACGATACATACTACTACACTTTTCTACTAAGTACTAACTATATATCTTGTTCAAAGCAATATAGTTTGAATTTGTTAGTTGGATAGTGTTAAACTAACGTCTAAAAAGGATAGTAGAATTGCTAATTAACGAAAATTAAGGCTGCCAGCTGTACTAAAAGCATGCATAAAGGAGGTGATGTCTTGGTTTAAAAAGTTGATGGAAAAGATGGTTCCATATTGTGTCCTCCGGTACAAATGCTCCTTCACTTTACAGTCCTGTTGTTTTAGAAAAATATACAGGCGAACACAAGCCTAACACTCTATTTTTTCACACACTAGCAGTAGAGTTGACGGTACCTTTGATAAAATTAGTACAATCCACTTCTATCATGAACGTATGTAAATGTGAGGTGTTATCATGCAAGAATTTTTCATTGCTTTATTCGCAGCACAGTTGTGTGCGGTTTACTGTTGTGGTTTGGCTTCCATAGTTCCATTTGTGAATGTCAATCCTTCAAAGAGCTGATGATGCATGCGAAACTACGTTATTTGTCACGGGTGTTCTCCCAAAAAATATGTTTGGTTTGAAATTAAGGAAGCGTTTGTTTATTAATTTTTTTTAATAGAAAAGTAATTTTTATTAACTAAAAGAATTTTTTTATAGAAGTTATTTATATCAGTTTCTATTCAAAAAGTTAAAAATTAATTACAATAATTTATTTTTAATTTTTAAATAGAAACTGATATAAATATATAATTTCTATGAAATGTGATTTCTTTACTTGGAAAAAATCACTTATTTATCAAGAAAATATGAAACAAATGCATCCTAATTCTTTTTTCCCATGGTATACTATCACCTCGAATATACCATACGTTCGTGAAAATGATAGTTAAAAGTTAAAACTATTGTTTAAAGAATTCAAATTTATGTTTTAACTCAACTTAGCACGCATATGGCAGAATTACTACATTTAACATAATTTTTAGTTTCAAATTGTGGTCTGGATAGAAGTAAGAAATTTTTTATTGAATCAAGCCATCGTTTGCCAATCACCAAACACAAGTAAATGAATTGAATCGTCATATTTAACACTTTTGTAATTAAATTAAAAATATAGTTAAAGTATAAAATAATGATGATTTAAAAATTTAAAGTGTTGAATATTAAATAAAATTAAATATTAACATTTTCTTGCTTTGATGGTTTGTCTTGGATCAAGAGAGAAAATAGAAGAAAAGAAAATAGGAAGAAAATTTTTTTCTCCTTACATATTTAGATGGAGAAAAATAAGAAGATAAATAGAGATGTAAAAGGAGTTTTGGTTTGTCAAAAGTCATTTTTAACAGCTGAATTAAAGTTTTCAGCCCTTTAAAATTTACCTAACCCGCTCCGCTTAACCCGGTTTAGTGGGTTAGATTTGGCCACGGGTTAAGTCTTTTTTTTTTAAAAAAAAATCATAATTTATTAGTAAAAAAATGTAAGAAATGCGTGACACAAAAATAAAAAAAGTAAGAAATGCGTACACTTACCAAAATAGTAACACTATAGTTGGTACTATTTACTCAAAGTTAAAACTTAAAAATAAAACAGTGTCATAATTCACAAACAATACTATTAACAATAATATTTTTTAATCAAAATTGGTGTATAGTTTAATAGTTGTTACCTTGAAGAATTAGGTATATATAAATAACTAAAAAATATTTTTTAAAAACTTTTTTAAAAAAAAATTTATCAAAACATTAAAAAGTTATTTTTGAAATTTTTTTTGTTTTTTGATTTGCCCACCACCTCAGTCTACCTAAATGGGTTTAACTTTCAGCCCATTTTATTTTGATTAACTCATCATGTCTCGTTTTTTATCAGTTTTTTAGGGGAGGACCAACCCATTTTAACACCTCTAAAAAAAAATAAGAAGTGTATATAAAGGTGTGCATAAATAATTATATTATTATAAATGACATATATGTTTTTAATACATATAAGTATAGATGTGAATATTAGGATAAAGTAGTCATTTAAGAATTTTATTCTTGGTTGAAGATTTGAATATATCTATTATATACTTTTCATTAATTTATATGATTTATCATCAAAATTTTTTAATGCAATACACACAAGTCACGTGACATTTGATATTATGTTGTTATCTTATTTAGTAAATTTTAAAATATATAAAATATTAGATAATGTAAAATATACCATTAAATATAGGCGGAAAATTTGTAAGAAAATAATGTTTTCAAAGTTAAATATAAAATATTCATCAATGTTTTGTACAATAAAAATTATATTCACTCAAAATATAAAGTGTTTTTTTTTTGTCAGCTAAAAATATAAAGTTTAAGGTGTTGTATTTTCAAAATCATAATAACGATGCACACATGAGTAAAAAATTAAGGTATGAACTTTAGTTTGTCCTAGAACTAACCAAAAGATATTAATTAAATAATCAATGAGACATTATTAAATGGGATGAAGCGATCTGTACAGGCGCAATATTGGTTAATTCCACATTAATTATTTTGATGTTTGGTATGGATAATTAAAAGAATTTAAAAGTCTAATGATTTGGATAAAAGTTTATCATATCTTTTTTTTAATTTTCTTGGAAACTTTGAAAGCTTAAAAAGCACACTCTTCAATGCAAAATTTGCCATTTTAAAATAGCATTGGATAGAAAAACTCATTTTCATTTAGATTATAATTGTAAAATTTGGAAGAGTAAAATAAATATGCTATTAGCATAGTTGAGTTTGCTTACTTTTTACGCGAAAATAGTCCATAAACGCTTTTGGTATCCAAAAAGAATATACTATACTATGATTTTTTTTTTCTATGACATTAACCTTTTTTTTATTTTGTAAACTGTAAGGAGCTTCTAAGCTTTCTTTCTTGAGGTTGCTTTTGATCTCTTTGATGTGTGTTCTTTTGTTACTCTTGTAACTGTTCTGCTCCTCTCCGTTTGTGGAGATAAGGTTCAGCTCTCTTCTTTAACGATAGGAAAAAAAAAAGGTGCTTATAACTTTCAATGATATTTTTATTGTAATTTTCTATATTTGATATAATTGGAGGATCCAAAGTTGTTTAGTTGAAATGTAGGTCACATATAATGAAATTGAAGAAAGTGGGAGTGGGGAACCTTCTCCTTCTCTTCCGATTCATCACTTAGCCCCCATATGTATATAGGGCCTACTTTAGCTTCTTCTTTTTTTTTTTCACTTAAAGCTGTTAGTGGCACATGCATGTAGAAACAATCCAGTGTCTGGCTTTATCACCACAATCTAATCCACTATGATTTTGATGTGTATAAATGCATGTGTATTTGTGGGCCTCTATTTCACACCTTGCTCTGTGAGAGAAATGCAAATCAACAGCTACTTTGGCTTGAAGTGAGTGGTGGACCCACGTGGCCACGTCTCATCAAGAGTCACTGGGACTTATAACTAACTAATTATCTACGTTAGTCAATAGGACCATCAAATCGGTGGAGCTAAGGCTGCCCTTGCCCTTGATCACTGATTCATGATTACAGCGGCTACAGATCGATTCACAGATCATCTGATGTTAAATTTTTATAATCATCATTTTTTTTTTGTGATATATGTTATGTTTTTATCTCTTAATTAAATTAATTATAAGAGATTCTATATGATAACAAATGTATACAAATTTAATACAAGAGAATACATTATAGACTATATTGTCATGAATCATCTATATCCCCAAAGTTAAATCGATTGGTACAAGCTTATAAATAATTTTATACTCTCACATGTCATTCACAAGTGAATAACTTTCCATATATAATAGAAGATAATAAGGATCGAACCTTTAACTTTTTTGTCATGTCTCTATACCACGTCATTAATATCTATTCCAAAAGTTAAGTTCATCAATAAAGACATGTGAATAATTTTATGTTAGAAATTTAGTTCTTTAGATTATCCATGTTAAATCATTAAGAAAATGAAATGCTAGATGTGGAAGAGTACTTGAACATCTAGAGGAACTTATTGGTGTTTGAACATATGATTATTGATCTTCCAAGTTGATACATGTCCTTTAGAGATGACGACTCTCTCTTCTAATGACGGATATTAACAAAGAATCATACATATAACCCTAATTTCCAATTCAACCCATCATCATAAAATTAGTAACTAGGTAACATAATATTTATACATAATAAGTTCATACCTAATAAGATGATTTATGTCCAATTAACTTGTCCTTATTAGATCACTTCAATTTGGATCAAACTTTATAATAGTACACAATATACAATTATATACACATATATATAAGTTCACATATTCTTACATTTTATACTCGAACATATATATATATATATATTGTAGTTTTGAGCTTAATGCAATGTAAGAGTTACGAGAAGGAATTCAACAAATTAATGATGCAAAAATATTATTTTAATATTTAAAAGCAAATGTCCAGTTGAAATGTCCACTTCTAAAAAATATTGAAATAACATTGCCCTTAATGATGGATTATGTCTCTTGTATATCTCTATGTAAGTAGAGTCCTCTAGAGAAGAAGAAAAGATTTGTTCCCAAATGAGTTTCATCCTTTTTTTTTGATATTTCATTCTATTGTTTATAACATATACATGATATATGACACTAGAGCTTTCAAAACATATATATTTGCACAATATAGAGATCTAATTGAAAATTTTTGTATAATATAGGAATTTAATTATAAAATTTTAAATTATCGGGATTTGTTTAAATTTTTTTGTACAATATAAGAATTATAAAGGTTTTAAACTATAAGAATTCAATTAAAAATTAAGTAAAATTATAGAAATGTCCAAAATAATTAAGCCATAAAAAATTAGTGTTTGCGCAATTGGGTCAATAAGCCAAAGGCCTGAGCCCATTTGGCTAAGCCTAATCGATGTGGATTGAGTTGGGCCAACTTTTGTTTCTACTCAAATTTTTCAGCTCAGGCCACATATTTCTAAGGCTTTTCAAGTTAGATCATTAGATTTAACTCATTTCGATGGCTCTATATAACGCACATGCTATTATTTATTAATCATTTTTTAGTATATATAGAAGATAGAAATTGGTTTAAGAATTTGTCAGTTAATTATATATGGTTTCTAAATAATATAACTGCACACTAATTATTCTTTTAAAAGAATAATTTTCTCCAAAACAACATAATTAGAAAACTTCTTTGATATTTGTAAATATATTTTGCTTAGAAGTAATTAAAACTTAATTAACCTTAGTTTTAGAAAGAAAAAAAAAGTAAAACAAAAAAGAGCAAAGATAGACAATGGGGAAAAGAAAAGAAAACCCAACGTAAAACAATGGCAAATTAAAACTTCAAAATTGTAAACCAAAGGAAAAAGAGAAAAATCATAATTAATTGAAAAGTTAGAGGAAATTTATTTTATTAAAATGTTGCTTTCGAATTATGGTGTAAATGAAATGAAATTAGTCGAATATCAAAAAATAAAAAAGAACAATTGAGCTTCCAAGTTCCGTTGCAACGATTCACACAATATGTATAATTCAAAATAGATTTAGCTCATAATGATTCGTTTTATACACTAACAATTTTTTTATTTAATTACACCAATTGAAATTAAATTCCTCATTGAAACGAATGGTTAATCTATCTATCTATCTATGTAATAATACTAATAAAGTTCTTCCACTATTGTTGCGGTGACATTTCCTCTTGATTTGGATTTTTTTAAAATTATATAATTATGATATTTTAATTTATAATTTCATTTATATTCTTTTATTAAAATTATTGTGTAACATTTCTCATAAATTGATTCTAATTACTAGTAATATTATTTGTTATATTTTGACCTCCCATATTTCTCATTTAAATTTTTCATAATTTTTCATAATTTTACATTTTTATAATTTCAACCTTTTAAAATAGTAATCAAATCAAAGTGAATAATTTTAATTTTACAATAAGATGTATAAAATATTTTATAAACATATATAAGATAATATGCTGAACTAAAATTTTGCACTCAATAAATTTGAGGAAAAGTTATCAAAATATGATTGATATTGTTAAATGTTATTTTATAAAATTAAAATGTAACAATTATAAAGGTTTTGTACGCATGAAAAATAATTGACTTGCAAATAATAAAATAAAGACAATAACATTTTCATTTAATTTATTAGCATAAATCTAAAATTACATAAAAATTAATATTTAACTAAATAATGCTTGAATTTTAGATGCAAGTCTATTTATTGTACTTTATGATATTATAATAGTTATATTTATATTAATTTATTTTTTTGTTTTATCAAAATTAATTATTTATTTTTATTAAAATAATTTAAAATAACTTTTTTTTTCAAAAATAAATAGGTTAAATTATGTACTAAACTATCAATTTGATCCCTTAGAGATATATGTAATATCAATTTAATTAATCTCTTAAAGACCTTTTACATTGATTTAATCCACACAAACTATACACATGATATCAGTTTAGTCCTTGAATTATTTTTAATATTAATTTAGTTCTTAAAAGATAATTATTGCTTCATCCTGAGGGCCTTGAGGCCCTCCAATTATCGAAAAGAAAATTTTATTGCTCATTATGGCATTGGTGATAACTGATATGTTTCGAAATTCATAGGATATTAATCAAAAGGAGAAAAAAAAATCATTTGTCTTCTATATAACCCAATATTTCGTGGCTCGTGAAATAGTATTTTCACTATTTTCATTCAATAACCAGTGTGAGAAAGATAGAAATTTAATTTTAATATTTACATTATAACATATTGTCACTATTAGATGCACATAACTCAAGAGATTAAATTTTTAAGACAAATAATTTTATAGTATAGTATCAAAGTCTTTATAATAAAAAAAAATTATTTGTTTAAAGAAACGTATTATATATAAAATTATTAATATACTATAACCTAATAAATGATTTTATGACAGCCACAACATTTAAAACATCATTGAACTCTAAATCTGTAGCATTTTCATGCCATCAAAAGATATCTTCGGTTAATTGGTTGTCAAAGAATACTGCGTATATATGGTAGCCATCGCATCACAAATTACATATTTACATTCCTCATGATTTTAATAAAATTTGAACTTCAAAACTTTTAAGATGGAGTAACCAATACTCAACCACCACTCAACATTCAACATCCCTTGACTACGTCATCAAAGCATTTAGTATTTAATAAGTTAATTTCCGTATTGGCTGTCACTTTCCAATTAATAGGTTTTACTATTAGGAAATTAAAGGCTAAGTTTCTTCATGACACGAAAAGGCCCACCTATACCGAGATTTTCCCCCCTTAGGTTCAGTCGCTCTTCTTGTAAGCTGTATAATCTCATCATGAAATAGCTAAAAGCCTTAAACTGATGAACACTTGACAAAGTAGCCAAATATTCCTCCATCAAAGCTCTATTTAAACAAAAGAAAAATGTTTATTGTAAAATAAAATTATATAATAAATATACATTGTATATCTTATAATTATTAGATGTGATAAGTAATCTCCACTCATCACATCTAATAATAATAAGATATAATATATATTTATTGTGTAATTTTATTATTTATCTAACATTACTTTCAACTAGAGATGTCAAAAGAGCCCTTGGCATTAAACTTGTCATTTTTAGCGGGTTGTTGAAGTTTGATCTAGTTAAAATTTTTAACCCGCCTAACCTGCCTCGCTTAACCCAATGGCTTAGGTAGGTTAGGCGGCTTGACCCTGGACCAATTCTTTTATATTTTTTTAAAAAAATTCATAATTTATCAATAAAAAAGTAAGAAACGTGATATCCAAAAAAGAAAAAAAAATAAAAAATATGTACGCTCACCAATACAATATTACTATACAATTGATATTATTCACTTAAAGTTAAAACTTAAAAATGAAACAATGTCATAACTCACAAATAATACTATTAATAATAATATTTTTTAGTCAAAGTTAGTATATAATTGTTATAGACCTTGAAAAATTGGGTATACATAAATAAAAAGTATTTTTTAAAATACTTTTTTAGAAAAATTCATCAAAATATTTAAAAATATTTTTTTAATATTTTTTTTAATTTTTTAACCTTAAACCGCAACCTACCCTAAAATATATTTCAGTCCATTTTATTTTGCGCAGCCCCATCCTCTCATTTTTATTGGACTTTTGGCAGAGCAGTAGAATAGATTGATCCGTTTTGACATCTCGCTCAACAAAATTCTATCCTTTTCTGACAATATTTACATGCACAGAAATTCACTGTCAGGCATAGTTCCACATCAGCATTATTGAAATTGGGATAAAGAAATAGTTACCATTGACTACTCAAGTGAAGGCATCCTATAAAGTAAAAACCGAAAAAGGAGAGCATATGAATGGATACATGGTGGGGGGAACTTACTCGATCCTTTCTTTAGCCTGAAGAAGAAGGCATATTATTCCACCACACACATACACATTTCAACCTAGTTTTGACTTGGTTTCCAGAAGCAACACATGTTCAAACACTCTCCAACTTTTGTGTTGCGATTACTTGTGGCTAAAGTTTTGTTAAGTTTGACGCTATCATACCAACAAATTTACATGGTTTCGCACACGCAGGCATGCTTTTGCCCCTCCCTTGTTTAGTTGTTGTCTGCTTGAAAGAAAGGATATGCTTCTGACGGGTGACGAGATCTGTCCACTCACAACCACGCAACTGCTCGTGTTTGGTTTGGGGCTACTCGTCCTCTTTCTGTTTGGTTTACATGCAGAATGATTTTGGTGAATATAGTGGTCCCGCATAAAATAATGTTAAACCAAAATGTTTTCTTAATGAATTTGGTGAGGGTGACAAACGTCAAGGACTAATAACATTTGTTAGGCGTGGCATGAGGGGAAAATATTATTGTATGGGAGTATTATGTTAGATTGTGTTGGCATGAAAACTGTGGGATGAAGCTGTTGCAGTTACACATACAATCAAGTCAAAGGTGAAATTAATTAATTAACAAGTGGTTAACCATGTAATCTATGGATACCCATTTATTGTCTGTTATTAATTAATTTCGTCCGAAATCTATACTAATTAAAAATAGGAGTAGTTTAGTTGTAGCTAATTTTTATTGAATTTTTTTATAATATTATTAAAAACAAACCTGGTAAATAATAATTGACATGATTGAATGAAAGTGAAATTAATTATTAATCTTGAATAAAAAAACAACTAGTAAAATAAGTAGGGATATTTTATTATTTGAACATTTGATATGTAAGACATTTAAATTTTAATTCTAATACAATCATATTTAATACTATTTAGATTTATGAAAATATGATAATTAAACCTTATTCTATTTTTAACTTTAAATTATCAAGAAAAATAGAAGCAAATCATTCAATGTATATTTTTTATGATTAATTTTACTATATTTCAGTGTAAAAAATTTTTCACTATTATTTAATCATATACTTAAATTTGTAAGACTTTTAAAGTAGTGAGTGGTTAAATAAAATATTTTTACTATATGATGATATATAATTATACGTCAATATATAATGTAAAATACAATATATTTACATTAAATTCATTATATTCTTATTTTACTTTTTCTTCGAGAGATTTCATGAGTACGTTTTCATCTTTTATCTATGAAACATGTATAAACAACTAATTATAAGTGTAAACTTCTCTTGAAGTTTAACATAATCATATCAGACACTTCTTCACTGAACAAGTCATGTTATACTTACACATGGTACTGTATATTAATTATTCTTAGACTCCAATAACTATTATTTTAAGGTGGTTTCTATCTTGGTCCTTCCTCTTTTTAATATCATCTTATGGTCCATTATTTTATGACTATTAGATGTTATTTTAATGCTTGAGATTTATAAATATAATTAATTTAATTTTAAAACAAAATCATAGTAGAAAAACTATTAAATAAAAAAGAATTTAATTACAGAACTATCCTTTATCATGAACTCTTCTCCACCAACCCGTAACCACCACTGCCACCTTTATCAAGTCACCACCGACCAGTTTCTTGGCCAACATGGCAGAGGACTTGGGGGGCGCAGGTGGTGGCATGGAGACATGATGTCGGGGCTTTTCAGAAACATGTGTTTCTCGATGGAGCTCGCAAAGCTCACCTCCTTCAAGCTTCTCAACATCTCAGGCTACGTGTTTCAAACTCAAATCCCAACTGAAGCCTGTAAAGCCAGTTCTTTTCATTTAGATTAAAACCCTAAAATCATCCCTTAGGTTTATAGGGAACAAATAGTAACCAATTAAAAACCCAGGAAACATTTCACGAAAGGGACACATTAGTCCCTCCATTTCATACCTAACGAACCACATGTGGGGTGTTAGAAAGCGACGTGGACTGTTAACCCCCTCTCTCCCCTATACTGCGATGTTTCCACCATCTTCACCAACAAATGCAGATGTTACTGTATTAGCAATTTATCCCCTTAATGCTTTTCTTAACACCCTCATCGTCATAGTGTGCCACATCTATGCGTGCTGCACCACTTGGACAAGGAGATATGGATGCAAAAGTTACTTTCGTCAATGAGGCAGACTGCAAAAAATCAAAGAAGTTTAGCTTTGGTTCCAAATCATTTCCCATATTTGGTGTTTCTCAAAAGATTGATGGAATATTATCCTTGAAGAGAGAATAGAATAGTGTAAAATCTGAAGCTAAATCCAGCTCTGGAGATGACGATATTTCTCTCAACAGAACTGGGGGCCACCTACCATCAACATCTGCACATGCTCCTCCCAAAACTGAAACATCAGTTAGAGAATGTCAACTATTGTCAATTTTACCAACAGCTCTGGTAATGAAATCTCCAAATGCCATTGAACAGAACAACCTAGCTGTTTCAACTTCATTATGGAATGAATTTGTAAAATCAGATTCAGTTGTAGTGCCAAATGTGCGAGACAAAGGAAAAGGTTTGATGCCTCCATTCACATCTGAATAGCCTGAAATAAACCAATCAAGCTACAATTTAGCATCACAAGAATATTTCACAGCCACTAAATATCATAGTTATACTTCTCTTTTAATCCGTGAGAAGAAAATGAGTGGTTTGTTAGACCCTCAAAGATCTTCCTTTTCAAGATGGATTCAAAGTGGTATTGCTTATTTACCACAGGACCCCATAGCTAGCAGTGATGATGAATTATGTTTTGTTCATGGTCAGCATGACAAGATTCACAATTATATTGCTAATGCAAACATTAAAAATCAGACTGTATCCTCAAAATCAACTAAACCTCAAAAATTTTGTGGTGGAAGCTCTTTGGTCCCATGGTTGCTTCATGATGTCGAGACTAAGAAGATATGCACCAATATAGATTCAGTAGAAGATGGTGGAAATGACGCAGTATAGGGGAGAGGGGGTTAATAGTCCACGTCGCTTTAATGTGCCACATGTATTGGTCCGTTAGTAGGTGTAACAAAAAAAAGGAACTAACGTGTTCCTTTCGTGAAATGTGAGGACCCTTGGTTTTTAAATGCGAACTAATTTATCCCTTTTATAAACCTGAAGGACAATTTTGGGTTTTTAGTATTTTATTTATTTATTTTCTTTTCTTTTAAGTTTGGGCCGTGAAAATTGGGCTTCAATTGTTTAACACAGTTTAGTCCTCGGACTCTTGGGATGTACACATCGAGAGAGAGAGATGCATGTGAGGACGTACGGTTGGCGGACCGGCAGAGCGGCGACGGCGGTTATTGGGGGACGGTCAGCGGAGATCGTGACTGAGAAGGAGGAAGCCGTAGTGAGTTCTGGCAGAACACGGCGACAGCACAGGCACGGAGGTCTGCGGCTAGGCGGCCAACGAGGGAGGAACATTGTGTTACTTAATTTGTCACAATGAGAAAATTGATTGTCTGGCTTTGTGATTTTTGTAGGATTGGAAGAATTGAAGTCCGTTTAGCTTATGGTGTTTAACAAATTGTTAATAAGAAATTTGAAATGAGGCAAAAGGAAGTATTTTGCACTGCATGTTAATTATCCTCTTGCTTGAGTTCTTTTGGCCTGTTATGGGGAAAAAAAAAGTAAAAAACAACATACTTCTTGCGCAAGAGGACTGTCTTGTCCCTATGCGCGCCACCAGTGCTACTGTTTCAAGCTTAAGACTCTAGTGGCGCTAGCGTGGGGGATTAGCGGGGGATGGCAACAGGACTCTAGTGTAGCCAGTCTTTTCACTAGGGAGGTTGTTCGACTGCATGGGTTCCCTCTATCTATAGTGACAGACAGGGATAGAGTTTTCATGAGTACTTTTTGGGCTGAATTGCTTAAGCAATCAGGTATAAAGCTAAGGTATAGTTCTGCCTATCATCCTCACATGGATGGACAGACTGAGGTGGTGTTCTGGTGCCTAGAAACCTATCTTAGATGCTTCTCAATTGCCAAACTGAAGCAATGGTTTAAGTGGCTATGCTGGGCTGAATTATGGTTTAACACTTCATATCACTCTTTTACCAACACATGCCCCTTTAAGATCCTATATGGGAGAGAACCCCCTGCATTGATTAGAGGAGATACTCAACCTTCAGCCGTGGAAGAGGTGAACTAGCTGTTGGCAGAAAGGAATGCAATGTTAGATGAGCTCAAATGGTACTTGCACAAGGCCCAAGCGAGGATGAAGGCGCAAGCTAATAAAAAGAGGAGGTGAGTGGAGTATGAGATAGGAGACAAGGTGTATTTGAACATCCAGCCATATAGGCTGAAGTCTTTAGCCACCGCGTCAATCAAAGGTTGAGTCCGAGGTACCATGGCCTATTTGAAGTGGTGGAGAAGGTGGCATACAAGCTACTCCTCCCGCCTGATTCCTTGGTGCACCTGGTGTTCCATGTGTCTTTGTTGAAGAAATGTCTGGCCCCTTAGCTCAAAACCCAGCCAGTGCCACCAGTCTTATTGCAGAATGGGAGATGAAAGTGCTGCCGGCTGAATACTACCAATATGGGTTAATGCTCAAGGAGAGAATGAAGTGCTCATTCAGTGGAAGGACATGCTTGAATTTGAAAGCATGTGGGAGCTGGCTGCTGACATTCAACTGAGTTTCCCTCAACTCCACCTTGAGAACAAGGTGGTTGTTCAACAAGAGGGTGTTGTTAGAGACAAATTCCCCACGGCATTAAAAGTGTATAAGAGGAAGACAATAGAGGTAGTTTAGGACGTGGAATGATGGTTGAGTCAGCAAAGGCTGTAGCAAATTTGAATGGGCCCACTAGTGGGCCTGTGGCCTAACAGTTTTTAGGAGAGAGAGGCTTTGTGTTGCCGAGGGGGTGTTATGTGTATGCAGTTAAGGAAAATGGAGTATTTGTATCCTTGTGGGTAGAATAATTTTTTTAGGCAGGATTTCTGTTCTAGGCCAAGAGAGTCGAAGCTACTCAATGCTCAAGAATTTCTATCTATATCTGTCACTATTTTTGTCCATTTCCTTTACATACATACATCATAATATCATTCACTGTTGCTTTACTCTTGTTTGTCTCTATTAATGGGATTGGCTTTAAGAATAACACTGGAACGATAAAGCTAATTATACAACTATCACAGCAAGTATATTAAATAAAACTACTGTTTTTCGTTACTTTATTTATCTGAGAATAGCATTTAAATATTTTGTTGTGAATCTCATGCAACAATATCAAAAGTTTTAAAAAGGCTTCTGCGAGTTCATTGCAGAAGTAGCATTTGTTATATTGAAACATTCTTTAATTTCTTCCCTTGTTTTTATCTTTGTAATATTATCTAGAATCAAATAATAGGTGTTAGAATTTGAACTCAAGTTGTGTTCTGTGCCTGAGAACTCAATCTCTTCGACCAATCAAATCAAGTTGAAGCTAAGCAAATGGCACTGTTGGATTACTCCAATTTCCTAATCAGCTGTCAGTTGTCTAACATGAATTCTCAATCACATTCTGCATTTTGGCTGTTTGTAGAAATCAGAACCTGCTGAAGCATTATCGTCAAATTTGAGATTGCTTCCTTACTTGGAGGCAGACACGGGTCTCATTTTTACTCTCTGGTTTTTCAATGAAATGACTGGAACAGCTGCTCGATTAGCAAGTAGTCAATTCTTCATCCCCACATACCCATTGTTTAATACTTTTTATTTGTCCCATTTTTTCTCTCTGATCTTTTATCTTGGTCTAAGACACCGTTTATTCATTGATACTTTCTAAGAACTCTGAATCTCTGATTTATGTGCGCAGTGAACAAGGCCATATGAACGGATTGAAGTCAGAGTATCATTTGCTATCAAATTCCAAATGACAATTTTCTTTCCCTTTTTTTATACCTAATATTCATTGTTGCAAGTATATTCAGCAAGGTTAATCTTATTTCTGTGCACCTAACAGTATTTGAATTCTACCTCGTCTCATCCAAAAACGAAAAAATAAAAAGAAAACAGTATTCTACCATGTGACAATCCCTGATTTATTTTTGTTAGGAAAAAGTTAGAGAACCAAAAATCTTAGTAGAATTTTATATTTAGAATTATGTGTCATAAATATTAATCTTTAATTAGATCAAATAAAAGACTATATGTATACTTTTCTAATTGTATAGTAGTATTTCGCAGTTCAAAATATAAGTCGTTTTTAAATTTTTTTGTCTGACCTAAAATATAAATTATTTTTACATTTTAAGAAAGTATGAATTATTTTTTATCCATTTTATCTCAATATTTATGATGAGTGTAAATGAGTAGATATAAATATATAATTATTTAATAGAGAAATAATTTATGACTAGGATAAATAACATTTCTATCTTTTATATGCTCTAGCAAAATTCACAATCACAATACATTCTCCACGACAAAGACATGAATGGGCCAAGCCAAAAATCAAGTTACTGGGCCTAACGCTAAATTTTGATCAAAAGTTTTAAAGCAGCTGGTCTTGCTGCATGTTTCGTTATGCGTGCACCTCGCCACCTCCACAAAGGGGTTGAAAGTATAAAAATTAATTTCGCCCATTTCACGTTATATTTGGTTTTCCTATTGCCTCTTTTCTGAAATGGGACTTGAGCATCCAAAAGTGATTTCCACTCAACGGAATTGCATATAGGGTTGCTTCACTCAAGACAATACTATTAATACTATATATCCATTGGTTAGGACATAAAGAATAAATGATCTATTTAGCAAAATCACTTTTCAAACAAAAATACCAAACATGATTATAAAGAATCAAGTTTTAATTAGATTAAACACTCCATCTATTTCTTCAAATTAAAAACATTATTTTGAACAATTTGGTCCCAAAAAAAATCTCATATTTCCTAAAAAATTGAAATGTAGGACAAACTAAGTTATTCTCTTCATAAAATTTATTCATTAAACCTTAATAAATGACACACATGACCTGTTAACACAATGATGTGGCACATTGTGTTATACATAGAAGTCACGCTCACACCCCTAACCAAGTGTGGCACCATTTCCCTATTCATTCTTCCCCCAAAACCTAGAACAACATCATGTGGAATAAGTGATTTTTTAAATCTTTTCAAAATGACATTGTTTGGACATCGGCATTTATCAATTTATGTAACACGTCATTGTTATAATGTGTCATTTGTGTCATTCCCTTAATGGAGAGGCTAACATATCCTATAACAATTCTTGAGGAGCTAGCTACACGAGGGTTTTTTTCTTGGAGAATCAAATTGTCCAACGTAATTTTTCAGGCATTGGATTGAGTGGTTGCTCTTTTAATTGAATCACTTTCCTTCAAAATCAATTTTCACTAAAATCAACTATGACAAAAATAAAGATTATCAAGAATCAACTTTGCGCATAACCAAACACACATTTAGCATTTACATGTTCTTTGCTTCGTCTATTTTTGTGAAACTTCATCTATCACTCATCACACTTGAAGTCCTAACACATGACACGATACCAGATCAACTTGATTTACAATATCAGTAAAATTATTATAAATAGATGCATTGGTCTTATCTGTTTTGCTTTAATTTGGTACTATATGACAAGAATATATCGTTAACATAATCGTATTTTAGTATCATAATTCATGATATAACTTTTAATATTTCCTGTACATGGAAATTTTTCATTTGTTCATTTAAAGATAGCATTGTATGAATTTGTTTTCCTACATTCTGCCCAAGTTTAAGGTAATATTGTAAGATGCAAAAGTGATGATGATTTTAAAATTCTCAAATGGCAATAATAACTGCATGCTTAACAACTCTGCCCCTAAGACCTGCTCGAAATTCCCTGTATTTTTGCCAGAAATTTGCAGCTCTACGCTTAACCTGTTCTTTGCCGAGTTTCTGTGGAGGTCGAGAGGAGTGACTTGATCTTTGAAGGTGATATATATTCGATGCGGAGAATTTGTGGATTACTTGTGGAAGGGTTTTGGGCGAGAGGGGCGCCGGGATTTCTTGTTAGGCGGTTTTGGGAGAAGGAACCACGGTAGTTTAGAAATGTAAAATGAATGTTTAGCAATGAAGTAGATCAGAGACAAATAATTATTGGAAAAAGAATGCAAAACCTAAAAAAATTTTAACTGTTGAAAAATTATCCTATGGATATAAAATGTGCTATATATGATGGGCAAATCGGCAACTATACGTGAGACCCACAAAGATGTTGATCGGGTGAACTTGCAAAGGTATCTCCTAACTTCAGTCCCAAGTTAAATGGATAGTTAATCACAGGACATATTTGGAGTTTAAGGGTAAAAATGGAGTTAGTTTTCCTGATTCAACTTTATGTGTAAAATTATACATAAAACTCAATCATAAAAAATTTACCTCATTTTTCACTTCTCAACCAAACATATCCTAAATTTTAAAATGAAAACTTTCACTTATACCATACTTATAAAGTGGTCAGGGTGATCGGTGTGAACCATGCATGAAAGAAAAGAAATCGAATGGAAGACGAATTTGCCGATGTCGTTGTGCACATCTTATTGTCTCGTTGAAGATAATAAGTAGAGTGATGAGTTTGAAAATGTTAGCAATAATCTAAAATAGCTTAACTAAGGAAATCAGATAAAATTTAACAAGATTCCATTCGATTATATTTGTTAAATAAGATAATTTCAAAATTTTCGGGAAATGCAGTATTTTCCCACCTGTAATATGTGGAAGGCGTGCTAATTAAGTGCTAACCTCACAAGAGAAATTAAATGTCTGGGCAGCAAGGAAGTTAAGTATTTCTAATGTGAAATACAATGCATAATGATGTGGCCTATAGATGGAAACTGCTCACCTAGCTATTAATTGCTTGGTTCTAGGCACCTGAAATGATATATAGGCGAAATGTCCACTGTCACTAAAGGACAACATGCGAGCTCAAACAGTGCTTGAATTCCTATTGTGCGCAACAGTTTATAGCCAGGCTACCTAGCCCACATACAGTTAAACACCATTTCGGGATACTTGGTAGGGTTTGAACGTGAATTGTCTAAATCGGATAGATAATTGAAAAAAAAAAAACAGCAATATTCTTTGCATGGACCAAAGTTTCTTGGTATTACCAGTTGATGGAAAACCACAATGTTGAACATATATATATGACCCAAATTACCAAACCCCACACACACTAATAATCCAAATCCAAGTAAATAATAATCTCCCTCTCCTCTATACCATTATTATACCCCAATAATTCCACATTTCCCCATGGTTCGAAACAAATTTGAGAAAGTTAACAAAAATGAAACCGATATTAGTTCCTTTCATTAAGGACAGGAACATATACCAAGTAAATCCCCCACCCCACAATACATTAGAAAGCATAAAAAACGGCATGTCATTGGAATATATATACATTGCATAATTAATGAAAACACCATAACTTACTCAACTATGGAGAACTTGCACCAAAGGTTCTCCAATTTGATCTCCACAGGGAATTGAACACTGTGCAGAAAGTGGTGGCGCGCCGCAGTGAGAAACGATGAGAGAAGAGGATCCGAGGTTCCTCTCAGCGCAATATACAAGCAATTCTCAACCTTGACACATAAAACTAACAGGCTGAAGAGTAATATATATATTTGCGGCTGACATGATTGCTCCGATCCCAAACTCCACTCATCTTTACTTTTCCCATTTACTTGTAAGTATCTGTTATTTCCTTCCCCCCCTCTTCAAATGTAAGTGAGCCAAAACCCACTTGGACCCAAAAGAGAAAAAAGTAGCAGCAGCAATAAAGATAAGCCTAAAATAGAGCTAAAGAAAAGGACCAAAAGACGACCTTAAACGAGGGAGAGAGAGACAGATTTTGAAAACGATGCTTCTTCTTTTTTCTAGATCAGAGATGTGACTGAAGGGCCAATATTAGGCTGATCACTCCAAGCACCACCCAAAGCTGTTGCAGCAGTGTTCCAATAAAGCGAAGGATCAGACATGCCCACATGATCGATCTGGTTCTGGCAAGCACCACCGTTCCACTCCAACCTGTCTTGTCCTTCACCTTTCACTTCTTTTGAAGTCATCACTGCAACTTCCTCACTACCGCTATTCCCTCTCATTTGCAGCTCCTCCAAAGAAGCCAAGCCCTGGAAGTTGTTGCCACCTAGACCACTATGCTTCACTCCAACATTGATGAATCTTTGCTGCAATATAGTAGAGCTCAAAAGGGAAGCCGTAACTGGAGTGGTGGGTGTAGAATTTGAAGAAGGACAACCAAAGATGGAATTGTAAGCAGAGAGAAACGTATTATTTGAACCAAACCCACCATTCCGGTAGCCACTATTATCACTAGCTTCACTTGACATAACCCCAGACGAAAAACCTAACCCACCAAGGGCATTCAGATGAGGCTGAAGATCATACCCGGAACTCGAAACTCTAGAACTGAACCCTGGGAAAGGAAGATTTAAGACTTCACAAGAGTTACTAGAAGGTAGCCCATAAAACAAAGGGTTGATATGATTTGAGGTTGAAGCAATATTATCGACGTGGGGCATGGAAGGAGGGTTTGAATTGGAACTGCTAGGAGTGGAAGAAGAAGGAGGAGAAGCAGTGGTGTCAATGGAAGAAGAGGTTTGGCGCTTCACGCGCTTGTTTTTTCTGCAGCCGCCTCCTACAGGAACATTCCTAAGAGTTCCACCCCTTGTCCAGTATCGCTTGCAGGCTTTGCAGAAGTGCCTTGGCTGCGACAAGCTGTAGTTGTTGTAGTAGCAGAACTTGGTGTTTGATGAGTCGCATCGAGGGCACTTGAGGGCTTGATGTTGCTGTTGAAGAAGCTCTTGACCCGGTTTCTCCATAATCCTACCTGAGGAAGCCATTGAGACCTTGTGATCTTCTATCACCTGAGTCTACACCACGATGAGAGAAAAACAATAAGATAAGAATAGAAAAAATTAGAAAAAAAAATATAATGAAGAAAGAGAAAGAGTTTAAGGAGGGTGTTCTAGGGTAAAAATAACGACACAGTGTGGATATTCTCTTCCAAAAGAAAGCAACAAAATTGGGGTGGTCATGTATTTGTCTAATAATTGAGACAGTGAAAGAGAGAGAGAGAAAGACCTGTGTCCATTCGTTAGTCGTTGGAGAGATGACAAGCATTTCCTCACAGTTGCTCAACATTTTGGGCCTCTGTGATACTGTGCTACTAATATGAATCGTTGAAACAAAGGACTAAACAGACAAAGAGTAGGTGGCGCCTTGAGTTGCGCTAGCTTGATGGGTTTTGAATGAATATGGGTTCGTGGGTTGTGTGAATTGCTGTGGACAAACAGAGAGCGAGTGAGAGATAGGTAGAGGTAGAGAGAGAGAGAGAGAAGGATGAGGGTCACCATAATAAGATGAACATCATCATTAATTATTATATTAATCACCGAACAATAATAATATATGTGTAGGCTCAATTGTGTAGTTTCACGTGATGAGTTTGGTCTAGGATAAACCTTGGATGATTAATCTAAGGGAATTGGAATAATGAAAGGGAATATTGAAAAGGACGTTCGAAATCCAAGAAGAGGACATAGAGGTAAAGTAGAAACATGGAGATGAATCTTGAGTGGTTCAAGAAAGAAAAATAAAAGAGAGAACCTATATATATATATATATAATATATATATAATAATAATAATAATAATAATATATATACAAGGAGACTAGTCTCGCCCATCACTACGTAGCATTCTTTTGTGCAGGAGAGAGGATCAGATAGATAACTGCACAGAGGAAATCCCTAAGAGCCCAATACCCCAAAGCACAAGACCAAATCCCACTTTCAATTTGCTCAAATTTTTAAATAGTATATATATAGTAATTTTAAACGATAGTAAAACTTAGTTTAATGTCGTAAATTACTCTTTTTCTTCTTGTTGGTCGAGGAATTTAATATCAAAAGTGAGACAATATGGCATTTGCACGAATCACTTACAGATAAGCAAGTGCACACAAGCATAAGTATATATTAGGGAACAAAGACGTCTTATCTTTTTCTTTTTTCTGGATTTATAAAAGGAGAGAGAAATTAAGAAAGTATAACATGGTAAGGAACTAGGAACTGAGAACTATTATGTTTGTATTATGTTTGCATTACGGACTAAAAGTTCCAAACGAAAGGGACAAATTAAAAAGCCCACCATGTGGATATTTATGTCCAAAGGCTCGAACAAAGAAGACCACGCTTTGCAGTTAAGAGCCTCTTGCTTTGCTTGCTCCTTATTCTCTTATAGTCTCGTTCATATTGACCAAGAGGATTTTGTTCTTGCCTTTTTCTTTTCTTTTGCTTTTATAATGAAAGACAGTAAACCGTTATATAGTGTGTGAGACTGTCAGAGTGAGTGAGGAAGGGAGAGTCGTAAGATAGATCAGAGCCGTGAGGTGCATAGCATAACCATGTGGTGTGCAGCTCAGCTTCGAAGGAAAAAGGATAAAAGAAAGATAAAGCAAAGCACAGATATGGGGGAACAAGCGGATTTTGTAGTCCCCCAAGGGATCTTCCCCTCCCTACTTCCCTCCATTATTCTCCAGCTCTGTTAAACCTTGGTATTGGGTGACTAAACTACTATACACTACTCTTGATTTTGGTTGATATATTAAGGTTGTACATTCAATATAAAAATACTAAATATACAATTATCAACAAAATAGGTGTACGATGTTTTTAATTCTGTATTTTATATAAAAAAAAATAGCATTCTATATAAGTACAACAAGAGGTATAGAATTGTTAAATAAAAAATTATTTATGTAGTGCTAATTTTTCTGTAAACATGATGAAGTGGACTTGGGATATTGACTACTATACTATCTTCAATAATTCAGATAAGTCACCATGGATCATGATTGAGCAGTACTATTTTCATGTGAATGAAAAATAATTTAACCCACCTAATCTACGGTTAAAATAACAGAGAAATTAGAAATATCCTTGCTTCAGCCTCTTAATTAATTTATTAAATCTAATTTTATTTAAAAACCCTTTTAGTTATTAAAAATAAAATTTATTAGGAAAAGGTTCACAATAGTTCAAGATTAGGGCATGATCTTAGTTTATTAAATATTTATAAAGGTACTTATAAATAATATCTTAATAAAAAAATCAAACCAAGTTCAAACAAAATATGAATGAAAGAGGAGAGATACACTTGTGAATGAGCAGGTTAATTGGAATAAATTTTTCTTTAACCTTATGCATAGATGTCGATCTTGGTTAAATTCAGATTTATGAACTATTGCGTGTATGGAGTTTTCTGAGGTGTTTCCTAGGTGTCCTTCTGCTTGATGGGGAATGACATAAAAAATATGTGACCTGTGCTCCACTGTGTGTTTTTCAATGGTGTATAAGGTGATTATGGAAGTTGATGATTTGCAGAGTGAAACATAATGAAGTTATTTTGAGATAAAGGAGAGTTTTGTGAAGTTTAGAGGGTGAAAATAATATTTAAGAGGAGAGATACACTTGTGAGACCTAATTGCTATATCATAACCTTGGCTTATTATGAACTTGGCAGGTTTAATGTTCAATTTTGATTATTTTGCAGTTTGAATTAGTGTTTTGGAGGTGGTGAGAGGAGATACACAGTGACCTACCTTTATGTGAGGGGAGAAGTGTGAGATATGAGGGTGGTTGTTAATTGTATGTGTCACTTTGTTGGTTTAAGTGAAACACTAATGAGATTAGTTGTTTAGGAACTTTTGTATATTTGGGTGTGTAGAACCGAAGTCCAAGTTCAAGAGGTCCTTTTATTTTTGTTTCAAAAATCTTGTATGATTCTCGGTGTGGCTGTTATATTTGTCATTCTATATATTCTAGATAGGATTATTTATTGGGTTCTTATATAGAGTGATGGTGACATTGTCCTACTAGTTTTGATGCTTCTCTTCGAAGATTGTGCATACTTAAGGCTGATACATATAATCTGTGCTGTTGCTACTTTTATTTGGTCACAAAGCATAGTTGTGATTTTTCTGTCCTTAAAGGGCTGAGTTTTTCAGTTGATGGATTGATGGATTTTCAAGCTTCCATGGATGGTTTGATTGTCCTGTTATATCTATATTATTTGCCCTTACTTCAATGTTCCGTAACTTGTTGGGGTCTTCATAATTTGCAGCATCTATAATTTTGTTTTAGGAGACGAAGTGGTATTTGAGTGATGTACCTTAGTATTGTCCATTTTTTGTTTACATCCTTTGGGTCTTTGTATATGATGGTATATTTTTTGTTTTTCCTGTTTAAAGTCAAGCCATCTTATTTTTGAATTATAAAAAAAGAGTGAAAAGACAATTTCACTTTGATAATGTTTGAGAAAATTTGATTTGGATCAATAAGTATGTGTCCATGTAAAGTGAGTGGTGTTGTGTTTATTACTACAATGTGAGGTAACAACAACAAACAAGCACGCGAGAATAGAGAGACTAGAGAGGAAGTGACATTGGTCAAGTTAAAGGCAAAGGCAAAAGAGTGATACTATACATTTAGAATATTACAAAAAGAATTTTTGACATTGAATAAATTAAAGTAATATGACACACTATTTTCATCTAAAAATTGATAATAATTATAACACATTGGATAAAAAAATTTAACAAATTTTTTTATTATCTAGCATTTTCTGGTATACAATGTGGATGTGGAGGTTGAGGTGGAGATGGGTCCTGCCTACCCACACCCAAGTCACTCAATAGCCCATCACCAGCGGACAAGAGATTCCAATTTGGCAAGCATGAAAGAAACCCAACGCGCACGTTAACGGGAACCCTGTAAGAATAGAGAGAGAGAGAGAGAGAGGGAGGGAGGGAGATTAGCGAAGCTTTGGGGGACCAAAGCATCAAATCCAAGCCAACTGTACCCATCAAAAGGTGGCCACAATGCACCCGAAACAATGTTCAGACATAGATTTCACTCTCCATTTGGTGCTGCGTTTATTTTATCATGACCACTTATTTGTACACCCACTTTCTTCCTAGTGATTTTTCATGTCTGCACATAGAAAGACTTTGCTGCCCCTCCTTTTTTGTTTTCTTTGCCTTGCAATGTCCCGTACAATATTGACTATTCCTCTGTGATAATAGTTGTCGGCTTCTGTAGAACGTGCCCAAATCACTCTTGTTGTTTTCTTAATTATCTCTATGCACTTATATTTTATGCTAAAAGGATTAAAATTTGATGATAGTCTAAGAAAGAATGTGAATGGATTTTTCCTGAGCCTGATATTCCACATGGTGGACGCACACATCATGTACCTCGTGTACCTATGCACGCACACAGTCGGTAGTGATGACCGTCTTGTAAAAATCCAAAAAGAATTAGGCCACAAGAGGAAAACACATGCCATGATTCATGATGACACTCAATAGGCCAACTTGGAAGTTTCATGGTAAAAAAGGGTTGGGGATATTGTGAGATGAGCCTCTCTCAGCAATGCTTCAACTCATTGACAGCATGGGGTAGGTTCTAAATTAAGGGAATTATTCATACATGATATGATTGCATTACAAAACTTAAAAAGACTTGGAGACTCACAAGAAAATATGGTCGTCATGCAAGTGGGAAGACTTTGGCATCATTCACCAAGACTTTGCATTGCACATAATCACTGGTTGCCCAGAACCAATTCTTATGAATCACATTTAATTAAACCAAAAATCTTATCTTATCCAAATAATATAATATTGAATATTGATTCTATCCACTTTCTATTGCCGTCAATAATTAATTTCACCTATTACCGCTTGTATCCATATATTTTTCTTCTTCAAAGTTTCTTGTCGATCGATGTTTCTTCAGAATATTCCTAGGACATTTGTTTTTATATATTACTTTCAGATCGCCATCATAACATGCATGAAGGGTTAGAAATCTTTTTCAAGGGTTTTGATGATCAAATTATAGGAGAAATGGAAGTGTTTTTATCATATCTTTTTTAAAAATTTGTTTATTAATGCTGTACCTGACAATATAAAATGGACCACTTGATCGTATAGTGGATGGTAATTAGCAGGCAATACTGAGCAGTCACAATTGCGAATTAGACCAAAAGCAGCGAGCATAGAAAATTCCAGTGAGAAACCGGTCATACACGGTCTTTAGAAAACAGAATCTACCACTTAAATCAAGACCCTTATGGCTTGGACTGTTGCTTATGGAAGTTTCAAGTATCTTCACTCCTGTGGGGCCTAGAGAATGTTGGGGAGGGATTATTCTACAGTATTATATAAACTAGGATGCCTCATTATAAAACAACTATTTTAATATTTCCCTCTTTCCCTTGGAATGGGTGGAGTCGTCAAAGATGTGAGTCTCAAAACTATAAGCAGCAGAAATCAATTTGGTTTGGGATTCTTCCACTTTAAGAATATTAATATTATAATAACTGGTTTATTATTATGGAAGTAAAAAATTGGAAAAGACTAATGGTGGCATCGTGGCGAAAAAAGGTTACTATAGTCTATAGCTCCCAACCTGTCCACAGGTCATATTTGCAGATATTAATTCGGGGGTTGGCATAGTTGTACGAATAATGACTATTAATTCTTAATGATCATACCTTCATAATTATTTGCTTACATTCCCTTCATTTGTAGTCTTCTTCCCGACCATTGTATTATACACTGTAGCTCCGAAACATGATACGTGCGGCCAGAAAGTACTTTTCTGATATATATATATATATATATATATATATAAATAGTTGAAATATATTTTAATTTTAGTTATTTCAATTATTAGTCAATTAATTTTGATCTATCAAAAATTTTTATTTTAATTTTGATTCCTCTTTTTTTTTTTCTATGTTTTTGTGCTTGTCGTTCTAAATTTCGATAATGGTAATTATGTCACCGCTTAACATCAGCTCTAAGTAAAAAGTACAAAAAGATAACAGTGTAAAAAAAAGATAAACAAAACCCAGAGCAAAAATTTTACAAACTAAAACCAAAATAATTTATATTTATGATAATTAAAAATATCGCTTAAATATTTATTATGCACCTATAGCCTGCTATGGGTCCTTATTAGGAATTTTCAAGAAAAGTGAAACAAGTTAGATACATAAGCCTTACACTACAAGGTTGCATTCTTTATTCAACTCTCATGATGAGAGTGTAATCCTATCAAAATCTGCAGTTAGTTACCCTCAATCAATCAGGATTTGTGATTAGCTATTTTCCTGTTTGCGAATGAGTAGATAAGATTTCTCTTTGTTGTCCAGCTAAATTGTAACTTTCCTTTCAAATGATCCCAACAAAAGTAGGATAATTGCTTGGCCCAAATGAAGAGTCTTGCGTTTGACTGAACCAATCAAATTATCCGTATGAAGCTTGAAAACAATGAATGGAGCTAAGGGTGCGTTTGTTTATGATTATTTTTGGTTAATAATTATTTTTTTTCTAAAAAAATTATTTTTTATATATTTGGACAATTTTTAAGAGATAATCAAAATTTAAAAAAAATTATTTTTAGTTTTTTCAGTTATATATAAAAGGTACATTTGTTTTATATTTTGAAAAAAATATTATAAAAGCTAAATTTTATATATAATTGAAAAAACTGAAAACTAATTTTTTTCAAAGCTACTAATTTTAGCTTCTACAAAAAAGCGGTAAATTAATTGTTTTGAAAATTTAATTATTTTTTAAAATTATTCAAATATATAAAAAGTATTTTTTTTGGGGCAAAAAGTGATTACTAGCCAAAATAACCACAAACAAATGTACTCAAAATTTAGGTTTCATAATCATTTTTTTCAAAATCTAAAATAAAGTAATTGGTAGTAGAGAAAATAAACTGCAATAATGAATTAATTATGCGAGTAATTTCTATAAAAATAATTATAATATTGGATTGGTTAGTGATTCTAAATTTTTTCTTGGGCCAAATTAGTTTTTGGATTGAAGAATAATATGATTTCCCTGCTGCACAACTGAATATCAAGGAGTAAGCTTATAGAGATTTCCCTTTTGGGGTATGTTTGGTTAGAGAGTAAAAATGGGGATAAAATTTCTCCAAATGAGCATCATATGTGTAAAATTACACTTGAAACTCATCTAAAGAAATTTTACTCATATTTTTACTCCCTAACCAAACATATTTAAATATCAAGCCCGATCAAGACAATAATAACATAATATGAATCTCAAAGGGGTTTTACACCTTTAAAGCACTTGTTAAAGTTTTAAAAGTAAAAAAATTTTACTTGAAAATAAAAGTTTTTAGGTTTCTAATGCATTAAATACATTAAAAACTTCTATATCTCTCTCATCAGCCCACCTCTGTAGTTTTCCGCACTTTAATTTGTCTAAGCACAGTGACAATTACCTTCATCAATGACAGACTTCCTTTTAAATTTAAGACACCACTTGTTTTCTTATGCTCATACTGAATCTCATTCATCTCGAAAATTTATCCTCTTTTTTACTTTGAGAAGAGTTTGACAAGTATAGAAAAGGGTAAAATTCTGCTCCTTCTCCTTCTCTTTATTAAGAATAATAATATTGAGTTGAAATGTTCTGAATTTTAGGATTCTGAACATATTCATGCACGGCAAAACTTTTGATTTCTGTAACGATCAGGATAGGACTCTGGAATCTCATGAGCCAAAGATACAAGCACTTGGTTCTCATAAATAGCAGCCGCATGCCTGCTGCAACACACCATTCTTATCATGATAACAAACACATCGATCACTATTTGGTCCACCACAAGAGTCTGTTCTTAACTTCTCCATTGACGAGACATGTCTAGTTGCCTACCTTTGAATATCTCCAACCCTGGGAGTTTATATATAAATCTCTAAATTAGTCATTCTTATTACATTATTTTTAAGTATCCGTCCATCATAGATTCCATCAAATATGTCTTAACAATTGTTTATGACAAAGTTATTGTGGGGCAATTTTTACGTCAATAAGCTTTTCTTCTAATGAATTTAATTTAGAAAATGCAATTTACAATGTGCAGAGCTCTAGCCTAGTGTATTAAGAAAAGTTAATTCACACATGTGATGCCCCAAGGTAAACCACTAGGTAGTAACATAGAACTGCCACTTTCATATTTGAGTAATTTATTTACTTATTTATTAGCTTAATGTTACGGAGAATCATTTTTGGATCACAATGTTAGAGCAATACCTCACAAAAAGCTTCAGATTAATTAAGAGGAACAATCAAATACAACAAAAGCCTCTCTTCACCTTGTTCTCCTAACTTAGTCAGTTGTTAATTAGAGCTATTTCCTACGTACGAGTAAACTGTTTCGGCTCCAATTTTGCTTATGCAAAATAATGAATCATCAAAACATAGCAGTACAAGTAAAAAACACTTAATTACATCTAGGCCTTACAAGTGTTTAGGTAGCATTACTCTGTTCCTCTACCTATGCAAGTTTGGAAAACTAACCTTCGTTTCATGTGTCTGCTAATTATTTTGATAGTTACCGTGACATATAGCACTAGGGATTGACTTCATCTCAATCATCCTACCAGGCCAACAACTTCTGTATTAAATAGACACATAATTTGTCACATCATGATGATAATGATAGTAGGGATCGTGTTTTGCCATTCCAATGACGAAACTTTGGTGCCCTATCCAAATTCCTAACAGCTGAATAGAATTTTCCCACTTGATGTGTAGTAGCAGGTAGCCCTAATGCAATTTTAAATATGGGGGCAAACAGCAATGTGACATTTGGGAACCAAATAAAATAAGAAATGCCGGAAGAGGTTGGCAGCCACAAGCAAATCTATGCTTCGCTCTCAAGAAATAAGAGAATGTTGGGCCAATAATAATATAATGTAGTCGTGGTACAAATTAAGCTGTATTAATATATTTATGTAGCTGATAAGTGTCAACAAAATAAAATGAGGACTCACATTTAATATATGAAAGCCACTGATTAAGCCGTGTCAGGCTATTTGGTGCTCGAAGATACTATTATTAGACCATAATGGGGTCCTCTAAGTCAACTCCATTCATTAACATGGCCTACCAGATAGTAAAATATATATATAAATTTCCTATTTTAATAGTAAAGAGGTGCTTTTTATTTTGGTTTTGGGGCTTCATTCTTGTTGTTCAAGATTCTTGATAATATCTTAGAGACTCAGCTAGCGGGAAAGGGATAAATCTAAAGCCGAAATGAAGGTCCAGTCAGTAAGCTTCTGGGCCAATGTTGAAAATTGAATCTACTCAAAAAAGAGTTTTCGCTGTCACTTTTCCATACAGTTAATGTTCTTGATGCAGAACAAAAATTACAGCTCAATGTTAAAATTAAACGAATCAGGTTGTTCGACCCCAGAAAAAGAGGTTGGTACATTTTTTTAGAAGAGATTGGGCCAAACCCGAACTTGTGTTGCGGCCTGAATCAACAAACTGCTTGTGACTGCCCATTCTGCCCTACTCTAAAAGCTCATGAGTTAAGCCAAAATCTTTTTATTTTGTGTAAAATAAAAGGTGAAAATTTTCATCGATTGTGGGAAAGTGAATATTTTTTGCGCCCGATACATCAAACAATATTTAGGAACTTGAAAACTGAGATTTTGAATATCATCCGCCAAGCAGTTCATCAAATAGAAAAACAAGTATGCACCCCGGATTGGTGGTTGATTCGTCCGCCCCCTTTACAAGTGCACCTGGGTTCGGGCCAGAGGAGCTGTTAGTGAGATATGAACCCTCCTCCGACAAAATAAAGAAAAAACAAGTATCATCTCTTATATAAGAATGAATAAATGACTTGGGAAGGTCGTGACCTTAATGTTCCAATGCTAGTGATTTCTTTTTCAATCTACTCACTCATAAAAATCACAATTCTATGTTTGTGAAAAATACAAAATGTGTAAGAATTGTAAATTGACTACCCAATAAACCTCGACAGACTAGTTTAGCACTGGATCGAAGTGATGGGCATCATCAGTCAACGTTATGGTAATTGAGATAGGCTGGGAATTCAAATGAGGGGTCATAAATCTTTTTTTTTTTGGTCATAATTGTCGTGAAAACCTTTCTATAAATGTAGTAATAGATTTTAGTAGTGGAGATTATAACTATTTGGTTCCGTCAGAGTATTGTCATAAGTTTCAACTATAATAACTTCGCTAACTTCATGAGATCATGAATGCAAGATTTTTTCAACTATTGTATTAATTGTGGATGACTTATCCTTGGAAGTAGATCTAGTTATGATGTAAACAACTAATCCAAACCCCACATGATCTCCAATTTTTTTGGCTTAACAAAAAGGAAGAAAAACTCGGTAAATTAAAATTCACAAAAGGCTTTTTTACCTAAAAAAGATAAAAAAAAAATTAGTAATTTACGGATCTCCATGATTATCAATTTTATTTATCAATATACACCAAATTTTTTTATAAAAATAATACGTTTAGTTGTCAAACGTTTTGTATGCACTAAAACGTTTGACTGTCAAGTGTATTGAATGCATTTGCGCAGACAAATGTCAGCCTGATTCGTTAGAAAACGTTTAACTATTAAACACATTATATTAGTATTTGTGCATTGTCTAACACATAAAATTCGACCAACAGCAAGCCGAAAATGATGGAGACATGTGTGCGTATGGTGATGGGCATATGGTGTGATCGTATGTCCTCTTCTAAGAGCATGGATGATGCATAGTCATTTAAATATTCTTTCCTTGATAAAAAAAAATGCATTAGAATAGGATGTAGACTTGTTTCTCACACAAGCATACAAGTCTGGAGGCTTCTCACACAAACACACTAGGAGAGAGGATATGCATATAAATATTCTTTTCCTGTTTATCTCTTATTTAATTTTTTTGGATTTAATTTAAATATATTAGCGGTGTAAATTTTTTTTACAATGCCATACAATTAGATTCTCCTATATGCATAGTGGGGTGAGAATCAACTATATGTTTTACTAATAAGGTAAAATGTGATTGAATAATTGTGAATAATATCAAAATTATTATTTTTTTCGTATTCATCGTCCCACTTTTCAAGTGGTATAGGTAGGGTTGGCAAATAGGGTGGGGTCGGATCTGCAGTGAATTAGTTATAGAATGAGGTGGGATGAATTGATTCATTTTGATTATTTGTTGAAAGTGTCAATCTATCCCTTTTCAACCCTAAACTTATCTAAATTTGTTCACAAAACAAATGAAGAGAATATTGGTTAAAAATAAATCAAATGCAATTCAGATATTAAATTTGTATAGGACCATTTGTTTGATATAAATGCGGGTATCATATGTATTTTGAGATCAATGCGGGTACCATCTCTTAAATACATTATTAGTTAGGTTCCATTTCAACTCTCTCTCTCGAGTGTGAGTGACTGTGTATTATATGTATTTGAGTGCAGATATAACAGAATTCTTCTATAGAATTCCTCACGATTTGCCGTTTTGTTATTACCGTAGTTGTCCCCGAAGTTAAAACAAAAAAGAAAAAAAAAAGATTCTTTCGTCCTCTTGAACCTTTCTTTTCAAGAGGCTTGAGATGAGATGGAACCTCATCTATCTTGATAAATAGACTTTATATTGTTGAAAGCACACATTATCTTTTACTTTACCGAGATAAAGGCATACATGTTAAAAAAAAAAAAAGACTAGCTAGAGGTAAGATTCTGTAGACTTGGACTTTATTTTACCTTTCTCTTTTAGATCTAAAATGTTGGAAATCGGAATAAAAAGGACAATTGTAGGAAATGATGGATGAAAAGGAAACAGGCAAATAGAGTGAAATCAGGTGGTTTCAAAGTTCTCATACCACATGTGTCATGAGAGTATTTATCCCACTAGCTAGTTTCTGGATCGAACTTTGGTGACGAACATATTCTGTGTCGATTTCATTGATGATAAAGCAATACAGCAAAGGAGACACGGTTGAATATGTCCTTGTAACAGGTACAGTGGGTCATCGAGTGAATTTGATTCGTTCGCCGACACACCGTCAATATTAAGAGCATGGCTTGACAAGTGTGTGTTTGATTAGGAAAGTTAAAATACAACGTCAGTTGGATCAATTTGAAAATTAAGAGAATGGCATCGCTTGATTGGGATCAAGATTTGTAATGTTTTTATAATCAGGGGACAAAATGCAATCAAAGAAAAAGGGTCGACCAGCTAGTCCGTAGTTTGAAAACTGTGAGAGGTGATTTTCATGTGTTTTTACCCCTTTGTCTACACCTACTTGTTAAAAAATGAGAAATGTGTATATAAATGGATATTTTCCTTATTTTATTATTAGAAGAAAGGAATGCATGTATAAATAATATTACTCTAGCTTTTTGCATGTTTGAAAGTGTAAATTAATTCTATTACATTTGGAAGTGTAAATGGGATTTGGTCATTGTTTAATCTTTTGCTCATATTTTATTATTACTTTGAGCATAATTTTTAGGTTTTCTTGTTGGATGAAATCATTTGTACATTGTTTTTGGATGAATTTCCGCTTAAATTAAATTTGAGCAGAGATTATTTTTCATAGAGCCCTGCTTAGGAGAGTTGAAGTAGAAGGATTTGATGCCTTGCATAATGGCCGCTCCTGTAAATTTTTGTATTTAACATGGGGAGTAACCTAAGGAAGATGAATAATTTATTATGAGAATGAGAAGAGTAGATATTGATTGTTAGATTTTACATAAATGATCAAGATTAAAACCTAAGGTTATGTGACTTTTTAAAGTGATTACGTGATCATTAAATAAATCTTAATTTTAACCATCCGTATATGATTATATAACTTAGATTTACTCATTTCCTCTCATAATAGACTGCTCCCTCACTCAAGTTTTCTCATATAAATAGGAAGTAAGTCAAGTGAGAGGAGTTAATTATTGTGAGAGCGAGAAAAGTAAATCTTGTCATTGAATGTTACATAAATGGTAAGTGTTAAAACAAAATTATGTGACTTTTTTAAGTGATCACATGATTATGAAATAACTTTTAATATTGATCATCCATATTGGTTACAACTCATATTTACTTATCTCACTCGATTTCATAATAAACTACTCCCTTTACTAGAGTCGTGTCATATCTTATTGTTGAATTTGACATGAATGATAAAGATTAAAACAACTTTTTTTAGTGATCATGTAATCATTAAATAACTTTTAATTTGGATCATTCGTGTATAGTTATACAACACAAATTTACCTATCTTACTCTCATAATAAAATACTCCCCTCACTTAGTCGACCCATATATATATATATATATGAAGTAAGTTAAATGAGATGAGTTATTTATTGTGAGAGTGAGAAGAGTAAATTTTATCGTTAAATTTTATATAAATAATCAAGATTAAAATATAAAATTATGTAACTATTTTAAGTTACCAATATATAGTCACATAGATTAGAGTTACTCATCTAACTCTTATAAAAAATAAATCATTTCACTTGAGGCGTCTCATACATATAGGGGACAACTTAAACGAGGGAGTAATTTATTGTAAGTGTGTGAAGAGTAAATCTTGATTATTAGATCTTACATGAATACTCAAGATTAAAACATAATGTTATGTCACTTTTTTAAGTGATCATATAATAAAAACATAACTTTTAATTTTGATCATTCATATATATAAATGAGCTCTATAGCCTTAATTAATTATTTACTACTTACAGTTGCTTTATTGATTTAATTTTTATGTACTGATAGTGTAAATTTTTGTACATAATAATTTAATTATATATTATCATATAATGATCGTTGACTTTTCATCTATTATTTAAATAATTATGCAAATGAAATATTTTAATTTTTTTTTATAAATAAATGAAATATTTTACCATAGGGTAAAAGACTCTTACATTAATTGTAGTGCATAAAAAATTAAATTCTTTAACTTAATTATTATTACATTCAAGTTCATATCCCCCCCCCCTGCATTTTTGTTTCTCTTGGCCAGCTAGAGTGTTAGTTGAGGGGAGGAAATTCAACCCGTGTCCCACAATTTCAGTGGGTTAGGCAGCCAGACCTCAAGGAGCAATAATTATATAACTGCAGTAATGAACTATTTAAAGAAGAAATATGACTAATTTATTGCATTTGTTTTATTAGAAGAATAAAAACAGGAGGAATGAGAACAAACCTTTTATGTGGTTATCCTGGGGGAAGCATATGAAATGGTTAACATGCATTTGAAGCTACCTTGGTGACTTTTGAAATGATGCAAGGGTATAAAACTTTAGTTCAGTAGGCCAGACTCAAAACACTTTTGGGGGGCCTTACAGGACAACTAAAAAGCTGCTTCTACGGCTTATTTTTTGCCGTCAGTTCAATCCGCTCTAGAGCCTCCAGATTAACAGTTTAATGTCATTTTTGAATCCACATATGCACTTTGAAAATTCAGATATTTGTGAGTGCCCCGCTACATTGTCTACAAAACAACAAAATTCACTTTAATAGGTCAGTTCGCCTCGTACAACTGGGGACCAAAACATACACGATCATGAATAAATGTGGTCCTTGCAGGCAAAGGAAGTTTGTAAGAACGGTAACCCTTTTTCCGCTGTGATATAAGAATTAATGGTAACCTAACTGTGTACATACATAACTATACATAGAGCTAGCCGGCCGTTTTGTTGCACGACGGTTGGCACTTTACCTTTTTTTTTTTGTGCTAGTTCAAGAAATTTATACCTTACATAACACTTATTTTAGAAATGTGTGAAAAGTGCTAAGTATAGTACGTATACGCAATACTTATTTTAAATGCGTAGCCTTTTGTTATATAGCAAAGGCTATATTTTTTAAGCTAAGAGCTAATATATTATTATTATTATTATTATTTTATAGAGTTGTTATATTATGTGGTTAATTATCTAAGATAATATTTTTAACAAAAGTTATATTTTTTAAGTTAATGCATAGCTTTTGCAAGAGTTGTTATAGCAAGCATGACTAATTGTTTAAGACAATACTTTATTTTGAATAAAAAAGATAATATTTCTGGGATATTAAAATCAACATATTTAAAAAAGTATTGTTTATAGCAAATGACTCACCTCATGTGTAAATTACATATGAGGGGTCATGTGGATTAAAATAAGACTCCCTAAACCCTAAAAAGATAAAGAGTGTGGATTAAAATATGACTCCTCATATGTAATTACACATGAGGGATCCATTTCCATTGCCTATATGCATAATAAGCAATATTTTTATGTGTTCCTAAAAATAGATATTGTTTTAAGTCAAATTTCTTGTAGTGAAATAGTATCATCATGCAAGGATAATAGACACTGCAATTACATTCTGTATGCATCATGTTAGAAACTACTACTTGCATTCAAAGAATGCCTTATTAACTCATATGCTTGAGAAGTTATATAAAAGGAGAGAATTTATTGGATGACAATATAAAATACTTTTATATTGTAAGTATCAAAATTAAGCCTTTTTATTATTTTTGCATATTAATAGAAAATAAATCAATATAAATACACACCTAGTAGTTTCTTGAGTAATGTTATTTATATACTTTATTTTAAAGATATTTATAGACATCCACATACAAAAAGATGAGTTTTTATGATTTCATTTTTACATTACATTTTTCAAACTATTTTAAATAAAAAAATTAAAAATATTTATAAATATATCTAAAATGTGATATACCAATATTTTAAGTGTTTAATTTTTATGTATTAACAATGTAAATCATTCAATAAAAATTTAATTAAGTATCAAAGTCAGCTTGAATAATTATCATAATGGATAATTATCTAACATGATTTAATATTTTTTTAAATTTTTAATAATTGACAATTTAAAATTAGTGGATAAAAATGAAACTCATATTTTAAAATAGCTACACATATATAACATTTTTAAAATTTCGGTTAAGCATGATAGACAACAACTGGAAAGTTCAAGACCATGCAATTGTACTGGACATTCGTACGTAACACGTGGAGGAGCCATATAGGCCAAAGCTTGTTAAATCAATTCATTATTTCTTCTCCTTTCCGTTCAATAATGCAGAATTGCAGATGCACGATCTGAGTGACTATGGAGCCGTCCCCACACTCCATACCTTCCTCTCAACGAAAAGGCCTATCATCTAACACGGCAAGGGAGAGAGAAAAAGAGAGCAAAGACTTTGGTTTCAGAGACGAGAGTTCCACGTGTTCACACCTGTTTTTTTTTATTTTTTTTAAGGCAAGGTACTAGAAAATATAAGGGGAGATGAAAATCAAACTTACGATATTCTCATAATTTATTAAGACAAATAATAATCTTTTATTAAATTATGTGTTCACTTGTAATTTTAAAAGCTTAATTAATAATGTATAAATTTTTATTTATGATATTTAATTTAGATAAATGCCGTGTTCTATAGAATATTCTAGTGATATTCTTTGAAAAATTTAGTAATCTACAATTAAATATTATTAGAGTTTAATTTCTATATATTAATAATATAAAAGAATTTTACACTGTCATTTAATCAAATTATTCCACATGAATAATTTTTTAAGTAGTGTGTGAGACTCAACTACTTTTATTAGTATGATAATAAATAATTAGATAACAATATTAAAAAATTTTATAATATTAATGTATAGAAATTAAATTCATATTATTAATTAAAAATTTTGTGAAATATTCATTGCTGACTATGGAAAATGAAGTGTGGCACATATTTTTGCCTCTAATAACCTATGCTTGGCAATGGATGAGAAATGATTGTCCATTCACATTGACAAAATGATACTTAAGGCCTCTTTGGCAACTATTTTACAAAATAATTTTTTATTTTAAAAAAAAGATTAGAAGAACTTGTTTGGTAGCTTGTTTTTTACAGGTTAGTTTTAAAAATGAAAAAACACAAACCATATTTTAAAAATTGAAAACAGAAAACATCTTTGAGATGTTTTGTAAAACAAAAACAACATTATTCTACCATTGTTGTCCCCTCCAGCTTCAACTCTCCCCTTGCGTGGCCTACTTCCTCTGATGTCGTCCCAGCCTTCCTCTAGCGCGCCCTTTTCCTCTAGCGTCTCGGCCTACTTTGCACAGGACTGATCTCCTTCCTTCTGATATGCTTCATTTGGCAGAGTCGCGATCGAATCTACTTCCTCTGATTTGCAACCCTTCGTATCAGAAGCACGAGCACCAACCATCACCGACCACCACCCTTCAACATCAGAAGCAGGAGCACCAACCAAAGGAACTTGACCCAAAAAGCCCTTCTTCAAACCCATGACAAGGACCCACTACCATCCGAGGAAGGATGACGCTTTCATGGTCCTCGTACTAGCGAGTGCTCCTCTGGTGGAGGTGGAGGAGGCCGTCGCGATGGTGTAGGTCCTGGCCTGGTTAAGGTTTCATTGGGGGCTTGAAAAAATAGCCTGACAAATAGGTTTATTATTTTTTGTTTTTTAAAATTGAACTTGAATGCTACTTTTTAAAACAATTTTAAAAAACTATAAATACAAAACATTTCCAAACAGCACTTTAATATCGGTGTTTTGCTTTTGTATTTGATTGTGCTTTGTTCTAGGGAAATTTACAATAACCTCTCTTAAAGTTTTTATATTGTCACTTTTTAACTTTTCAAAATCATATTAATGTCTCCTATAAGTATTAGTTTATTAATTTAAATAATAAAAAAATATTTAATATTTATATAATTATTAGTGATAAAGTATTATATTTGATATAATATATCAACTAAAATACCATCATTTTATTTTTATAAATTATAAATATAAGTTTCATCTTTATATGATCAAAAAATATATTTTATTCAATCATTATATTGAATATTATTAAAATATTATAATTTTATCATTGATAATTATATATTTATGCTATTATTTTTTATCACTTAAATTAATAAATGAATGTCTACATAAAAAATTAGTATAATTTTAGTGAATGTTAAAGAAGATATGCAATTTGAACTAAACCTGATAAAAGCTCGGTGCAATTTCCTCTTTATTTTATTCTACGTCGTCAATCCTTTTTACCTTTTCCTTTTTCCAAAAATTGACAGCAGAAGTCGCCAAGAAACTCAAGACTCAAGTTATCAAAAAGTTGTCGATTAAGAAAATCCTGATTTCTCTTGTTAAAGGATTCAGTTCAAATTTTGGTTTCTTCAGTTTGTAACCATTCTCAGAATTTAATACCGGAAGAAAGAAAAAGAGAAACTTGATTATAGTTTCATAAACTTTTCCTTTTTTCGCATGTCTGCTTGATCATGATGGATATTAAGAGCAAGCCGCCACGAAAAGAAATTTACATTATGATTGAGACATTGAGCCTTCAAATAGCTGACTTGGGCGGTTGAGAGCCACGACATATAGTTACATTTTTTCAAAACCAAAAGGAATCAGTCCTGATCCACTTCCTTAATTGGCTATCATTATCATTAGAAAAATTATTGTGTAAGAAAACTACAAGGTGAGAAGAGTGAGCAACAAGGAGTGTAGAAATTTTGCAATAATGAGTGACACCAAGATTTTGTATTTATATACACTTTTTAGGGCATTTTTAGGAAGCTTTGTGAAAAAAGTTGTTTATAAGGAATCAACCAAGTTTGCTAAGAGTATAGAAATAGATTAAAAGAAAAAATTAACAATTTTAAACTTAAAAATAGTTTATAATTATGAGTAGAAGCCAATTATTTTACAACTACGATATTTTTATCAAATTAATCCTAAGTATCAAATATTATATTATATAAATAAATAATTTTATATTTTTGTTAATAGTTTATCATGCAAAATCGTTTTTTTCATACAATTCAAACAAAATAAAATTTCTTAAAACCACTTTTTAACTAAAGGATTCAAATATTGATTCTCATTTATTTTTCAAGTGAACATAAGGTATCTACTCTAAAAAAAAGTAACTAATTTTTTGAGACGTAAAACTCATAGATATAAATTTTACCTCTATTATTAAATCATTTCTACACACACCATTAAAATCAAACCCCTAATTAAATGCTTAAGAAATCTAGTTACCTGTCAAAATTCGTTCTCATCAAATTGATTGTATAAAAAAATTATATAAATAAGCTATTACTACAATAATTTTAATCTTTTAGTTTCCCAAATGCACACTTACTTCTTAAAAACAATTTGCTCTTTTGTTTTTGGTCTTCGCTTGGTCTTCTTGAGCTGTACATACCTACCAGCACGTAGGCTAACTATTTTTTTTTTTTTTTTATGATACTTCGTAGGCTACCTATTTGAGTCCTTTTACTGTTACCCTCTTGTTGACAATCGAGAAATGGAGACCCAACGCACTCCGTGGTGTGTGGTCCTCACCCAATAATCTCTCATCCTATTTATTTACCCTTCTCTTCTCGTCTCTTCTCTTCTTCTCCAGCTCTTTTGTTTTTTGTTTTTTTTCCTTTCTATTTATATTTATATATCTACGTTTTATACATGGTCGGTCTTGTTGCCCTTGACTTCTGAGTAGTTTTCTTTCCATAAACCTTCTCCTTGTGGTGTATCTCGATCTCTTGCTTCCACTGAACTCATGGACACAAGCAGCAGGTCAGAGGGGAAGAGGACCCTGAGGCACAAAGACGAGGATAATAATAATGATGAGGAAGAAGAGGAAGAGGAAGAGGCCATGGGTTATGATGGAGAAGAAGAATATGGGAGGAGGAAGAGGGTAATGACCACAGATCTCTACGGCAGGAGAGGGTCCAAAGCTGGAGGAAGCTCATCAATGCCACCTTCTTGTCAAGTAGATAACTGTGACTCTGATCTAAGCGCGGCTAAGCAGTATCACAGAAGACATAAGGTCTGTGAATATCATGCCAAGGCTGTTTCCGTAAACATTGCAGGGCAGCAGCAAAGGTTTTGCCAGCAATGCAGCAGGTTAACAAACCCTACCCTAGCCAATCCATTTCAAATATTTATTGAATATAGTAATCAATTTGTGAGTCTTGTCTGTTGTTCGCTCACATATGTATATATGTATATGTGTGTGTGTCTTTTCCCTTAAGGCCAAGAGCATATGCTCTTGGTTTGTGTTTCTAATTTTTAGTATTTTAGATTTTGTGAAGAAAATATTGAAAATTTTAAAAATTATAAATTTTAATTTTCAATTTTGATTTATAACTTTCAGTATTTCCTTCACAAAATACTCAAAAATTGAAAGCTAAATCCAAATAGGCCCTAATTCTTTTAATTGTGTGATATGGCGGAGGGAAGAGGTTGGATTTGATAGGAGAACTCTTGAATTTGAGTGGCGCATTATACGTGTGCTCAATTGGTTGGAGTGAAAAATTATCAGATATTCGTCTAGGCTTATCTTGAATCTTGGGCCAAGGCTCACTCTCTTCTTATATTGTTTCCAAGTATTTTGTTTCTTACTCCAAGTTTTTAATTTGGGATTTTCGCATCTTACCAGGCTCACTTCAGTTTAGCCGTAATTAACTATTTTACCGATTCTGACTTATATAATGCTTATTTTCCTGAAAGATTTTACAACTGCCAAAATCCAAAAATCTTGGATGTATATGTATAGTATATGGTGGATTATTATAACACTGCTTTGACCAAGTATTGCACATTTTGAATTACATATTGTAGAAACAGTTGATGGAATGTGCTCCTATTACCATAGTTAGCATTCTTCTCCAAGGTACGAAACTACAAATCGTTGATGACCACCTATTTTTGTACTAATAAGATAAGACCTGGTCTGACATTCAAGATAGCAGAAAGTTTTATTCTGAATTTGACATGTATCAATGCGGTGCACCAAATATGGATCTAACTTCCACACTTTGATCATTTGGATTGGGAACTGCCATTTTGAACCATTAGATTGAGGACAAATTCTTTGTTGCTGCTTTTGTAGCAAAGACTAAAAACAGCAGTGCTATGTAAATATTTAAAAGTGAATGTCTTAATGGGACTTCCATTTAATTTTATCTCTGTTTGGATGTGAAGAAAATTGAAATGAGTGGATACCATTGCCATCGCATCCAAGAGTCATTAAGTGGGTATCCATGTGAATCTTCCGTTCAAATATCACTTCCCCTTTGATATACAATATGATTTAGGGCAATACACATTCATCAACAAGACACATAATTTCTTTCCTTTTTTAGTTGATTTATTTCAATGATGTTATGGTTACATGAACTCTATCTCTTCTGGCGAAAAGGGAGATTTGTCCAGTGTAAAAGTTAAATCAACCGAGAAATACATGTTGCTCTCTATGGGAACAAAATTAATTCAGTGCCTAGACAATTTTCCGATCCATGACAACTAACTTCATTTTAAAAGTTTAATTTGTTTTTCAGATTCCATGAGCTGTCAGAATTTGATGACTCAAAAAGGAGTTGTAGAAGCCGTTTGGCGGGGCATAATGAGAGGCGTCGCAAAAATGCAACTGACTATCATGGAGAATGATTTCATTGATCATGTGATCGACATTATAAACACTGAGGCAAGCATATGCATGATTGAAATAAAATCCACCATGAACCTTTCATATTAATGTTGCTGCGCTCCACGGAAGCTCTCTATCTTCTGTCAATTTTTTTTTCCTGTATGTATCTTAAGATTGTTACGAGATGTTGTTATCTTCACCTAGCTAGATTCATTAAAATGTTGCTGGAACTCGTGACTTTTGAATGTATTTTTGGTTCTTTGGCTTGCTTCTTTAATTTATTGGCATTAATTTCTCTGGTATCTGGGAGGAATGTGTTTCCAATTGTACTGCAGAATGTATAAAACTTAATTGTATCATAATTGCTGTACAAATGATTAGGCAATCTAATTAGTTAGCACTATCACATCCTTAATCAAATTAAACAAATACAACTGTTAAAATAATTCAATAGATAATTATTAGAATACAAGATAAATTAATTATAATCTTTTTAAGTGAGCAATGCTACATAGCTAAAAAAGTATTATCATAATTTTTTTTATAGATTTTTATAATGATTATTAGATTATATTAAAAACATATGATTCATTTATTCATCTGAGAGTTAGTAAACATGCCACAACATTCTAACTAAATTCAACAAAAATTTTAATCACCATTTTTTTTTAGCTTTTTACAGTAGTTTGATGTATCATAATTGATGACAAAGCAACATGGATTTCAATTAGAACAATATAATACGACCAGAAAATTACGACCAAAATCTTTTACAAAAATTTGGACAAAATAAAGATATATGATTTATTTATTCATCAAAAAAGTAACAAATATAACACATTCTAATAACTATATTCAAACAAAATTTTTGACTATCGAATATTTTTATTTACATATCCCACCATTTAGCTTTAGTTCTTTACTGACCAAACTTGTTCCAGTTTGACAATCTATGATAAGTTACTTGCACGAAGGAATAAAGCCAGTGCATACTTATTTGTGACAAGATTGCCGATCGTGCCAAGTCGCGCGTGCATTAGTAGGTAAATGCCACTTAATTTTCGTTCTCAATTCTAATAATTTCTCTTTGAAATTTTCTTGTTTATGATTACATTCATTTCACGTAACAAGGGACATTTATGATAAGGAATCATGTACTATTAAAGTTCTGGAGTGTAAAGAGCTCATATGCTAGATAAAGTGAATCCATCATAACTTTAGGTATGAACTCACTTTAAAAATGAATGATATGGAAATAATAAAATTACACAATAAATATACATTATATATTTTATTATTATTAAATATGATGAATGGTCTTTATTGCATTTACTCACACATCACATTTAATAATAATAAAATATATAATGTATATTTATTATATAATTTTATTATTTTCATAATATTACACTTCTAACAAAGTTTCTTATGGTAAATAGTACGCAATGTATACCCACTCCACTGGTACTCGAGCAGCTCCACCCTAAGCTAGCGTTATTTATTGGCTTAATTTAATTTGCTCCGAACTTGACCTATAATTCAATTCAACATGATCAGTAGGTTGAGATTGGGCCAATGCTATATTTAAATAAAATATATAAATTAAAAAATTATGTAGAATTGAATCATTCAAAATCGTTAAATTTTAAAAATGGGAAAATTAAAACTAAACAAATGTTACATAATATGTAATTTAAACTAATCTATATAAGTATAAAAATATATTATTATATTATATAAAGTATAAATTTAAAAAGCCTTGCAGGTTAACATGAAAGGTCAAAGTGTAACTTGAACTAACCCGAAGGTGTACTGAACTTATAAAAGGCTCAAAGTTAATTTGATCAATTTTGTACAGGAATCTGCATGCATGGGGTGAGCTTTTTATGCATGTGTATGCATATTTCATAATATAGGGATTTATTGAAGGTACAATCTTCAAGGCCCTTCTTTTGCGGACATAGCCACTCCCTTTTGGAGGAATACTCGCATGTTTTTTTAAGCATATTCAATACATATTGCAGTAGCCATTATAATTATTTAATTTTGATTTAAAATACTTAAAATTTATATAAAAATAAAAAAAATTATAGTTATAGATGTTTCTAGAACACACATTAAATATACTTCAGAAATATATAAAAATTTCTCTTTCTTTTTGCCTATTGTCACTCCCAATCAAATTAACTTTAGTTTAATTTTACTAAAACACCTCCATTCTCTTTCATAATTATATTTTCAATATATTAATTGTCACTTCTAGTTTTATTCAAACTCAACATTATTAATATTTTTATACAAAAAATTATTCTGATATTTATTAATTGTACTTTTATGATATTTTTTATTTTTGGATATTTTGCTATGAAATATATTAAATTTTATTTTTCTCATAAAAATGAAAAATATAATATTGTCACAAATCGATTCTCTAATCTTAAAGATAGTTTAGAGTTGAGTTAGATTTTTTATTTCACATAATCTTCTTTAAACGTAGCCGTATTTTATACTTTTCATTTTAATGTTTTGTAAATATTATAAATGAAAACAAGTTAAGTAATTTATTGTTAACTTAATAAATTTTGAATTAAAAAATTCATTGATTAAACATTTAATTGATATTCACTGTAAATATCAAAAAAATTATATTATTATCCAATTATATATCTTGTTGCATTATTTAGTGTGTTTGATATCTCATATATTGTCAAAATACCTTAAATGATTTGATAATATATCAGCCAAACAACAATTGTTAGCATAAAATTTTTATTCTAATAGAATCTAGTATATAACTAAACAATTTAACATATTATATTTCCTTAATTTTTAAAAATAAAATTAAAATTAAAAACTTTAATAAAAATTAAGAAATTCATACAATATACGTATTTGTTTTTTCAATATTATAGTAAATTGTATTTATTTAATATTTGATAAAATTATATAAACACTAAGTACTTACTAAAAAATATATATATATATAAACGCTAAATGGTATAATATTGGGTGTGTACATATATTAAATTGTATTTTTTTTGGGTGCAATATTAAGCAGTATACACATTAAACACATGAATATTAAACACATAAATTATATATTAAATTGTATACAAGCTAACTGCTTAACGCCTAAATGGTATATATATCAAACACATAAATTATAAATACTTATAATATTTAGTGGTAATATAAAAATTTAATCAATATTAAATATTAAATTAATTATCAATTGATCTAATAATAAATTTGCAAACATTTATTATTACAAATTTATTATGGAAAATTTTTAAAATTATAAAAATAAAATAATTAAATATTAAAAAAAATTTAGCATATATTGCAACAATAACAAATCAACTCTTGGTACAAATGGTAATAGATTTCTTTTAAAATATTAATAATAAGGACTTTGAATAATATTGAAGTACCAACAAATTATTAATTATGAAAGATAACGAGAACATTTTAGGATATTGAAAAGGATTAAGGTTAAGTGGGAGTGGGAGTGGTATCAGATAAAAAACAGTAGCCATAGCCACTCCCGCGCACGTATACTTTCAAAACACACAGAATTGTCCACTGATAATTTTCACAATCATTTTTAACCACGAAGTGGAGGCTAAAATGGAAACTTGTGAGTCTTAGCTGCTTGTACCCGAACTTTATTTCTTATGATCGAAATTGCTGTGAGGTCATTGCCTTTCACTATTTCTTCAACGAGATATTTGTTATATAGAATGAGAATATCACACGGAGCACTTGCGATTAGTTAATTATTTTTTGGTATAAAATATTATAACTTGATCCCACACATATTTAAATTGCGGATGTCCCAAGTGTACTTGAGTGCATATACAATATTGCATAGCTACAGATACAATAAGATATATTATATAAAAATATAAAATTATAATTAATAAAATAATTATATTATAAAATAATAATTTTTTATGATATTTAAGTAAAAAATTTTAAAAAAATACGAGATTTGAAAGGATAAAATAATAGTTCAAATCATTTAATTGTAAAATTTAATGTTTTATAAGGATTAATTTATATTTAAATAATATTTACTTATTAGAATTGTTGATTAACAAGCATCTAGAATACCCAACAGGTACTAGTACTAGATAATTACATTGATTTATAAATGTACATAAAAAGTGAAAGAAACATTTAATTTGAAACAAAGAGAGTAATTCTTAGGTACATAGTGTTATGCAATCTTTAAAATTTTATAGCTTTTTCAAGCAAAGTAATAAGTAATATAGTTTTATCTTTAACCAAAAACTTTTACATATTATATTTTACATAATGTAATTATATATTTATATGGAAAATGCTTCCCTAAAAGAAAAAATGAACCAGAAAATTGTTACAAGAATTGTGTCAAAATATGATAAACACATTTTATATTTTCCTACCCACCCATAATTTCTACCAAACCACTCAGAACTTGCAACATGCAAGCCAACTGTGTCTAGCAGCGTTTTAAGGCGAAAAAAAAATTGAACATGTAGCATAACTCTATCAACATTGAGATAATTTATTTTAAAGCATATCATGAAATATTTCCTAATTTCAGTATACTACTGAAAATTTTACGATTTTATAATTCAATCAACCTTATCATTGGTGGAATCATAGTCTTTTATCTTTTATTTTTTTTTCAGTCGGAGGTGGAAGTCATAGTCGAGCTAGATCTTAATATACAAATTGGCCCAGTCGAACTTCTAACTTGAGTTCGGGTCAAGTTAGTTTAACCAGTGCTAACTTATAACTCGTGTTACACTGAGCTGTCCTAGTATTGTAGCAGAGAGGTCATAAAAGGTGGAACCACATAGCAGTCCACTTTTTCAATAAAGTAGGCTTTCTTACTTTTGGTCGCACATGCTGCTTTCGTTTCCAAAATGTTGACTAGAATGGCCATACAAATTATCTTATAACGAATTAAAAATATAATTTCATTCCAATGATATAAATGTTGCATCCATAATAATGGAGAAAAAGAAAACATGCAGAGGGCAGGTACAAACAAGGCCCCTTGTTCTAAAGTCCTTTAACCAAGCTCACTAGTCTTAGAAGCAGCTCTTCAAATGCAATGCTGAATGCAGCCATCGTATTTAAAATAAAAAAAATACGGGCTTTTCCTGAGAAAAATGCAATCTAATAAATGCGTTCTTCTCTTTGTCCAGCCCGGAACTAGTGTGTAACATTGGTTTCGTGAAAGCATACCGGAGCTTGGTTGTGTTATCCGTTATAGAATTATGCAGAATCTACAAAAATGAAAGCATAGCAATCACCACTTGACGATCTCATAACAGAAAGTCAACATGCAAGTTGTAACACATAAAAGATAACACTAGAAGGAGACCAACCTCAGTCATGCCTAATGCCTAAAATTTTCATGGCTAGCTCCCAGGTGACGATTGCTGCTGCATTAGCAGGAAATGCTCGAGTTACTGTAGGAGCCAGACCTGTATAGCACCCTTTTAATCCAGCACTCCTGTAAATCTAAAGATAAAACCACATTGGACCTCTATATTTCATATATCTCTTCTTTTTTTTTTTAATGATTGGCAATTAATGAAACAAATGTAGTAGGCTTAAGAATGCTTACCGAGCTCAAGACCTGAAAAGGATTTCTTGGACAGTTTTTATCAGGGCTTGTCTGAATTAAAGTCTTTGCCACGTCAAGGGGCAAAACCGCCAACCAAAACTAGTATTACAATTGAGAGTAAACCACAATTAAGATGGTTTAATAGAGTTAATAGGAAACTTAGTGTCAATCACAGCAGAAAAGAAACACTCTTAGTTGTCAAGATGCTTACGCCCACACCAGCGAGACCACCAGTAACGATCCCAATTCCAATATTAATCGTGCTGTTGTAATTGGAAGAAACGGCTTTGACATGTGAATGCATGTGATAACGCACATATTCATATATGCTGAAAAAGACAGCATTCCCTAAAGATTCTCAAGCAATGTTGTACAACCACCACGAAAAATTCCTGTCACCTGGAAGGTATTGCATCAGCTATAACACACTAATCATGATATAGCACAATGTATCAGAATTTCCTCACCCCATCGGTTTTAACAGTTTTAAGGGCACAGTCAAGGGGACTACTGTATCTACTGGACTTTGGAACCAAAGAGTCAGTGCCTTGGATCTGCATCCTACACTGTAGGAATTCAAATTTAAATTGGCAACATGGTTAGAGACAATACGGCTACTACCAATTACACTGCAGCATACAAACTGTATGTTCATTTACCTTTACCAGCTCTGTTGGACATAACACAAAACTGATGATGGCACCACCATAAGCTGCAGATGGTATTATGACTTGAGGCTGTGGTTCACCACTTTGCACACCCCCCTATATTAGTGGAGGCAAAAAGAAAAAGGGCAAACTAAGATATACAAGATACATCCACAAAACCATTAAAAGACTCTGTCAAGTGACAACTTATGCTGATTAGTGTAATGTCAAATCAAAATAAACCTCATTTAAGTCATTTTCATGCACACCTGAAGGGACATTTTTGTCTGGGAATAAATACCAAAAAGAAGAGAACTTTCGAAAGCCATCCCAACAAAAGATGATGTTGCTCCCCTATATAGTCCTTTGATCTGGAAAAAGTTATAGCTAAATTACATTTTGAAGTCTCAAATGAATCGCCTCAAAATCTCTGCTTAAAAATAAAAGAAAAACACAGCATTCCATATCATATTGCAAGATATGCAAAATATCCATGGGTATGCACTCAGTAGCCTAAGCAATTAGGAAGTATGCTTTGATATAGTATCAAAACCTCTATGACCAAAAGATAAGGAGTTAAACCATTGCCATTCCCATTCTTCATAAATAAAATGAATTCCACCACAAGATAAAATAGGCATATGCATTGTCCTTGTTTAAAGCCAACAAGCGAAGGAGTGCGAAGAGATATAAAATCATTCATAGGTCTCCACCAAACAGCTTTTAGAAGACCTAGTACATATCGATCGTGTGTCGATAATATTATCAATATTGAATATAAGATGAGATAGAGTACATTTAGTCATGCCACACCAATCACTCAAGTCTTCCCTTCTCAACTTCATTTACAAGATATGTTTATAGGTTAAAATCAGCTTCTACAATTTGGCTTTGGGATCATCAACCCTAACTCTCTCGCTTCAGCAATCTTGGAAGGAGAGTGCAAGGTTAGGATCACCATTTTCCTAATCTATTTATCAATCAAAATTCAAAAGGCAAGGTGTGGGTGCTGGGGAGAGAGAAACAATTTCTATTGAGTGGAAAGCATCACAACATGAAAGAAAAGCAAATGTGACAATCGAACGTATTTGGCTCTGACTTTACAGTATAAGGGGTGGTAATAAGGTTGAGGCATATCCAGATCTTTACAAATAATTAACAAAATATGTCACAAGCACTAGCTTCCATGAAATATAATCTCAAGTTCAGTCATGACATCCTTTCTTCTCTAGGAAGATTGCTCCCCAAACAACAGTTACTTTGCACCTACAATCAGACTCCAGAATTAGAACTCAAATATCAGACAGCCAAATAACTTTATTATTACCTATTCCATGAGGTGATGACCGCATGACTAATAGAATGTTCAATCTAAATTACTAGATGAAACAATATCAATGAAGTAAGAAAGCATATTAACCCATTAATTCTTTATTATTCTTATGTAGACTTGGAATGAATAACCCATTAATTTTAATCCTTGGAAGTTGAAGTTCAGGAGCCATACTCCTTCAGTCTTCAATATCCTAGCAGTGCAATGCAATCCACTTCTATACTGAATCATATGTCCTTCTGTGTTGTGCTTTTGCAGCTTCACCTAACAAATGAAAGAGAAAAGTTTACAGATAAGCTAATAGTTCAAAACCAGAGAATAATGAAATATGTAATTAAACACAATAAATGTCATGCTGAAGTCACCAATAAACAAACAAGGAAAAATCTTTTAGAGGGGAAGGGAGGGAAGAGAGGGCTTAAAACAAATGCTTGTGTTTGTCATAAATCATGATGAAAGCCTAACTACTACAATTGCATTAACAATTACAAGGACTGTGACCAGTGGACACGCTACTTAGCATATTATGATATCAAGTGATAACACACCATTTCTCACAGCAACTAGAGAACCTTGATCTAAGAAATCTCATAAAAGAAGGTATACCAGTGAGGTCTGATGCACAAATTTAAAATTTCAAAAGTTTCTCAGCCTTTTTCATAACTCATTATCCCCTTTCAGAATGCAATATAAGAGAAGTGTTAAAATATTAAGCCATGGTGAATTTCTGGATATCCATGTTATGTTCTCTAGCTCACAAATATGATTCTGCTGACCTATTTACCAGATATGTAATAAATATGTATGCTACAATTATATATGAGTTAGCTCCAATCACTTGGAAAGGTTAATTGTAAAAAACTGACAAGAGTGAAACAAGCAAACGGTTAAGATCTTCAAATTCCACATCATCCCTAGATAGCAAGATAAGTTGCCATCCTTATCTTACGCAAAATTCAGCAATTGTCTGCTAAAAAGACTAGAACTTGTCCATAAAGCTCGTTAAGTAATACCATTAAAGCTTGTTAAGTAATAGTGTAATACTATCAACATAACAATGAACAAATATTTAAATGCTCTCAAGTCTCAACCATGAAAATATGACTAAGCCATTTAACATGACCCACATTCCGTGTATGCTAGCTAGGTAAAACTAGAAATGAAAAATAAACCGGCCGTGAAATTGGGATGCAAATCTTCTTAAACTAGATTAGAATCGATATTTGTTAAAAAAAAAAAAGAAAAATTTAAAGCAGCCCCATTTTAATTTTCGATCCCCTCTCTAACGGAAGTTACCAAACATTGAAATTCAAAACCTTCCCCATATTGACTATGTTTTCATTTTTCAACAACAGGCAGCACAGACACCCAGCAGAAACTGAACATTTAGGAACAATTATCAAATAATCTCTTAAACCCACGGTGAATAGTGTACACTCAGGCAATAATTACAAAGCACTAGAGAACAATGAAGCGTGGATAACAAAACGAAACCTTGACGGTGTCGAAGGGGTGGCCAATGGCAACAGTGGCAACGCCAGCGAGCAAGCCTGCCACATATTCCTTGTACCCTGAAGTCCAACTTGAACCCTCCTCCTCCATCTCCCCACTCTCACTCTCGCTCCACTTTCTCTCACTAGAACCCGATTTGACAGCTAAATGCGAACCACTACTACTATGTTGTTGGCGTGGCGTCCTCGTACCTGCCAAGTCTCTCCATGTCGATGATGCTCGAATCCCTGACCGCCGCCGTGAGTGTTTACGCGTTGAGGCGGCGGTCGCCGGAAACACGCGTAATTTTAAGGTTAGACGCCGCCGACCACTGAGATCGATGCCTCTGGCGAACGAACAATGATGGATGGTGGCCACTGACCAATTGGAAACGACCAACGATATTGATTGAGGTTTCGCTGTTTTTTTTTTTAATTTAGCTGGAGATAATTATTTATTTATTTTGCCATTTTTTATCCGTATTTTTGTTATTTATTTTTCAAGATTCCTGTGAATAATTAAATTTCAAGTGTAAGCATTTTTTTTTAAAAAGAAATGAAATAACCATAATTAATTAGGGGAGTTTTAAGCAAAGATTGAAAATAAAACAGATATAGAATTTACTACACAAATATTTATATTTAGCAAAAAATGCATGTAGTTCTCTTTTTTGCAATTTCGTTTTAAAAGAAGTTCATTGAATAAAAGTACCAAAAAATAAAAAAGTTCATTGAATAATTTTGAACATGAAAAATTGTGAAAGGGTTATTAAATATTTTATCACTTACCTGTTCTGCTTCTAATGACTCTAGCGTAAAGATGAATGTGTTAGATAGAAAACAATTTTTACCTTCAAGTGTACTTGGGCATGAAAGGAACTTTCCTTCCTTCTATAGAAAAAGAGACACACTCATTCGAAAAGCAGACATTCATTTAGTCATTTAGACTGTACTGGGACAACTAATGTTAAATGGAATGGAGAATTGAGGTATGTGGAATAAGACGAAACCTTGCAACATTCCATTGCACTCCCATCCATTCAAGCACTATGCATTGATCCAAGCACAGGACAACATGGCAAACTGCCTTTGAAATGAATTACAGAGGAATCACAAAATCACACTCGAGTTGAAGCTCCACCTGTGTGCCACACGGTGATCAGGTATAATATCTGATAACCAGTCCACAGGTTCCAAAGATTCACCACCAATCAACTTGTTCTGCTCCTTTATCCATCTCGAAGAACTCTTCCGTATATGCAGCAGATATACCACCAAATTAAATTTGCCACAACCGTCAATTTTGCACTTCTCCCCTCCGTGTTTAGGGAAGTCCTAGCTAGTCAATTAAACACCCCATCCCTCTCAGAATATTTCACTTCAAGATAAAACCATCTTTTAAAATAAATATCAATTTTATATTTTAATAAAGTATAATTTTTTTATTTCAATAGTAAACCTAATATTAATTATCACAATTAATGACTATTTATATATTAAAAAGGTTTGTTGGAGAATTTATATGAATATATTAATCCATAAATAATAATTTTACTAATGTAAGAATGCATGGTTGGATTTTGCATAAATAAGGTTTAATTTATACTGATCATGTATTAAAATTAAATCCATCTAAATAATTATATTAAATAACCTACTTATAAACACTTATATTTTTTATTGGTTGCATAAAGAAAATAATCAATATTAAATATTTTAAATTTAAATATACTGATAATTAAGTCAATAATAATGGATTTACGTAACATGTTTAATGATATTAAAAAACTAAGAAATAATTATAATTTTAATCAATAAACATGAAGAAAAAAATTATAAAAACCATATAAAATATAGTAAAATAGTAGTGACGATAAAAATTTAGGATGAATGAAAATCTTCTGTCCTCAAATGTTATCTCATTTCTATTTTTCTAATCACTTACTAATACATGGAAGATACATATTATATATTGGATAACTTATTAAGTTTTAAATATATTTTAATTTTTATCTTTATGTAATAATAAATGATTGGAAACAAATAAGAGAACACCATTTGAAATAAGAAGAGTTTAATTCATTTAGGACATTGCATAATCCCTAATTTTCACTCTCTTACATAGGAATGCTTGGTTTGGAAACCGAGACAAAGTGAAAGAAAAAATAGCTTATTGGTTGAAGGAAAAAATATTTTTTCTCTTTCTTTTATTTTTAATTTGATCTCCTATATTTTCTTTTTCTCAATTTGATCTCTAATGACCTATTTGGTTTGAGTTTCCACTTTCAATTTTCGTTTTCAGTTTTCAATTTTGTAAAGAAATACTGAACATTTTGAAAGTTACAAATTCCAGTTTTAGGATTTTCTTTACAAAATTTTAAAATTGAAAAAAATGAAACCAAATATACCCTTATATTTTCAGGAGTTTTCAATTTTATTGAAATCAATTGTTACGTCACATAATTGACAAAAATATTGACATGACATGATTCATATCAAATTCACTTTTGTGTACTTCAACACTAATTGACCCACATCATCATTGTTCGTCAATTAATTTTTGATTTAAAACGGTTACTCATTTTAAATACTCATATAAATTTTAGAAATTATTAGAAAAGTATTAATATTATGCAGAGAATTTAAGGCATATTTCACAAAATTATTTATATTATTTTATCTTCTCACTTCTTTAATTATCTCTCACACTATTTAATAACTAGTATTTTTGTTACGAAGTAAACTTTGAGGATGAGGAATCACCTCTTTACTACAAGGTGGATCCCGAAGCAATCAACACTCCAAAGCTTCCTTCTAACAATTGTGGGCATGTACTTATAAGGACTCCAATACTCAAGTTAGCATAACTATAAAATAGGTAAGTGTGTGCGAATGGAACATTAAATTGTACCTAGTTCACCTTGAGGTATTTATAGAGGATGGATGAAGACTTTCACCCAGAGTCGGGATGAATGAGTCATCTGGCCTCAATCCATATTCTCCAATCGTGGGTAAAGGAATCAAATAATGGGAACCTTACCATGTGACCCAAAAGAGGGATTTCGGTTTGGGTTGTGGGCTCAAGTTCAAGTCTATGACCCAAGTTGATTGAAGGGAATGCCCAAGTTGGCCCAATAGAGCATAATCGCTTGCTCCAATAACATTTTTCTCACATACTTTCTCTTCTCATTAAATTCATTTAATAGGAAAATTTTTTCAAAAAGTTACATTTTAAAAGTTGAAAATTATTTAAAAACTTAAGCAGTAATTCTACATAAAAAAGGCATATTATATTTGAAATAATTCATCCAAAAGAAACAATTATTTTGAGAGAAAAGTAGTTTCTTCTTTTATTTTCCGTGAATAAGAGAGAGAGAGAGTAAAGAAATTTACATGAAACCCTCTTGCAAAATTTTTCCATCTTCCCTATTTTCATGTACAACCAAACCGAGAAAAAAAAAATCTAAAATTCAATGTTTTAAAATTCAATGTTTTCTTTCTTTTTCTTTTTTTTTTTTCATGCTTTTGTTCTTTTGTCAAATCAAACCATGGGTATTGTTGTCCCTATAGCTTAAAGATTATAAATAAAAAAGGTTCTCTTTACAAAAATTTGAAAATGATAAAACTATTCCTCTTCAATGCCAAATCATATCATAAGATTAGCAGCGAAAAAATAATATCATAAGATTGAAATATTATAATAATATTGCAAAAACTAAAGAATTTAATTTTAATGTACATAGTATCAATGTAAATTTTTTATATACAGTCATTGTATATTGTAACATATTTGAATAAATTATATATTACTATATTGTTCACCTAATGGGGACAAATTCAATAGAAATGGGTTGAATCATCAATAAATTTTACCCGCAAGGTTAGGGGTTCAAAACCTAAGGAGCTCTCTTGGAAAGGATTGTATATGGGGGACTTAGGCTTGTTTGTGTAATCTTTTACCTAATGGAGGCTAGCTCAATGGAAATGAATTAAGTCATAAGTGAGTTTTACCCAAGAAAGAAAAATTGGACCAGACATTAAACCGGTAAGGTGGTTAAAAATTTAAAGGTCCAATCTTTAAATATATATAATAAATATATATATATAAATATATACATATAAAATAAATATATAAATATATTAAATCATTAATATTAACATTAATATAATCAACAAAAATATTCATATGTCTATAAAATAAACATAATCCATATTAAATTTCTCTAGGCTCAACATATGGTCACAAAGCATTCGAAAACAATATTTGTTAGTGAACAGGTTTATGGTGAGCGGCTGACGAAGAGAAGAATAATAACGCAATAATTTTTGTTAGCTCCCTTCATTGGTTTTTTTTTTTTTTTGTGGCTACCATAAGATATCAGTATTTAAACTTTGAAAAAAAAAAATTAAAAATCAAACCGGTCAAATTGGTTCAGTTTGCCTTTTTTAGTTCTTGACCGTTTTGACTTCCCAATTTTGAAAACTTTAAATTGGCCAGGGTGACTAGTTTGACCTGCCTTGATCCAATTTTTTCTTCCATGATTTTACTCATAAGGTTTGAGGTTTGAATTCTGAAAAGCTCTCTTGAAATAAATTTTTACCATTTAACACCTCACATTCCAAGAGCCTAGGCTTCCTAATCAAACCTTTCATTATAACAAAATTATTCAAAATAGGTATTTGATTCTTATACTTAAGTCTCACATATAATATAATATTATTAAATGACCGTATAATTTTTGTTTGTATTAGTAGCACTGTATATTATAATTGCTTTCTAGAATAAAAATTTTAAAAAACTCCATTTAAAGACAAAGCAAATCACTGGATTAGATTTATGATGATATTTACTTATTAACTGTTATCTCTGCCTCAAGTAACATGGCTTCTTATTAAAGCTGGAGAATCGGATCTAAAGTTTACTTTCTTAGTCAATGTCCGTAAGGCTAAAGATTACAAATTTGAAAATATCTTTACTAAAAAGATAAAAAGATAAAAACTATTCCATTTTGAAGGCCGGAGCAAGATTATATTTATGGTAATACTTATTCATCAACATTTTTTCCACCCTCCCTTGCAAACTTAATTCACTTGATACCAAACCTTACTCCGAAGCTATGCTATCATAGCTTCTTAATAAATCTCGAGAATCATGCTTAAATTTCACTCTCTTATCAAGCAAATGATCCTAAAAGCTAAAATAAAGAAAAGACATTTTTTATTTTTAATTATTTTTATTGAAACCTTGACTATTCTCCTAAAATTTTACTCTAATCAAGTAAAATCACTAGCACAGCTAAATATCCAAGTTCAAACTCATAATATCGGATTAAACTAGAACAGCCTTCAACTAAGTGAGGTGCTCATCGATTTGAAAAATATAGGTCAAAAGTATAGGAAGATCATCGAACTAAATTTATCGTGGTGTTTAATATTTACTCATAATATGTTTCCACCCCAACTTTTTATTTAATGCTTTTCAGTCTCATTAATTGAATAAACTAGTTAGTGAGGAAAGAATAAGGTGTTTGGGGTTCATCAAGAATAAATTGTTTGGGGAAATTTTTTTTTTTTAAGAATAGGGTTCACCGTGGATAATATTTCACACGTCAGCAGAAAATGCCAATCCAGCAATTCACCAAAAGGCCTGCCAAGGCAAACAACAAAACAAAATTAAAAAAATCTGGCACAAAGATCAGGTGCATCACACGACACGAATGCAACACTTGATCAGCGATGGATGCCACGATCACCAAGCCAATCTCCCACCCCAAAGTACGAAATTACCCCTCTACGCTTACGTGGCAAATCGTTATTGGTAGCATGAAAACATTCCACTACAGTGTCACTATATAATACCACTTCAGAACGGCACAATTCACGAGCTTCGTTCTCCACCTTCTGCCCCCACCACTCTCTCTCTCTGTAAGGTCAAGGCGCTTATAGTCGCACTTCGTCACCGTCGTTTCTGTCCGTTTCCACCGCCACCGCCGCCGTATCTGGCAGCGAAACGTTTCGAGAGCTTTGACTTCGTTTTGCTAGGTTTTTGCTCTGAACAGAGAAAACAATGCCAGCGCAGAAGCGCTTGCAAGAGGAGCATGACGATGCTCTGCGCGCCAACGACGGCGCTGAACAGCCAGAAGACGAAGTCGGTACGCGTCGTTTGCGTTTTCGTCTCGATTCCTGCGTTTCGAATCTGTTAATTTCTCGCTGCATGCTCACCTGAATTTTCAATTACTCGTGCTGTTGCTGATCGTTTTCATTTTTTTTTCCCTTTTTTCTTTTATACTTTCTTGTTTTCATCATTAGAATCCGATCGTAGCAACTCTTGGAGCAACGGCGACAAGGAGGAGTACGTTCACCTGATTCGTCGTTCCACATTTCTTCCGTCGTTTTACTTTCCCGATTTGCCGGTTTTTTTTTTTTTTCATTCCTTTCGTTTTTGTTTATCGTTTTCGAATCGATTATGCTGCTGCTTGAATTTTCAACGTGGATTTTTGGTTCTGTGTTGGCGCGGTTTGTTTTGTGTTTACGGTTTCCGTTTCTCTCGTGCATGTTAAGGCGTTGGAGAGTGCGTTGCTATGGTTTTTTTGCTGATTTACGATTGGTGCTTTTTTTTGGTCTTGCTTCTCTCTGGTGTTGGATTTTTTAGTTGCGCCCAAATTCGATGTTGAATCATTTGATTATTTTGGTGGCTTTAACTTGAATTCATATGTTCTCGTTCTGTTGTTTGGATTGTTGCTGCATTTACTCATTCGTTTACGTGTTCATATCTGTTGAGTGGTTGCTGAATAAGGAATGTATCTGGTTGCACTATGTTGTCCCCTTTCGAAATTTTTAGTAGAAAATTTTAGATAGATGATAGCAGTTCGAAGCGTCCTCAATGGTTCTTTTCTGTAATGTGATTACATCACTGCGCTATGAGTGAAAAAAAGGCACACTTATGTATCTAAGACTAAGATAAGGTAACCTGCTTTACTTTTACAAAATCTATGTAAAGCCTTGTTAAAAATAACAAATAAAAATTAAATGCCATTTTTCTTCTGCACCGACTTGTTCTGTGACAGGCATTTTTACCTTCGCGAGAAGTTACATCAACTTTGGCACTAAGGATTTTTGGCTTGCCCATTTATTTTTTCACATCAGAATGTAATGACATTTTCATGGTCATGCTACTTTGTCAAGCCAAGAATGTGAAATGCTTGTATGCATGCATAAGATAATATGTTTTTCTAACTGATCAGATGTACCTGGATGAAAACCCTTGAATTTAAAAATGAAACTAACTACTTTTGTTTCCTGTTATCCTACATATGATTTTGGAGAAGGTATGTGTATGCTGGAGTTTACACAAATTACCTGAAAATGATTTTCATTTGATATCATTATTTTCCAGCATCTCCTTTGTCATTCATGGGGTGATCATTTTTCATCGAATCAATTAAATTAAGGTGGACTGTATCTGTTCTAAGGGATGCGACTATCTTAGCATAATGCATTTATTTAGATCAAAGACTTGAGAATTTGGCATTTCGCACATCTTCACGTTTTAGAAGTCTAAGGTTTTCTAATACCTCCGTGATGGTTTTGATTTACAGATATGTGATTATAAAATTGTCAGATGTACGCAAGGAAGTTCAGTGCCCTATCTGCCTTGGTTTGTATTTTTTAACAGCTGCTTGATTGCTTAGTTACATAGCATGCTCTGCTGAAAATTGGCTGTTGTTCAAAACATTGCTTCATTGCAAGTATGGATAGTTTTGGTCAAATCTTTGTTTAAATATGGTAAACTAACAGTTAGTCTAGCATGCTTTTTAATCAGTATGATAATTATTATAATTCTAGCAATGGAAAGATAATCCCTTTAAAGATCTACATTCATAAACCCCTTTTAGTTATGGCTTGTTTCTACACTTTTCCTTGAACATAAAGATTATAAGTGTTATTGTGGTAACCTCTATAAGCTTAGATGATAGCACAGATTGAATGTACAGGAAATAGAGAAAGGATGAAAAACAATACTAGAAAGAGAAAAAAAAGGGGGGGGGGGTAGGTGAATCTAAATCCACTTATTATGTCATGGAGATTGTGTCTCAAGACATGCTGCATTGGATATGACATGCTGCATGCTTGAGAGAGGGAGTTGACCTATTCCAAGGTCAAGACATGCTGCATGCTTGAGACAGGACTAACAGTCTATGACATTTTCTTTTTCATAATATAAATGAACAATTACTCCTCACATTATCTGAGGAGGTTAGGATTGATCTTCTTGCATTACAGTAGTCATTGGTTACATTTGTAGAAGGTGCATTACATTCAATTGGTTCATTAACTGGGACAGTCATTAACCAGCATGTCAATGTTGTATGGGACATTAAAAAAGTGCTTGCAATGGACATAAGAAAGTATTGTGTATGGAAAGTATTAAGCAAATAATGATGTATAAAATGTGACAAGAATCTATTTTATCTCCTGTTTGGATTGTATAGATTTTGCTGTTTTAATGTTTTTGCATGCACTTTTCATGACTGAGGTTTAGCAAGATATCCAGGATGCAACATCCTAAACTTTTTTATTTTGCTTTTCTAATTATCAGATGTATTGAAAAGATGATTGATTTTCACTGTTATGTGTAGGCATCATTCGAAAACAAGAACTGTAATGGAATGCCTGCATCGCTTTTGCAGAGAGTGCATAGACAAATCTATGCGCCTTGGGTTTGTACTTTGTCCTCAAACTGCCATAATCTACTTTATTATTTAACAGATATATATTTGGGATGGTCTTGGCTGATTTGCTGCAAACTTTTGCTATTTCATTTTCTGAGTCGTCTGGGTTGGATTTACTGCAGTAACAATGAATGCCCTGCTTGCCGTACACATTGTGCTAGCCGACGCTCTCTAAGAGATGACCCAAACTATGATGCCTTGATTGCTGCTCTCTATCCCGATATTGACAAGTATGAAGAGGAGGTAATATTTACATACTGTATCTTGGATTGAAAATTGTATTTTGTCTGAATGAAAAACTCACTATATGGTTCTTTCCTAGGAATCGGCTTTACATGAAGCTGAGGTCACTCACAATAAACAGGTAAGACTTCACTAGAAAATCTTTAAATATGGACATTTATAAATTTTCTGGCAATTGTACCTATTTTATGACACAAAATTGAATCCTTTCCTAGAGACCAATGCCTTGATGGCCAAAGGATTAAATGCTTTTGTATAGTGGGCATGATTTTCTTATGGTGTGAAATTGTATTGTCAATATAAATCAAGAAAGTTGTTGAGCATTGTTTACTGTTATTTTTTATCTGCAAGTTTTTTACATGGCTTGCAATATTAATAATTAAAGGGTTTTATCATTTCTAAGAAGATCCAAGCTTCCATTGCTCAGACTCTTCAACGACAGACAGAAGCACTGGGAAAGAAACGGAATGCCAAAGCAACAGCAGTGGCTTTTGTGAGGAGATCACGAGGTAACCATCGAACTTCTCGTCTGAGGAGAAGAAGAAACTTTAGAAATGGAAGTGAACTTCCGGAATCCAATGACAATGAGGATACAAATGATAATGATGAGGAAAAGGGCTCATCTTCTGGCAATGAGCAGACAGAAACCAAAACAAAAAGATGCAAAAGAGAGCAAGAAACACAGTTTCCTCAGCATTCTGCCTCGACCAATGCAGATGTAGCTGGTGAGGAAAATATTCCTGATGTGGATAGAGAGATCATAACTTCATCTGGTACACTTGCCTGGGGAAAGAATGGCCAACGGAGTAACACCCGAGTCAGCAGCGGTAAGAATTCCAAAGGCAGTAGTCCTCTTTCCAAAGGCAGTCTTACCAAAGGCAGTCACACCTCCAGATTGGTTGATCGACTCCATAGCTCTGAAGACAATGATGACAAGGTAATATATTCTTTTAGTAGTGTTTGTTTCTACTACTACTAGACTATCTCTTTGGCTTTCAAGAACCTGTTTGAGAATTCAGACTCTGATAGCTTTTGAACTAGGGCTCCAAATTCATTTGAAGCTGCTAAGTTCATGATTTTATATTTACTATTTTTTTCCGATTATTATTCTTTGCTTGTCCACTTAATGCTGCAACAATGATATGGTCGGTGATTTTGTCTACGTCATTGCAGTTGGATATTTTTCTTGCGGTTGTCTCTTTAGATGAGCAAAGAATACCAAGTTTGCAGGAGCCATACCTTCAGTGCAAGCCTACTCTGTCAGTCAGTTCACTGAGCAAGGTTATTCTTTTTCCAGCTTAAGTGACACTTCCTCGAGGTTCATCTCACATTATGCTAATTGTTTTTTATCAACAGTATGTTGCACTTAAGACTGCGCTGCAGGCTGATGAAGTTGAATTATGCTTGGTAGAAGAGCCGGGAGAGCCGCAAGTCAAAATTATAAGAGGAGAAAAAACAGTTGATCCAGACAAAGATAAGTTGCGTGTTCTAGGAGAACAAGAAACGTTGGCTGAACTGAAAAGTTCGAATCTCATCAGAGGTTATCTGGTACACTCTCAGATTTGACTATGTACTCTCTGTATAAATACCTATTTATTCCATTATTTTCTTCTTACCACTGTTACATTGCTAATCTTCTCTCCCACTTTATTTACAGCTCATGGCTTATAGGAGGAAGTTGCGGAACTCACACACTGTTCGCTCGAGCTGAATGATGAAAAGTCACCGGAAACATTCTTTGCTAAGTGCATAATTATACAGAACAGGGAAAAATCTTAGGTAGTTTTATCATTTCATTTGACTATTTTTATAAAATTTCCCCATATTACAGACGAATGGGCGGATCTTATTTTGTAAAGCAGACAGCAAGTGAGAACCACAGGTGTACGAACATTTAGATACATGTCGAGTTTCATAAAATCTTCCCAAGCTATTTGGTTGAAACATATGTATCTTGTGATGTGTGCAGTAACCCTTCAATGGGATGAAAATCACCCGTCCCCCCTTTTAATGTCCACTGCGAAGGCCTTGCTCTGTTTTAGATTAAGATGTGGCATTGTATACTTTTTAAATCAGATCTGGACTGAACACATTTCACATAAATCTTATTTTAGCGAATTCGAGGTCTTGTGTTGATCATGCTACGAATTGGATGATGCATTCAAAGTCTTTGCTAAACAGACTAGGCTAATGTCTGGTTGTGGTGTATTAGTTCGGAATAGATTGGTCAGCTTTATCATATGTGAACACTTTATGATTCATTCTACAAGATTTTTATAATCCTCTTTATCATATACTTTTTCTAACACCAAATAGTTTGTGAACAGATCTTTGAATTCCCTTCAATATCGTTTCATCTAACCCCGCAATAAGTGTAGTTTTTTTCCACTTTAAGCTAGATATGCTGCTGCTAAGCACTTTGATATCACGGGGAACATAGAGCCAGGCATATTCTACTTGTTTCATTGGTACGGCTTCCATGAAGATTGAACAACTATTATTACTATTATTATTATTATTATTATTATATGCAAATGCAACATCCTTACAAGTTTCTTTGTCCTTGTTTGCACTTCCGTTATAATCTCAATTACTTTTTCAAGAAATAAATTTTTGACAGTAAAATATATTCTTTGCCTGATTGTAAAATACACCAAATGCTTACATTATCATCATCATTATTGTTATTATTATTATTTATATTTTGAAAATTACATTGGTTGCAATAAAATTTGAATCTAAAACCTCATACATACTACTTAAGCCTCTCATCGCTAAACCAATCCTAGTGGCTAAATGTTTACATTATTATGACTAAGTGATCTTTTTTTATTAGTTCAACAAGTGATCCTTTTTATAATTACTTTTTATATAGTTTGAACATTGATCTTCTGTTATATTCCATCTCTCTTAGAATATTTATCTATTTTTAAACAATTTCATATTGTAAAATATCTGTTAATTTCACATTTCAATAAAGTTTAATTTTTTCTTTCAGTACTATTCCTAATTAATTTCACATTTTCAAAACATTCTATTTAATATTAGCTTTAAACATTATGCTATATTAATTAATATGTAGAAATATATTAACTCATTCATTATATTTTACTCAATTACTAATATAATTTATTATCTTAATATTTATGGTTGTTCTAAATTGATATATATTTTGAAAGGGAATGTTTTCTTTTGCTATTCTGAATAGAGAAAAAAGAAAACAGTGGTAGAAGAAAAAATAGCGCAATTTTGGTATATTTAGATTTAAATGCTGTCCCAACCACCCAAGATGTGGTAAACAGGTAATAAACTGATGTTTAATTATTTCTTCTAACACAAACAGTGGAAGGGCAGTGGACAATGCATGATGGCTCGTGAATTGTTGAAGTCTGCGGTCCAGGACTCTAGCGGAGCAAATTTTCCAACAAAAGATCACGTTGATTTTCCTTTTTTAATTTGTTTTTATATTAAAGATCATGTTGATTCTTAAGGTTTTTTTTTCTTTTTTTTACTTATCCACAGTTGACAACAGTTCTTTCAAGATAGGTCTTCTAAAGAATAAACCTCTAACCACAATACCATTTATATACATAGTGTCAGGATTAAATCCTTAACTAAGTTATTTTTTGGAGATGCATATGACATTATCAATTTTTTTTTTAAATTTTTTATGAAGGATACATTTGTTTATTTTAAAATGATTAGTATTTAGAGTCCGCTTCGGCTAATCTAAATTAGATTGGTTGCTCCGAGGTAAAACTCAAATTTTGGGTAAAGTATGGGTTTTTTCCTTAAATTTAATTTCACCGCAATTTATCCCCTAAAGTTAAAGAGTGATTATTAAAAATTCTCTCACATAAACATGACTAATGTACTGTTTAATAACTAATCTCTATTTAACGACCGTATGTCTATGCAATAATTATTACCGACTTTCAATTTACTGCATCCCAAATTAAAGGTTATTTATAAAGAGAGATAATTTAGGGTGTGTTTGGTTGAGGGATAGGAGATAAGGTAACAAATTTTCATGGATGAATTTCCTGTATATTTTATAGATGAAACTCATTCATAAAGACTTACGTTCTATTTTTACTCCTTAACCAAACACATTCTTAATTAATTTATTAAGATATATATTATGAAATATATAAGTTTTTATGAATTATACACAACAAAGGAAAGCATAGTCAGAAGCAAGTAATTTATAGTCCTAGTAAATTAAGGATCACCATAAATACCAAAAAAAAAAAAATTAAGGATCAGCATGGTCCTTATTAATATAAAATTATAAAAAAATATTAAATTAAATTTTGCGCCTATTTTTTCTTTCATCCACAACCTCTTCCAATGAGATTTACTTCCAATTACTGTTATGTTACATTTTCATAATATGTCGCTTAAAAGTACATGCTCACCCTCTAGTGTGGCATTTGACGTTTCGGGATGTTATCAAAGGGTTCAATTTAGTCACTAAAAGATTTATAAATGTGTCAACTTAGTCTCCACTTTCCAAATCTCTCTTCTTTCTCATTATAAACCCTAACCCCACACTCTCTCCCAAACCCAATAGTCCTTTCCCATTTTTCCATCATACTCGACCAAATCACTCCCTTTTCCATTTCTAATGAATAACAATAATGCAAATTATCAATTAGAAGAGGCCTCCATGAAGCCAGTAATAAATGTGAAAAAGGGCCAGACAAAGAAAACATAACTTGTTTAAATAACTATTGTTCTTGAAGCCAGAAAGCTCGATGTGGAATGCCTCGTTTGTAAGCCCAACTACCAATGCTTCTCTAACCAACTTCTTCTTCACTATCTTCTTTCTCTGCATGATTTTGCTGCTTAATAGTCCACAAATGTAAAGGTAGGAGGGCCTTTTGTGAAGGTAATCCAGCTATGAATGCAAGAGTTTGAGCCCAGACAGTATCTTTACCATAGTTGGTTACAAAGTGCGCATGTAACATTTGGAAGGTCCACCTTACGAAGAGATCTAAGCCATTGTTCTCCTCCACCAGGTTTCGATTGCAAAGCAATTACCGTCCCAATTATATACTTAGCCCCATCAGAACAAACAAACAACATAATTGGGGAGGATTTGGTCGAGTATGAATGATGCAAAAACGGGAAAGGGATTGGGTTTAATTTGGACAGATTGAGAGGTGAGGGTTTAAAATGAAAAATAAGAGAGATCTGGGAAGTGAGGACTTGACATATTTACAAATTTTGCAGGGACTAAATCAAACCCTTTCCTAACATCCGAAAGGTGAAAGCCACATTGAATGGCCAAAGCGTACTGTTAAGTGACAGATTATCAAACCGTTATGAAATAATAATAAAAGTAAGTCCAGGAATTAATATAACATATAGCTCATGATTTTAGGGACCAAATAGTTACTTTTAAAATTTTAGAAATTAAAGTGAATCATGTTTATAATTTTAGGATGAAAGTGATCATTTACTCATTGTATTTTTCTTTTAATAATTATATAGCTATATAGGTTTATGACTTTACAATTTTATTGAGCTTGACCTTATACTGACTTTAAATGAGCCAAAATAACAAAATATAATATAATCCACTTATTTTTATACTGGTATATAATTTTTGCTCCCACTGTCAAATTGTCTAGATCTGTTGTCACAGATCTCCTCCACTATTTACTGCCCGTTCTCCAATAGTAGTCCCTAGCTAAGCAGAGACCATCGTTGAAGCTTTCGTGGAAGTACATTATTGTTGATAATAATTAGTGCAAATTCTACAATCAACCATGTCTCACACTTTATTATTATTATATGCATTTGTCGTAATTAGGGAGGTATTAAGACTTGGAAAAAGGTGGCGGCTATTATGAGGATTGAAATTCATTAAAGATGGAACTCAACACTTAATTGCTTCCTAAAACAAATCCAACTAACCAAGTATATCATTTAGTTAAAGGCATCCTCCTCCGGGTAACTTTGTAAAATTAAATTTTGATGGTAGTTTGTTGGGTAATTCTGGTCGGCTGGGTTTGATAGTGTACTTTGTGGGGTCAATGGTAATTGGATTACTAGTTATCCTGGTCATATTTTTAACTGACAATCTCCTCTTGAGCTTCTTGCCGCGCTATGGTTTGGCTCTTGTTTAGGAGCTTGGTTATCGCCAGGTTATTTGTGAGGTAGATTGTTTGGAGATTTTGCTTCTATTAGCGGCATCTACTTTTCATGTGTATGCTTCTTTGCTTCGCAACATCAAGAATTTTATGGAATGAGATTGGAATTGTTCAATCTCTCATGTTTTTAGAGAGTACCAATCCGCAGATTTTCTTGCTGAGCAGTTGCCTCTCTTTCTTCCTGCATCGCTGATATGCCTCTAAATAGTTTGGAGCTCACTATTTTAACATACCTAAGATTCTTCACATGAGATAACTTTCTTTTTTATCTTTCTATTTTCTCTTTGTTTAGCTTCAATACCAAAAAAATTTAGTTAAAGGCCATTCATTGCTGTAATGATTTGTGTACATATCCCCAATGGTGAATTCATCAGGATGCGTACCTATTAGAATTTTAAAATAATTAAAGATTCCTATAATTATGTGGTTGAATTTCTTTTCTTAAAAGAAGTATACATAACCATTTGTTACAATTATGATTTGGAATGACGGCAATGGCATTAGGAATTTTCATAGTACAACTAACTTAATATGACTGAGAAACTCAATATTTTTTCATGCACTCTACCCCCGCGACTTTATTTAATATCCTTCATTTCTCTGAACCAATTCCTAGTGAAAATTGGTAACTTAGAAGCCATTAGGTGCCTTTTCACATACTGTGCTATAAACACCCCAAACAACTTTGCAGCAAAGAAATGAAATACCTGTGAAAGCCTTCCCTTATCTATCATGTGACTGCTATTAAGGCTCATCTAACTTTAACTTGACCAAAAAACATGCTCCATTCAGTACCACCACACCACACCGCTCCCATTCAATCAATTCACGTTTCAATGCATTTCTCTAGCAACCTCTCAACCATACTAAAGAAATCTCAACACCCCATTTTGATAATCATGCTGATGCACCACTTATTCTCATCCTTTCTCAGGACTCATCATCACACACTGATGAAGGACATGCCTTTTTCTCAAGAACGCCTTTGGTGCCAAGATGAAAAAAGGCATCAGAACCTTCTGCAACAACGATGGCTCCACCTCCACACTCAACCAACACAACAAGAGCATCAGCACCGTTGGCAACTGCAGCATCAACAATAGCCAAGGTGGTGACTTCGCAAGCAAGGTAAGCTCATCATCCCCAACAAAGCAGCAAAGCCCACCAACACTGGAAGATCTCATACTACAGCTAGAAATGGAGGAAGAGATGGCAAGAAAAGCCAAGCTCAATGAATATAGCGGAATAAGGGGAAGGATGTCATGTGTTAACAACAGTGACATCTTGAGGTCTGCAAGGAATGCATTGAATCAGTATCCGAGGTTTTCACTTGATGGTAGGGATGCCATGTACCGGTCTTCTTTCGGGAACGTGGAAGGAAGAAGATCAGTTTGCAGTGAGAGGAGTTTAGGGGGAATGTTGATGGAAGAGAATGATTTGGACTCAAAGTTTGATAAGGGTATGTGTTTGCCACAAACAGTTGCAGGGGAGAGTGTGGTGTGGTGTAAGCCTGGGGTTGTGGCTAAGTTAATGGGGTTGGAAGCTATGCCTGTGCCAGTAAGAAGTAGTAGCAAAAAATCTGATAACAAAGAGAAGTTGAGCAGTGTTGTTAGGAGGCAGAATCTTAGGAGGAGGTTTGAGAGGCATGACTTGGAAAGGAGACTGAAAATGGAGATGATGCAGGGTCATCATCATCATCATGAGATTAGAAGAAACAAGTCGGGTTGTTGCTCTAAAAAGGGGTATTGTATTATGAAACCGGTTGCGTTAGAAGCTCTTGCGGGTGGTCCTGGAAGTTGGCAACCCCGCAGATATGCTTAGGATATGATGCGTGTATACTCTTACTCTTTCCAAATTTGCTAATTTACTAGGGGCTTTAATCTATTCTGTTTGAAATTATGCAAATGCCAGTATATTAATAGTGTTTCTTACAAGGCCAATAATGAGAGAGGTTTGATCTGCTTTTCAATGATTTTGTCCGTTCCATTGTTTTATTTTGATGTTACACATAATCACATACTGATTTATGATGATGCCATCCCTCTCCATCTACAAGCATTTTGGCCATAATATGGATGGTAATTGGTAAAATAACATGCAAAGTTTACTTATTAGAGGCATTCCATGTCAGAGCAAAAACCCTGTTCGTTTGATACCTGAAGTGTATATTATTATGCATGTATTACGATTTATGACTGCTTAACATGGTAATTAATTAACTTTTTTCCACCTCATATTTGGTACGTATTATATTAAACTAAGCAACTTAATTGGTGCATAAATTATGTTGCTACTCCGAACAAAAGGAATCTGCTTAGTGCTCTTGGAATGGAAATAGCCATCACGTGCGCATCATGCAACAACTAATGACTGAGAATCAAACGACATTGGAAGAGCATCATCTCATATGGAGATTACATATGACCATGCCATATACATCTTTACTATTGATTTTTTATTTTTCAAATTTTTTATCTTTTTAAGATAACTTGATCAATATAATGGTGAAGATGTACAAGTGTAATCTCCTTGTGGATGATCCTCTCCTGACAGCATTACAGCTTGTTCATACACACAATTTTCTGTTCTAGCTAGGTCAGCTAACAAGAGCCACTCTGTGAGTTATTTGTCAAGAGACACCTTTCTTAAAAGCGTATGCCAATCCCAAAAATTCAGTGTTTGCTAAGGAAAAATAGATCAAACTTTCGACCACTTGTTCAAGAGAGTTCTATATTATATCCAACACCTCAGAAAAACTTAATTAAACAATCAAGTGAACACGCAAATAGTTTTATATCCAATACTAGTTTAGTTTATGGCTTCTTGGTAGGTAGGAAATGTGTTGAAGACTCTAAGCAGTTAAGCTGCAGGCGGCTAGGGCCTTTAGGGTGCATTTATTTTTTATTATTTTGACTAATAATTACTTTTTTCATAAAAAAAATCATTTTGTATATATTTGGATAATTTTTAAAAAATAATTGAAATTTCAAAAAAATCAATTTTTTCTTTTTTTAGAAGCTAAAATTAGTAACTTATGAAAAAAAAATTAATTTTTAATTTTTTTAATTATATATAAAATTTAACTATCATAATCATTTTTTTTAAAATATGAAATAAATACACTTTTAATCCCATCCTAGAGTTTCCCAAGGAAAAAATGGTTTTGAAAAATCCTACAAAGCACAACCCTCTGTAAGCATGATAATGATTAATGTCCACAGCGCACAATCCAGGCCTTTCAGGGAAAAATCACAGGCCTGTGTGCTGTCAGGGGGGTTTGGATCAACTAACCATGATTGACGAGAGATTAATGGTTGCTAGCTGGAATAAAGCTTAACGAAATGCCCCAACAAATGAGAGTTTTCAGCTGATTTAGATTTGAATTAAGGAATTAGAGTGGTAGAAGCAGAATTAAGGAATTAGAGTATCAGGACAAGATACCTTCCTGGGAAAAAAGTGGGTGTTTTAATTTAATTTGAATTTTCAGTTTTTATTTTTTATTTTTAAAATTTTATAAAGAAAATACTAAAAATTAAATTTTAAAAACTATAAATTTTAATCACTAAATTCTAAAAATTTCAAATTTCAAATTTTAATTTTAATTTTTAATATTTCTTTTATAAAATTCTAAAAAATTAGAAATAAAAACTGAAACTAAATAAATCCCAACTGTTCCTGTTATTAGCTGACCAGTTGATGGCAAAAAATAAAAAACTGTTCGATCCCCTTATTATAACTCTTGATTTATTTTAAAAAAATCTTCAGTTCAAATTTCTTATAAAAACAAATGTGACTAATAACGTACTATATTAAACATTAATTTAGCCAATAGAAGTACGCTATTTAAAAACTAATTTAGTTACAAAATAAAATATTAAACATATAAAAACTACTTTTTAAAAAATTTTAAATTATTGCGATACACTATGATATATTTGATTGGAGGATAAAACACAGTGTATATCACATAAATTTGCACACAAATTCATTCTTTACAACCGATTTTACCGATAACCAAACGCTTCTTCAGGTTTCGAAGATTACCGGAAAATTTACTCTTACTGATTCACGCGACCCAGTCAACCCTAACATTTTATCCTAGCGCACCGCCTAAGGCTGTTCATAACCCATCTCTGTCCGCAACCAAACCCAAACTGAAATTCATTGAGATGGATTCGATTTTAAAATTTACTGATATACTTTTCAATCAATTCAAGCCATAGATTAGCGAACGGAAGTTAAATAATTCCTTAATAAATAAATATTTTATAATAATTTATAAAAAATTATAAGATTTCAAAATTAAATTAATATATTTTACATTTTCTAATATGATTTATTTTAAAACCTATATAGTAAAATATCTCTAAAATTTTATTTTACTTATAAAATTTTATAATTTTACTATGTACAATATCTAAATTCTCATATATTATTCAAACATTGAATTAATCCAGGATATAATTAGTTCCTTTTCAGTAAGGTTAGTTTTAAAATTTAATCCATCTAAATATCAAATCAGATCCAATTTTTATCCAACCAACTCATTGTACACCTAACAACACCCATGTTTTTATCGCCCCAAACGAGAGATGCAACTCTTGTGGAATCCATATTAGAACATCATTCTACTGAACTACTAATTGCAGATTAATTATATATCTGCGAATTTGGACGTTCAATGGGTGTCTGAAATATTTGAAAAACTACACATACTGAAAAATTTGTTTTGCTAAAATCCGAATAAGAGAGTGATCAAGGTATTGAGTAATTTAAAACCTCCGTAATGTCATTATTCCAAGAAAGGAATATTTTCTGTTTTAGCAGAAGTTGAAAATATAGAAAGGATAAAAAGACTGATGAACATCTCTCCCAATCAGCTTAGAATATCATGCGATGCACAAGTTTTCTTTTACACGGCATTTGAAAATTTTATCCAATCCGGTAGAAAACAGTAGTGTCAGATAATATTTCAGTGTCAACAATCAGCAAGCGCAAGCGTCGATGGCTTCAATTTCAACATCCAAGATAATAAGTTATTATTTTCAAGGGAAGTCTTGGATAAGAAAGACATTTTGCTCACCGCTCTATTTGTCTTTTTGTTAGTCCCTTGGAGTTTGGATAAACTTTAGAACAAGTTGTCCAATGCCAAATCAATGCGTGAAAAATAAAATCAGGATAAACACAGAACAAGATAAATAATCAGGATTTAAGGATATTATATATCATATACAAATCAGTTTCCACTTTATTATTAACAGAGGAACCTAGTGGGCCAACAGTTTCAATTATTGTCATAATATGAATTAGGATAGACACCAATAATTACTCAACGTAATCTTCACTAATGAATCACAAAAAGATATTGCACATCCATAAGGTAGATCTCCCTACTAATTAAATATCCCACAATAATACAAATTTAGTTTCATAGTGCTCCCACTTTTTGCACAGTTACATACTTATCTCTTGGCTGGAGTTGGACATGTTTATTATCATAATAGCAAGATCAACTCATACCCAAATTCATTTGAGGGCAGATCTGGCTAAAACTGAGGAAACGAAGCACTGAGCACATAAGAAATAAGTAGTAAGCATATTATACATAACACATACTAGCTCAACACAAGAAACCAAACAAGCTCACTGAGTCAGATTGACACGTAGTCGTAGAGAGTAACACGTTGCAGATATTCAACAAGAAAGGACACTATTTACATGCAACCCTGTGGGCCACTCCCCCCCCCCAAGTACCTCAGCGATGCTTGCTCCTTGTCTCACCACTGTACAGCCTGCGATCACATGGAAAACCTAAGTTATCTTAGCAACATAGCAACACAGATCCACAACCGTTGGATGAAAATTCAGCCATTTACCAACTTTTCTGATCAGATCTAACGGTTCATATTTCATACCATCCGAAATCCCAGTTATGTAATTTATTTTATCATTTTCCTTCATGAAAGTACCAACTAAATATCATCAACACGCCTAAAAACATGCATGATGACTGATGAGGCTTTAAATTTGAACTTTGAAGTTTGGAAGCCAAAACACATAGCAAGTTGATAAGAATAATAAAGCATGTGATATATATACCAGTCATAGACAGTGGGAGAATTGGGGAGTGGTTTGTCAAACATCTCAGCACCGATGGTCTTAGTGGCGGAGTTACTCCCTGGATGGAACACGCTCCTCCAAACGTTGTCAGCTTTACGCCCCGACAACGGTGTTGTTGGGGTCGTCGGCGTGGCCGGGGTTGTCGGTGTCGCCGGCATAGACATCGTCCTCTGGAACTTGTTTCCATCATCTACATACACCCAAACAGCAAACACACAAATTAATTACACTCTCAAATTTGTTACACAGCTTCAACTTTATGGTGCTATTGAGGTACGTACCTGCTTTGATGTTCAAGGGCTGGGAAGTGGTGATCTTCCTGAGCTTGCCAAGGCCACGCTCAGGTTGAGGACCAGCCACAACATCATCCCATAGCTTCTCTAGCAGAACCATCTTGATCTGATCACTCTCTCTGATCTCCTGATTTTTTAATTTTTCCTACTACAGGGGATGGCGGTTTTTAATGTGGTTATGTGCACTGAATATATAGACTATAGCCTGTAGAGAGTGACGCTCAATTAAAATATCTCTGACAAGAGTAGGTCTTGTTGGGGTTATTTCTTTAATAGCTCATGGTTGTAGCTATTTATAATGAAAGTGAATCTTATTAATTTTATATATTATATATTATTTTATTTATAAATTATATATATATATATATATATATATATATATATATAATGAGACGATAAATTCGTATTCCTTTAATAACTCTCCTTATTTTTGTTTAGAATAATAAGGTGGGACGTACTGCTTTCCTTGCTGGCCAGTGACAAGTGCAACTATTGTCTTGTTTTGAAATGGGCATGGTTGGACTGGCCTAGCCAAAGGGACTAAGAGAGAAAAGTTGGATGGGGAGGGGAAGTGGATAAGGATGAAGACTAAGTAAAATGTAGGGTGGCTTACATGGCGCACATGAAAATACATAATTAATTTGTTTGGTCCTTTGTCCTACTCGTATGAACAACGTGGGGGCCATGGTGATGGGGGACAAGGCTCTAGAATTGACTCTTGGCCCTAACTTCATGTTTTCGTACGCAGTGAAAAAATATCTATATTATTAATGGGTGAATTAAGATACAATATGTCATTTGCACCCGGAGGAGAGGGAAGGATCTGGATTTGGCAAGAAGGTTATGGACCGTCAAAAATTACTCGCGTTCTATAACCACTTCAGTTATTTTCACCAAAAAGTCTAATATAATGAAAATATTTTTGTGGGATTGAAATTAGTTTTATTGGCTGTCTCTTCAATGAATCAACAGCGAAATTTAAAAAGGATATTACACAAGTATTGCATCATGTATATTTAGGGATAAATATTATTAAGTATATTTTAATGATGTCTTAAAAAAAGAAACTAAAATCACATGATTACTTAGGGAAATAATAGAACCAATTAATTTATCCCATCAAAGGTTGATCGTAATTCGTAAAAAATAATGAAAGGAGCATTTGAACTATGTATAAGTAACATTATTTCCCATAAAAATTAAAAAAAGGAAAGTAACAGTATTTACACATAAAATTATTTAGGAGGTGATCGAAGAGAGTATTATTTGAAAAAGTGGTCGTAACTTGCAAGTGATGAATGGAAGTAAGAAAAAAGTTATAATTATTTAATTTGTCATTGTAATTTAAACCTATCATATCTAAATTATCAAACATGAAAATAAATTGAGAAGTTTCTCATATTTTCATGAATAACATGAAGAAATAAATATGTGTTTATGTTTTACAACATAATTGAGTTTTACTAACAATTGAAAAATGTTACTAAAATATAAAAAAAAATTACTAAATCATACAATATGTTTTGTAAAACTCTTTAGTAACATAGACTAAGTACTATACATGAAAAAATGTTAATATAAAGTTAAACAATTTTTTTTATATATTTTAGTAATACTTTGAAATGTTAGTAAAAATTTTTAACAACTCTTCTTAATAATGAATTGGAAAAACTACAACAACCTTCATTAAAATTATATTTATCTCCCTCAATTTTTCAATTACATTTCACTTACTTACTATTGGGAGACCATAATTTACACATAATTTTTAATTTTTAAAAATATATAAAATAACTTTTATAACCTTAATAAATTTCTTAATTTATATTTGATTGCCATTCCCCCAAAATTTCAACTTCAACCACTCTTATTGTACCCTCTTCAACCTCTCTCCCTATTGTTGATGTTGTCACCGTCCCCAGCACACACTGCATCACCATATCATTCATCAACGCCAAATTTGTAACCCTCTTTTATTCTCGTTGAATTGAGTATGTTTCCTCCTTGATGAACTGTTGTCACTGGAGTTCTCCTTGCGCAAGCGGTGCCACCACGTACGCCCACGCTCCCCGTTCCCCGACAAATCCATCACCCCACAATTGGAATCCAGCCTTTGCGACCTTTCCAACCCGTCCGTTCGCCATCAAACCACTGCGTCTACATCGTAAGAATCGCACACAACCGCGAGCTACTGTTGTCTCACGCACCCGCAGTCACCGACCACAGCCGCAAACCCAACCACTTGTTGGCCGTCCTTCAACCACGAGTCAGCCACCATCTTTGCCACCAATACCAGACAAAGCGAAGGGTGATGCAGGTATGGGGTTGGGCTCTGTGACTATTACAGCCGGAAGAAGAGTGGCGCCATTGTGGGCAGTGGAGTTGCGGGCACCTGAGTTGCTGTTAGAAGGAAGCGATTAGAAGGGCATTTGATGATTAAGGGTAATTTAGAAATTTTATAAATAATATTAACAAAAATTAATACAATTTACCCACCGAAGGAACGTGTAATTTTAAAAATAAAAGGAGAGGAGTATAATATCAATTGATTCAAGAAAGTGGTTGTAATTAGGATTTTGCTTTAATCCTCTAAATTCAAACACACAAACACCTTATTCATAAAATATATGGTCTTCACTCCTTTTTTTCCAATTATTATCTCTCATCATTCCTCTTACTTACATGAACCCACATAAATATCTATACTAATGTGAGTATCAAAATAACATTCTCCTTGCAATTATCCCTAATAAATATTACTAGAAGTTGCATTTTAGGCAGTGATCGTTTTTTTTTATTTAGTACTTCATAAGTTCAAACCTAAAATCTTATAAATATTACTTAAAACCCTTGGCAGTAGACCAAGGTGGCTTAATTTTGGCGTGGTGATCTATATTGTATTCTCTTTTTCTTCCGAAGCGTATCATGATGTTGTGCGATTAAAGAAAGACAAATCCAACAATTCTCGATAGAAGCGTTGTGGCTTTATCATCATAACAAGATATGTTAGGATATATACTCTACCAGCCATTTAGCTACATTACATAAGTGTCTTTAAAATTTCAAAATAAAAAGTATGATTAAATGCCTGTAAATTTATAAGAAATTAGGGTTAAATTTATTCATCACAGTTTTGAATAATTTATCCATATTTGAGACATATAATTACATGCTTAGTATATGGTACAACTTACTTTACCTAATGCATCGAAGTTTTTTGGGGTCAACTTAAATGATTTGTGGTGTAATTTTGGACCCGTTAGAGGCGGCTTGCCCATGGTTATGGCTTTTGGTTGCCCACAGCCAAAGTTAGAAAACCACGGGCCTGCAGTAACGAATAATTAGAAAAACCCTTCGTAATCATGACTCAATGGCATTGGGTGATAAACCTTATTCTTGGCATTCGAAATGTAATAAGTGTCTTGTCAAATCAACAATCAAAGAACACTTCCAAAACAAAAAAAATAAAAATAAAAATCCTTTTTCCACCATATCCTTCCCATCGTGGAGAGAAAGTAGAGGAGCTGGGTGAAGTGTTGTTTGGGCCATTGTTGACAATGAGTCAAATGGCGGAGGTGAAAACTAGAGACATGTATGTGATACAAAAGGGTAACGAGCTTACCAATTTGTTTCCTGTGGAAAAGTCCCCAATATTCCACTAGCATCATTGGCGTTGAGAAATGAGGACTATAACAATGGTTAAACTCCATCTATTAGTCATCTGGCCCTCAAGATGCTTTTAAACGAAAATATTTATTGAATTGCGAGTGGTTCAGCATTGAGTTTCTCAAGTGATGTACTTGCTTACATCCATTTCGAATCATGTTCTTGGTTTGTTACTCTCTTCATTTCATGATAATTGTTTGTATGTAATTTTTTTATATTTTAGAATATTTATTTACTTAGGCTATCAACGTAATATTAATTTTTTTCTTCTATTTATACCTTTAGTATGAATGTGTTAGCTAAATAATTAATATATTTATCAATATGAGTAATAATGACTATGCAAATATAGTTTTATCAACTCATATAATTTTCTATATTTATTAAGATATTTTTTTTGTTTTCGTTAATATATATGTATTGTTTGATTTTTTTATTGTTATTGTAAAACGGAGGCAATATATTCTTAGCCTCTAATTTTGTTACAAAAAATGTGATTGGGAAAGGAGGGAGCAATTACTTGTTGAATGGAAATCTCATCGATGAGATCACAATCTCGGTCAAAATTTTGCAATAATGAAAGAAAAGAGTTTTGTACTCATAGAGTCTTGCCAAGGCACAAGCGATGCATATGCCCAGCGACGGGATTGCAGAAGAGAAGAAGAAGAAGATGGTGGAAGCATTCATGCGTTAACGTTTAACTTTATTTTTAAAAATAAAGTGAAAATATTCTGTTAACTTTAACACTACTGTTAAGGAAGATGGGGTGGAGTGCAATATTGATTTTATGAGTGTTCTTATCCAATCTAATTCAATTCAAACGGAAAACCGTATAAAACAGTAAAAACTTGGATTAAATTATATCTTAATTCTTACAAGCCGTTTGAATTGGATCATATTTTGAATCTAATTTTTTAAAACTGATTCAATCCAAACCGTGTATAATGATTTTGTTAATTTTATTTTTTTACTAAATAAATCTTTAATATATTACATATTTTTTTGTTATATAATATAATTTTATACCTTTTGTCTCCTAATAAAATTAATTTTATACATGTATTTAAATGTTAAATGGGTTTTTTAATTTTAGTTTTTATTTATTCATTTTATATTAACTTAAGTTACTCATACTTATAATATTTTAAAGTAAAAAATTTTATTTTGTCAAAAATCACAAAGTGATCCAATCCAAAACGAAAAATATTTGATTGGATTGGATTGAATTCAAAATTAAAATTAAACCGATCTAATCCAAACCATAATAAAATATATTTTTTTGAATTGGATTGATTTTTCATTCAAAACTAATCCAAATCACACTGAAAACACTTGTTATTGATACAAGATCATGGTTAGCGGTCATTTTGACAAAGGTCAATGGTAATTTATGTATTTTACTCTCAAAGATTTCATAGGCCTGCCAAACTTATGAGAAAAATAAATAATTATGCGCCTAACTCAATGCTATATGGACTTAGGAGTGAGAATAAGAGTATGTTTGGATATTATAATTTATGACTTTTTCTAACTTTTTGAAAATTAAAAATCATATTTTTATTTTTTATCTTATTTAGCTAAACAGTTTATTACTTCTCTAAAAATTATTTTTAGTGTTTTTTAAGAAGTTAAAATCTCTAACTTATTCTAACTTATTAATAAACACTTTCTAAAATGTTAAAAGTAAACACTTTTATTATAATATTTTTAAATATAAAATAACTTATTTATAAATTTTTTTAAAAAATTATTTCTATATAAGAGTTTAAATAAATTATTTGTCCAAAAGACCTTAACAACATACTAAGATCTATGGCTTAACTTATTTATAACCTACTTTGCTTAGCCTCTCGAAATTCTAGCCAGTGTTGTGAAAGTGGATCTGTGGATTATTCGTTCTGGAGTTTCACCACGACAAGATTTTCGAGCCACCAAGCATTTTTGTAATTTCATTCATCAATTTGGTACAAGATAGCGAGATTGAGGTGAGGTGCTCATCCAATCTTGCTTTTTTTATATGTTAAAAAAATGATAAACACATTTTACTTACTTTTAGCGATCAAATTACGCATAGTTAACGTTCTTTTATGGGAAAAAATGCATAATTGCGAAAATTGGATAATTTCCCAATCTTACGAAATACGGAGGGTCACTCAGTTGAGCAAGCACCTCTTCATGAAAGTATATAATTGCTGCAAGAAAATAACAATTGCACCGACTTTCTAATAAATGCAAATCAAGTCAATTAACCACAATAATGCAGCTCCCGGCCTAGCATCCCACAACCTTTGATGAACAATAGGGTTAAGTAGGAAATCTCAATAGAAGAGAACGACAGTGAAACGTATCAGCATGCGGTGAAAATTTCACAGTAATTAATTAGAGAAATAACAAATCATCTAGCAAGACACTTTCCATTCTCGAAGGATCAACCACTTGACCGAACTATAGGGACACAGTCACGACAAGCACAACGTTTTAAGATATATATGCTTCATGTCATTTAAATTGATTGAGGTTTGAAATGACATCAAATTAAGTATGCATATATATATATATATATATATATATATATATATATATATATATATATATATGTGTGTCTCTCTGCCATTTTAATATCCACTAATATTTAGACATGTGTGAATCAACGGGCTAATTGGTATGACTATATATGACCACCCCAATCTAAGAATGATGAGCTCCAAGAAACAAACAGTTCAATTAATTGGCTGCTTAGTAAAATTCAAGCCAAAAATAAGATGTTGTACGAAGTTACAGAAGAATATAGAAAAATAGTAAAATACTAATCAATGATTCATATGAATTTTGTAAAATTTAATATCATCATTAGTTTGATTCAACTTTCTGAAAAGTTAATAAACTGAGAGGAAAAAGGTAAAAAAAAAAAAAAGACACAACTTTTCAAGTCGGCAAAAAAACACTATCTAACCACATGAGAAAATTATGGTCCCCTACTAGGTACAAGTTTTCTGCATATATAAGTTTTGGAGCTACACAACCAACTTGCACATATAAATCAATGGGTACTCGTCAAGGAAACAAGCTTTCCTCGCATGTTGCACCTGATCATAATAGCATTTCAGATTTTTCACTTGACTCACTCTCACTCTCATTTGCTGGCCTTGTTTCTATCCAAGACCAGCAAAAACCAGGTCCTTCTATTCCTAGTAAACAAGATGATGAACACTACCACCACTTAAGCAAGCTTCCAGAGCCAGACTTCGAATTTGCCAACAACAAAGCACACATAAACTCTGCTACCAACCCAATCAATAGGATCACACCCGCTGATGTGTTGATTTCCAATGGTCAAATCGTACCACAAGTAGTTCCATCTCATCAACCAAATCGATCTTTCATCTCAAATACTCCTCCACGTTCCTTAAGGACTTTTCTAGCAACTGATCATCGTATAAGTACTAGCAAGATGCCAAGTGGGAAAACAGGTAAAGCTATGAAATATTATGAACCTCTTGGCAAAGCAAGAGTTAACAATGAAAAGGCTGAGGCTAGGACAGGGTTTGGCCAGAAAGTGTTGAGGTCTTTTCTGTCACCGTGCAGGAAATGCAAGGCCATTCAGCCAGGCGCAGTTAAATGTAGCCGAAAAAGTTCTTCAGAGGATAATAAGTAAAAGCTTGTCTCTATATGGCTCTATGCAATGCAACTATGCAATTATTCGTTTCAACCTCATCAGTTGCTGCATCGAAATAGTCAAGCTTAAGATATGGATATATTCTTCTCCTTTTTCATATATTTAGCTACTTAATTTTATAAAATTAATGTTCTGTTCTTGTGTTATTCTGTAACACGCTGACATTTATAATTTACTTGTTTTTATTTTTGTGTCCAAGATCTCAATATCCTCCACTGCACATTTTGCCCAACTAACATGGTAACATTCGAAGATACTGATAAAAAGTATTAAATATATAGTAAAATTGCATTTTTATTGTTCCCCTTCTTAGCACTTGTATTAATTTGTATTGAACTTTTCTTCGTCACTTCTATATATTCTAATTTCTAAGCAGTAATAAAAAATAAGAAACAACTCAAAATACTTACATTATTCTCTCAGTAACTGCAAACAAACATAGATTTAGCAAAATGAATGACTGTCACTCAGGTAAATTACATATAGAAGCCTCTCATAGGTTCATGTTTCAAATATCAAGGAGGAAAAATAAAACTTTGCATTCATATTCTGATTTCCCAGGTAAAGCTAGGCGGATTCTACAGAAATTAGTTTTGTTAATTAGTAACACAGTTCTTCTGTTCTAATACTGAATCAGCTGCGTTCATTTCAATTTTCAAATGGTCCTAGTCTCCTAGATACTTTATATCCTTTCGTTAAGATTTTTCACGTGAGCATATATTTGGTAAGGCCAAAGTTTAACTTTTATATGAAGCCTTCATATAACATGTGTCCAATACATGTCGAACACCAATATGACATGTATTGAACATTATCCAATTGAAAAAATAATTTTTTTGAATTCCGATACACACAACACAAAAAAATTAATTAGGTCATTTTAAATTTTTTTCATTGATCACAAAAAAGAAGAACAATTAATTAGATAAAAAAATTATACAAATATGACAAAAAAAATTCAGAACAATAAAAGGCAAAAAAAAAATCATACAACAAAATAAAAAAATTATATATATATATATATATATATATATATATATATATATATATATATGTGATTAATTTTTGAGTTTGGTGTGTCTCATAATTGTGTATATATTGTGTTGTGCTTCATAGCTTCAAATAGAAAATAAATATGGAATGAGCCTAATTTTGATGCATTGAAAGTCGATGGCATTGAAAAATCCATTAAATTTTCAAAGTTATTTGATTCTAATCATTTTTAATTTGAGCCATTTTTGAGTAATTACGTAGAAAAATCAATTTAAATTCACTTAGTTAATTTATTTATTACATTGTGATTTTATAGAAATCTATTGACAAATTATTCTCACTAAATTAATTTAAATTACATAATAAGATAATGGATAAGCAATTGGAGACTGAATAGAGATTTAGAAGAGATTTGCACTTGATTTGTTGAGGATCTATTGGGAATTTGGTCTTTAAATTGAAAATTTGATAATTTCATCATTTGAATTCAGTACTCTTGCACTAGTTTGAGTGCCGCGCTACGCATACGTTAATTGGTGGCTCAACTCGTAAAGGATAAATTGCAGGAGCCAAGAGCAAAGGAAGCCAATGCTTCAGCCCTAGTTGGAGGTCACCACCACCACCAACGTGCATGAGTGAGAGAGCTGTGAAAAAAAGCTAGCATCAAAGCACTAAGTCTTGTGTTGTAACAGTGGTGTTGATAAGTTCACGCACAACATTAATGAAGCATGAGGCGTTGGAGCATTGAAGGAATATAAGAGCACTAGGGTCCTTTTCCTTTTGATTTTTAATTATCTTATTTAGTTTGACTTTCACGGATATAAATAGATAGTTTTTAATTTCTTTAAGGACAGTTTTGAGTTCTGGAGTTATGGAAATTGGGAATCAATCTAGAAAATATGTTTTGGTGAGATTTCACGGCTTCAAGAAGTATTGCTTTTGTTCTTTCTTCTCCATGTCTTTCTAAATTTTCGAAGGTGTTACAATGATGAATTATTAGCTTGCGTTTGGTAGTTGTCCAGAGATAGAAAGGATAGATCCAGTAAAACAATAGAAATGCAGATGATCCTGGAGGTAGAGACAGGATTGTGTTTGGAAGTGATGTACAGGATATAATGATTGATGAAAAGATGAAGAATATTAAGTTATAATTTTATGAAAATTTGAAAAGTGAGAAGGGTAAAAATGAAATATGAAATGTTTAATTTGAAAAAAAATATATTTTAAATTTGTGTCATTAATGTATGTCTTCAAGTGTTTTTCCTTTTTTAAGATATGAAAATTGACTCAAAAATTGTCCTAGGACGAAGATGATTTCATGGTTTATGTCTTCGTCCTCTTCTCCAAACACGTTTTTATCCTTAATATCTCTATATTTTTTTGTTCTTAAACATTTATCAAATGCTACCTCAAGGAACTATTTTGCACCATTTTTGTTATTTGAATTTCCTTTTTAATTTATTCCTTATTTTCTAGCATTCTTAATGTTGTTTGTGGTTTGGCCACCCATTAATTGATACATAGTTTTATCCTGTCAAAAGATATTTCACTTTATAAAATAAGCTAAGCTGGAATTTAACATAGGTTAAAGTAGCTAGGAATAAAAGTGTTTATTTGTGCGATCTTTATAAATTCTTATTTTTCAATCTTAGGATAAATTTAAAATAGTATAAAAGATTGATTGTTTGGTTTTTCTTATAGTAGTGAGTAAGAGTGGTAAGCGAGCAGGGTGGGTCAACTCGAGCCTCCCACCACGGTTGGCCATAAAACGGGGTTGGGCAGTTTGCAGTTTTTATTATTTGGGTTGAAAATGCCAACCGTCTCGTAAAAAAAATGGCAAGTTAGCGGACAAACCTATTTTTTGTTATATTTTAGCTATTTTGACAACCTTTTCGTTTCGCTGGGTAAGGTGGCCATAAAAGCGAGGCAAGTGGGTGATCGACCCATTGTAGTTGTTGGGTTGGAAATACCAACTCGCTTTGTCAAAAAATGGTGGGTTAACCAGCAGAAGGGTTCAGTCCATTTGCCACATAGTTGTGAGAGATCATTCTAACAATAAGTAATTCAACTAGTATTAATATTATTAGGAATGAATTTTAACAATTAGGTAATACAAATCTAGGAGATTTTGATGAAATCAATCCTTAACATCTATCTTTAATCCATATCTCTCAACAACTTTATTTTAATTTTCTAGTTTATTTTGAATTATATTTGAGTTAAAGTATTTGTCTATTTCATTTACAATTTTTCTATATAGTAAAATACTCAATTGAACGGGTACTTGATTTTCATCCCATGAGAAAGAAAATTTTATTCACTCTTTATTACTTGTGACCTGGTATACTTGGTAGAACCGATTTTCATAAATTGGGCTAACAAAAGTGCAAAAGTGTTCTACATTGTCTTCCAATAAAAATATTTTATTTACATAAATTTTTAAATAAGAAATGAGAGAATCACAAATGAGTTTAGTCTAGTGATAGACTTGTGTGTCTCAATTAACTACGGAAATCATCATTCACTCAGGTAGGCACTCATCTAATATCTTAGTTAAAAAAGGAGAAAAATTAACTATTATGATTTATATGACAATATATAATTAAATAGCTATGTAAAAAGCTTTATATTGCAGTATATTAAAATTAAATTTATATGAATTTTTTAATAAAAAAATATGTATAACCATTAATCTAACTATATATTATAGTCAAAATAGGTTTTTTAGCCCCTTTATGCTTTTTGTTCAATTTTTCATTTTAGTCTCTTATCTTTACTTTTCTCAATTTGGTCATTTATATTTCAAATTGTTTACCATCGCAACTGTGCGACAAGTACCAAATCAATGTTCTATCACATAACTGACAAAAATACCAACATGACACAATCAACATCAGATTTACGTGTGCATCATGCCAGCATAGAATTAATATTTTCTTGTCAATTATGTGGGAAACAGTGACATAGGAACAAAAGGTCTATTTTGCTTATATTAGAGTACTCAATAAATTATTTGAATGCTATAAATTTTTATCATATATTTAAATGATAAATAAATAAATATTTTAAAAAATCTAAGTCTTGGTCTTATTTTTATTATATTTTAAAATTATATTATATTGGCCATAATGAAATTTAAGCTTAAGGCCTCATCATAATACTATCAAACCTCATCACCGTATTAAGAAACTTTCTCTTCATCTATTTAGTTAAATGAGCATTTTTTAATTTATCAATCAAGTTAAGCAAAAAAAAATGTTATTACTGCCCCTATGAAAAGCGAAGGCCCAGTGGTCATTCAAACAAAGGTGCGTTCTAGTGTGCAGTGTGCTCGTGACAAGGAATAGTGTAGTGAGTGAGTGACAACTTAAGGTTAAGACACATGGAAAATCCATGGAACTAGTCAATGATAGGAAAACTTTTAGGTGGTCCGTATGAGATAAAGACCATGGTACTCCCATTCAATTTGTCTTCCCTTTTGCCATCACATCTGCCTCCTCACCTCTACCTCCCATGGACCTTGTGTCAATGTTCAATGACTTCCCTCGGCCCCTGGTTGTCTCCATTATCATGTTTTCCACTAGATCTAAGAGGTTGCCGCTTGGGAGAATGTCCGTCGACGCCTCGTTGTGATCGACCATGCCCGCGACGTGGCTTTGGTGAAGAATGATGCATTGAAAAGGGCCGCGAAGGGGCTCAACGACAGTTGCGAGAAGAATGTTGTCGCTAGCATTGTAGTCCTCTTTGACGTCAACGACTTATGAGCCACAGTTCAGCCTCTTTCATGACTGGCAGCTCGCAAAGGAGGGTGAAGAACTCCAAGAAGAGGCAATTTGCTAGAGGTCATGATAGTCTTGATGGAAAGAGGCAGCGACACTGTTCCAATATTGGCATGGCAGTGTGCTTTATGGATGGAGAGGGGTGGCAAGGCAGCTGATGTGACGTCGTTAAGGGTGTTGGTTGGGGAAGAAGGAGTATGATAGTCTTTAATTGATAGGAACACCTTAAAATTCTCCTTGTTAATAATATTAAAATAATATCTCCATGTGTCTTGTGTTGATTCATACAAGTCTGATCGCCACCATTCCTTGTCTAATTTTATAGGCATCCTAGAACGCAGCTCAAACAAAAGCTGATTTCAGCACTACAAAAAAAAAAGTTAATTTTGTATTTAAAAGGAGTGAAACACTCTAGAATCTTTTTAGATGAATCAAGGTATTTACTATTTAAAGTAATGAATAATCACCTTAAGACGTATAGCTTATGTATGGAAATTTTACATGTAATAACGAAACTCTTTCCATATACTAGATATGTATCTTCAAAATAGTCGATGGAAGTGGGTTCTTCTGCTTATATTTTGTCAGATAATGAGTTTGTAGGGCCCCATCTCTTAACGTCAAATTAAGATACTTTATTCGTTAACGTGAATTTGTTGATCAAAACAGGGTAATATTGTGCCTATGTTTGTAATGGACACCACTTGCCCGTTTTTTAAAAAAAAAAACCAATGAACACGCAAAGTGAAGAAATTAATTTTTTTCCTTGGAACTTTGTGAGAGAAGAAAAGAACGTACAAAGGAGGGCAAATTTTGCCTTTATTTCCTCCGATGATTGCGCGCTTGTCCGTCCCGCCATCCTGGAAGTAGGCCTACAGTCAAAAAGTTCAGCGAACCCATATCAACCCCATTTCTACCAACCAAAACAAAACGTCTTAATTATTAACGAAAGTAATAATGAATTATTAATGAAAAATAAAACGTCTTAATGGTAGATCAGTTTCTTACATAAATCTCAATGGAAAAAAAAAAATAATAATCTTGATATATTATTTAAGTACGGGAACACAAATATGTAATATTATTTTTTTTTCTCGATTGGTTAGTTACATGCGCGTCAGCACCACCTTGTATGCGTAATCAAATAGTTGTTCCTCGATGGATGTCGTTGGCGCGCGCAAGTCAACTACTATATGAACAACAACAAGAGTTAGTGCAAAACAGGGATACTGCAAAGTGCACGCTCTGCACGTCCATGCCATGTTCTCTCTCTTCTCTCTCTCTTACCTTTCTCTCTCTCTAGAAAAAAAAGCAGGTAAGTAACAATAATGGGACTTGATGTCAATCAATGTGAGAGAAAGCAAAAGAAAAAGAAAAAGGAGGAGTGGCTGGCTTCTTGTCTCTTTGAGAGAGAGAAAAAGGTGACAAAGACCAAATACCACAATGCTCCTTCGATTTCTTGTGCTGTTCCTCTTCCTCTGTTTTGCTTCTGTGTCCTGTTCAGCTCCGCAAGGTCAGCGTGCTTCCATTCGAATCCATTCATGTACATTCCTTGTGCCATCATTGGATAATTAATCTCTACAACTTAATAGTTTATTGCCCGTTTTCTTTAACGTTAGTTTTTAAAGCTAGTAGAAGTGTAGTTTGCTAAGCATCATTAATGTTGAAATATATATATATATATATATATATATAACAATAACATATCCACTTGAACAGCATCTAAGCATTGTGATCAAAATTTCACTATTCGCAGCCAACTAAAATTTTATAGCAATCAATATTAGGATTGCACATACCAGAGGATTAGGATTTTCATTTTATTTTTTCTTTCCATTTGATTTGATTCAATTCAAATCACTGGCAGCAGCACCATTTGCTTTGCGGTTAAGCTGTGGGGCACTTCAAAATGTTCGAACAAGACCAACCGGCACCCTTTGGCTTAAAGATTTTGGATATACTGGAGGAATATCAACCAATGCAACTCCTCCTCCAAGTTACATCACTCCACCACTCAAGACTCTTCGCTATTTCCCCTTGTCTGAAGGTCCTCAAAATTGCTACAACATTAATGGAGTCCCAAAGGGTCACTACTCAATCAGGATGTTTTTTGGACTAGTTGAACAACAGTCCAGAGATCACAGTGAACCACTATTTGACATCTCTATTGAGGGCACCCTAATTCATTCCTTGAAATCAGGCTGGACCATTCAGGATGATCAAGTGTTTGCTGAGGCCCTTGTGTTCCTTACAAATGATTCTGTCTCAATCTGTTTCCATAGCACAGGTCATGGAGACCCGGCAATCCTCTCAATTGAGATTCTTCAGATAGATGATAAAGCTTATTATGTTGTTGTCCCACAGTGGAGTCAAGGGATAATGCTTAGAACAGTTAAAAGACTGAGTTGTGGTTTTGGCCAGTCAAGATTTGGCATAGATTATGGTGGGGATCCGAGGGGCGGGGACAGGTTTTGGCAACGCACTAAAAGTTTCGGTAACGGTCAGGGTTCTGATGAACCAAGATCTGTTGAAACTAGAATCAAACAGGCTTCACTCCCACCGAACTTCTATCCAGAGGGAATTTATCAGTCGGCGCTTGTTAGTACCGATAGTCAGCCTGATTTAACATATACATTGGAGGTGGATCCCAACAGAGACTATTCTATTTGGCTGCATTTTGCAGAGATTGATAATTCAGTGACTGCTGAAGGGCAAAGGGTCTTCGACATTAGAATAAATGGTGATGTTGCTTTCAGTAATGTTGACATTGTGAGATTGAGTGGGGATCGTTATACTGCCCTTGTGCTTAATAAAACTGTTACTGTTGATGGGAAGATTCTGACAATAACATTGAGCCCAAAGGAAGGTAGTTTTGCCATAATCAATGCCATTGAGATATTTGAGGTTATAATGTCTGAGTCAAAAACTTTATCAGAAGAAGGTATGCATACAAATCCCCATTATTGTTACAGTTCTTAACATAAATGTTCATCCTAATTATGTGGCATATGTTATATGATTAAAGAAAAGCCTGCACTACCATAGGAACGTATTAGTGATACAGAAAGTTCTACACTTTGTGGCTTCATTTTATTTCTTATCAATTAACGCATCTCAAGATGCTCTTGTTTTTAGTCTAAATATTATTAAGAGTACAGCATGGAATTTATGCCCTATACTGTGCTAATTTTATATGGAGTATCCTACTTGTTAGGTCTCTCTGTCTTCTTGCATTTTCCTTTTCTGATTGTTGTTGCAGCTCTTGCTTCCTTCTCCGTATCAGAGATGATATTTAAGTTTAGCAGTTGTTGCGTGTTTTATGATACGGTTTCATTTGCTTATTCTCCAATTCTTGTACTGCAAATGGTGGCAATTGGTCTTGTAATCTGAATGCTTATTAACTTTTGCAAGTTGATCATTGTTCTTGTACTCTAGTTAGTGCTTTACAAACATTGAAGAAGGCATTGGGGCTTCCACCCAGGTTTGGGTGGAATGGTGATCCGTGTGTTCCTCAACAACATCCATGGATTGGAGTGGATTGCCAATTGGACAAAAGTAGCCGCAGATGGGTCATTGATGGACTGTAATTTCTTTTATCCTTATGTATACTTTTTGATTATCTGGTAGCATTTCATGCTGTCTCTCTAGTTATACCAAAATCAAGAATAAATTTTTGTTTTCCTCAGCATCCGGAGGGATGAACTAGATGAACTTCTATTTGAAAAAAAAAAAATGGAAGATTTTGTGCTTTGGATGTATGTGCTCTGTGCACAATGATAAACATTCAAACGTTAGTCAATATATTTTTCTTTGTTTACTCATTTGCGAAATTTATCTTAAGTTTTGCTTTGTTTTATGATGTATCAATTATCAATATTATTATGTTCTTGATCAGCTGGGGGAGAAAATCTTGCATTGACCCTTCTGATTCTTAAATTCCTTTAGGTCGACTTTATTTAGATTGAAAAACGTAGAGCTCCTCCTTGCACTTAGAAAAGGGATTGGTATCACTAGGGTACAAGGACGTGTTTTGTTTTCAATATTCAATCTTACTATATTGGTTAATTAGTGTTTGATCTGTTGATAACAGCGGTCTTGACAATCAAGGTCTGAAGGGTTTCTTGCCAAATGACATATCCAGACTGCATAATCTACAGATCCTGTGAGTTCCAAAATAGTTTCCTCTGTATTTTAGATACTTGCTGTTTGCATCAATATTTATGTCAATGCATGAAACACTACTTATGCAAGCCTTGGTCAAATGAAGAGTGACAAATATGTGAATAGTTTGTCTGAATTTTCCACTGTTCCTATTTTACACTCATTATTCTCTCATAAATAGAAATAACTACCGGTCCGTGTCTCCATTCCTTTGATTATTAGCTTGTGCATTGCAGAAACTTGAGTGGAAACAGCATCAATGGAGCAATTCCATCCTCACTAAGTACAATAACTAGCCTGCAAGTGCTGTGAGTGACTTCTTTTTCATTTTTTGTTTTTTCAAATACTATTCTTTTGTATTGTTTTGAGTATCTGAAAGGTGTGAACCATGTTGTGCCATGAATATTGCCTTGGCTATGGTTATCATACTAATGTCATTTCTGAATGCCTTGTAATCATGTAGGGACCTGTCCTACAACGTGTTCAATGGATCAATTCCAGAAAGCCTAGGAGGGTTGACATCATTGCAAAGACTGTAAGATTCTCTACCATTTAACAAACCCATAAGACAACTAGGAAAAGGACAGATCCGTATTAAAATGTCTTCTTGCAGGAACCTTAACAGTAATGCTTTGTCTGGAAGGGTACCAGCAACTCTAGGAGGAAGATTACTGCACAGAGCTAGCTTTAAGTATGTTATATATAAAATGATTAAGCTTTAGATACAGATCTTACGGAATATGTAAATGCAACCATATGAGATACCATATATTATCTATACTGGGTAAGTTAAGTCTAACTTGTGAATGCCTGCAGTTTTACTGACAATGCAGGTCTGTGTGGTATACCTGGGTTGCCTACATGTGGACCTCATCTTTCTGCCGGTGGAAAAATTGGCATTGGATTAGGTGCTTCTTTTACATCTCTCCTTCTTATTACCACTTCAGTTTGTTGGTGGAAAAGGCGGCAGAATATCCTCCGAGCTCAGCATATCGCAGGTAAAGATACTCATTGTTGAATGTTGACAAGACATTTTATGTTTGTTCCACTTCTACCAATAAATTTACCAATTTAAGGTCTTAGAATTTCGTATGCTTTACTAGGAAAGGCAATACCAACTCGATAATCTTTATGTCTCGAAGAGAATTAGTTGCTGTTGTTGACAATAAACACCATCGGCAATCAAAAGGAAAAAAAAATGAATCTCAACTATCAAAAGAAATTTGAATTTGAAACATATAATCCGGAAACTAGTAAGGTGTAACTCCAAGCCTGGGTCGAATTTGGAGAAGTGGTGTAACTCTCACATATAACCTTTGAAGTTTTAAGAAATCATGTTGAATGAAAGTTTATCTTATTTTCTACTGCAGCAAGGGCAGCCCCATATGCAAAAGCAAGAACTCATTTTTCACGTGACATTCAGATGACAAGGCATCATCATAACCATGGCAATACCCACACAGCTTCCGAGAATGGGCCTATCTTGCTTTCATGATAACATTAAAATCCTATCGTAGTGATTTCGGATATATATGATGTCTACCTTAGTATTCTTCTGTTAAATGAGCCTGCAATATTAATAGGTTTTCATTTTTTCAAATTGGAGAATCGCCGTATGGCAGTGTAATATTATCTTCTGATTGTTGTCCTCCACACAGTGCCTTGAGGCCCTTGAGTCACTTCTTACAAGCTAGAGCCCTCCATGTAATATGTAAATCAGAAAGTTTTGTCCCTTATAGTGTTTCCCTTTCTTGTGTATCTCCGGATTCACACTCTAGAAGTATTTTCTTTATTTCCCCTCCTCAATCCATTTGAGGATTTTGTAACAGTTTAAAGTTCAAATGCGTAAAGAAATCATACTGTGATGTTTAGTAACGACTGACAGTTCATATAAGCCAGACAATTATCTTAAGGTTTTAATTTTAATGAATGCCACATTAGCAAATATGGTTAACTCTCATTTTTACTACTTGAAAAGTCATTCAAATAGAGAGATTTGATTGAATGATATTGTAATGCATTCAATTATATCCTGGTTTTCTATACATGCTTTTCTGATGTGAGGAACTTTCCAATAGCAGTAATTGCTTCTTCTTTTTGGTCAAAATAGCTGTAGGTATGGTCATGCAAACTATACCAGCTTTTTTTGTTTTGGTCTGGAACTATACCAACTTCAGAAAGTCAGTTCCGTCCAAAAAAAAGGAACGTCAGTCCGGCTTGGGGTTCCAATTGCTGTTGGGCCTCAATTGGACTTGACCAAACATTTTGGTCCAAGATTTTGGGTCGTTGTATTAAAAGTCGGACCAAATTTATTTATTTAGGTCTTCATCAACTACGCCTGCTATAAAGTAGGCCAGTTAAGCTATTGTAAGATTTCACGATTATGACAAAAACAAAAATGGATTTCACGATTAAAAACAGAAAAACATGTAAGATTTTGGATTGGCTTTGGTTCTGCTATATTTAAACCGAAACACCAGCTTCACTGCAAAACAAATTAATTAATCAAACAAAACACTTCAGCATCAATATATATATATATATATATGGAGAGAGAGAGAGAGAGAGAGAAATCTTGATAGAACATATTAATTTAGCAGAATAAAGAGACATCAAAATTGTATTTGGTAATATCTTCATTTATAATTTATATCAAATTTTAAAAAAACTATTACCTTATTTACTCTTCCAATTAAATCTCTTACTGGGGATTAGAATCCAATCTAATTTCTTTAATAATATCATAAAATCTTTCTGAACGTTGAAAGCGTTGATTTTTTCAATTTGAAAATATCAAAATATCATCTAGGCATATTACCATAAAATTTGTAAACAGATTGGGCAAGATCCTCTAAAGTGAGGATCTCATTTTAAGAGTAAAGTAAGGAGATTTTAACTTTGAATTAATAAAGTTAGAAATGAGTTTTCTTTACTCTATTAATCTAGAGGTAAAATTGTTCACTTTACTCTCTAAAGTAAGGTACTCACTTTAAAGGATCCAAATACAAAAGGATTAACAATGTCATTTATGATGTTTCGAAATTCACTATGGGTATTTGTTAACTTGTGAGGCATTGCATTCCACTCATAATGCCTAAGAGGTACTCCCTGTTTCATATTAATTTAGCTTTTAACAAAGTGATACAATAAAAAATCAATGTATCTAAACACAAATACATTGATTTATTGGAGGGTTGACATATTTATCTCTTTCTTAAATTAAGGGTTGATGCTAGCAAGTATTAAATCTTATTCATTTTTTATTTGTGGAGCTTTTATGGATTCACACATAATCTCTCTCTTTTAGATTTTTAACACTATGGTAGTGTTTGGTTGCTGTCCAAGAATAGAAATTCTTTGGTCGTGAAAACGGAATATGAGATAGAAATATAAAAATTTTATGTAGCTCCAAAATTTGGGACAATAGGGACATGTTCCAAGATAAAAAAAAATTAATATTTTTTTCTTCAATAATATCTTTATAGATATTTAATATTTCTCTATATGTCCTCATAACAATGGTGGTGCGACAAGCCGGCAATAGTGGCGTGATCTGCAGGATATATAATATCTTTTATCATGTGTTTATTGTTTTATCTAGTGTTTTAAAACTCGGATCAAACCTCTAATGAATCGAACAAATGGAAGTCAAGCAACCCATTAGATCGGTTGTGCACGTGATCGGTAAGAGGGACGGTTTTTCATAAAAATTAGTAACCCAGGAACCGCCAATTATTATTCAACCCTCAGAAAAAAAAAAGTGCCTCGCCGTGTTGTGCCTCGCGCGTCGTTGTGCCTCGCTACCATGTCGTACCGCGCCACCATTCTGTGCCGCCACTTTGCCTCGCCACTATTTTCCTATCGACAGCTCATCTCACTATCGTGATGAAAAAGGACATGAATGAGTGATGAAAGAAGAGAACGAGATCGAGATTGAGAGAGAAAGAGAGGGAGAGAGAGAAAAGTTGATGAAGAAGATCAGGGACAGGAGTAAGTGAAGAAGGGAAGTGGAAAGGCTCTAGCGGGCACAAGTGAAGAGGAGAAAAGCTCCAACATGGACATATTAGGGTTTTATTGAATTGAGCCTTGGATTTGCTCTGTTGTCATGTTCTGAGATTGCATTCTTTTTGACACGCAAGTGAAATTCAATTTGCAACTACCAAGGGATTTGATTTCTTACTATTTTGAAGAGTGTTAAGTTTTGACCCAAAAAAATAAAAGATAGAGTGATAACTATGGACATGCCACATGTGTAATTTTAAAAAATATGTTAAATTATTATTTACTTATGTTACTTTATTGAATTTATTTTAATTTTAAAATATTTTTATAAATCTATTTCTTTATATCAATTCAATCAATGACTCACTGGTTGAACCAATGCAGAACTGTGGTGCCTGACTGGGTTGATCAGAAAATCGAGTTTTAAAACTATGGTCTTATCCCCATGTTTCTAAAAATAATATTGAGAGTGTTTTTTATCTCTCGTCTCCTGTCTCTATTATCTTTGTCTCCACTTTCCTGAAATAGATATCAAACACTACCTATATGTAATTTTCTAATTCCATTCCAGAGGGTTCTTCCTTGATCTCTCATATAAAGGCTTACAAATTATTCTAATTAGATTAAGGATGAAATCTACAAAATAATTAATGTATCCTAAAATTTTTTGCAATGGATTTGTCTTTGATTTCCAAAACTTATTCATGAATTTTATAAATCGATTTATACAAATTAGTGCCTGTGATACGTTTTAAATCGAAGAAATAGGGTTTTTGTTGAAATAATTTCATTTTTCTAATGAAGATGATTAGACTTGGGTGTATATGAGACGGCTTGCCAGTTAGATCAAACCCATATTCAAGCTCGATTTTTAAATTGAATCAATTTTTGGGATCGGAATTGACCCGATAATGATCTTACTAGTTACTAAAGTCATAACGGGTCAACCCAACCTTAAAACTACATATGAGTATTTGAATATTATGCATAGTAAAGTTATTAAATTTTACAAGTAAGGATGTGTTTAGTAAGGGTGTAAAAATTTAGGGAAATTTTTCATGCATGATTTTTATGTGTAATTTTATATATGGAGTTCATCTATAAAAATTTACATCCCATTTTTAGTCCCCAACCAAATATACCATAAGAAATAAAATTTAAAGATATTTTGTTATATATATTTCAAAACAAATCATATCAATATAAAAATTATATCAAGTTATATAAAATATATTAATTGAATTGTAAAATCTAATAATTTATCATTAATTATTATAAAAAAATACATCTCCATAAGACTTATTTAACTTCGGTTAAAGTTAGGCTAACCTGGAGTATGACCTGAAAATTATACCGTTAAAATTTAAGACATAAACTTGTCTCAACAAGTTTCGAGCCGAATTATGACGCCCATAATGAGATTGATATATAAGATTACAAGGAACACCAATATGAGGACGATCAAGATGCTAGGTGTCTTGACTTATTAATTAAGGTCTGGAATTCAAATCCTAAGATTGGAAAAAGTCTTCGAGATCCTATCTATTTTTAGGAGCTCAATTGGGTTCAAATCGAATTAAAGTTGAATTCCTGAAAATAGGATATGGGTAAGAGTAATTATATCAAGATAAAACAAATTTTATGCAATTGAACCCAAAATGATGGTTTGGGTTGAGTTAGTTTAAATTTTTCAACAATTTGGGTTACGATTTTCTTTTTGGAAGACCGATTAAATTAAAATAAAAATTAATCATTTAAAAATCAAATTCATCCAGAAGTCTTTTGAGAACTAAACAAAAGTTCGATAAGTTTTTCAATCACGATTTAAAATATTATTTAAAAAATTATGAGGGACATTTCTTTGCACGACCGATTACTGAAGCTAAAGATATCTTTTCTTAAAACAATTTAGACTAAAAACCCTAATTTAATCTCTTTGTTTTATAATGAGGGACTTATTTTATAAATGGGTACAAGTTTATCCTTTAAATTTGAAAAATTATATGTTAGTCCCTTAAATTTCATAAAGAGTGACAAATTAGTCCCTTGTAAGATTGTTATTACTTATATCCCGTTAGCTTATATACATATATTGTTTATTTATTTATGTGTATTTTTAATTTTTATAATAGGTTATAACTTGCCTTATTACTTTAACGAAATCGTTTAGATATTTTCTTCATCTTCTCTCTCACTATGGTTCTATGCTTAAAAAAAAGATTTTTAAACTTAAGTTCTCATTTGTTCTATGCAAAAGCAAGTGAGTAAAGCTAAAGTCAATAAAAATTAATAGTATACATAAGTAAAATAATAGAACACATGGATATTTTTGTTAACCTTCTGAATAATTTGATGGGGAAACTAATTTATCTTCATTTATAAAATTTAAAGAACTAATATAAAATTTTTTAAATTTAAAAAATTAATTTAAAGATAATTCAAAAACCAAGTTGCATTAAGATTAATATGTTGCATTGGTAACATGCAAAAAAGTTTGCAGAGAAACTAAGGAAATATATAAAACTTGCTGTAATAATATTGATTTTAAAAGGAAACTTTAAAATATTTGTTCGAGAGTAAGTATTTATTGAAAATTCTCCCCATTATTACATAACCACTTACAAGTTGAGAATTAAATCATGGGTATTGTAATTGATGGCCGTAAAACACCAGAACCTAATACTTCAATAAAATAATAAAATACATGTATTATCTTTTTAAAAAATAAAAATAGATAAGTGTATCTCCTTTTTATTTTTGTATTTCTCAGTAAAAAATCTTCGCATAATCAGCCTTAAAAATACAAACGAAATAAAGAACACATGTACGCAAGAGAGAGAGAGAGAACATGACACACGTGTCTTGTGTTTGAGGCGAAGATCAGCGAAGATAGGCTGAAAGCGAAACTAAAGCACCCGGAGATACAAACAAGAAAGAAAAATTTAATAAGCCAAAAACGAGGGGTTTTATAGTGGACCTTAAATATTTAGGTTTATAATGAACTCTCTATTTATTAATTATTGAATCAAGTCATTCAATAAAAATAATATTTATTAATAATTAATAATATAAAATTCATAATAAATCTAAATATATAATATCTACTTATAATTTGCCAGCCAAAAACAGTAAAGTAAAAGTAGAAAGGAAAAGTAAATTCTTACCATTCACGTGACCATTATGACATACATATGTGTCCGTATATGAATCAGTCTGTAAATACACCGTGTTGTGTTGTGTTGTGTTGTGTCTGTCTATTAGCTGCAATCACTCTGAATCTCCGGTCACTCGGTTCAGGTTTTCAAATTTATTCCCGTCCAACATGATATAGCGAAATCAAAAACAACATTGAAAGGAAAAAAAATAAAAAAAAAAAGGCATGGTCTTATCATCACTTAGGTGAGAAAAGGGCACAGAACCAAGCCAAAACCAAGCGAGTCAAACACGCCAACAAGACCAGCCCAATTTCAGTCTTATCGATGCCTCTCTTTCTCTTTCTATGACCCAAATTCACCTGTTCCCTGCAACTGAGACAGGTTTCCACGTGGGGGTCCTTGTCCTCGGCACCCAAGCCAACACATATCCCCTTCCACCAACCATCTAGACACCTTAACTCCCCTACCCCTCATCCCTATTTTGTCCTATGCCATGTCCCCACTCCACTCCACCCACCATACCAACTCTTTCACCGCTTGTACTAGTACAACTTCACCTCAAATTTCTATATGTATTATTATTTATATTTATAATTGATTTTTTTTGATGGATTATATTTATAATTTATTACACATCATGTTGTCATACACAAATTTTTATTGGTAAATAAGATATAAAACTCGAATTGAGTGGCGGTACATTTCATTTAAGAGCAAATATGAGTGTGACGATATGCTAATCCTTGCATTATGGGTACAATATCTCTGGTCCCCATAACACATTTATGAATAATTCATTTATATTTTTCTTCATTTTGGTTGCTGCTAGTGCTAACATTTATGTATTCATTTATTACAAACTATTACGGTGTCAGGCGCCGCGCCGTACAATCACAACAGGGCTCGCGTCACTCCGATTTACTAGTAGTAGCTCCACCCTGCGCTCGCCCATCTCAGGCAGCGGCTCTTGCCTCCCTACTCCCTCCTCGCATTGGGTCCCACCTGTCCTGTCTTGTTACAACCACAATCGTTGGATCAACATTGTCTCCCCTAAATCACAATCAAACGGCTCGCATCGAAATTATTTTTGTTGCTATAGCGTACAAAACCAAACCAAGAGGGGGATATATCAAAGAGCCGTGCCGTCCAGCCGACAATTACGGGAGCGGGTGGTTTTATGGTCCCTACCACTTTTATATACATTAGCGGCTTGACTGGTGCTTAACCTGTATTTTTTATCTCTTAAATATTAATAAAATTAAATTTTTTATAATAAAAAAATAATTAAATTTTATTAAATATTTTTTTATTTATAAATAATTTAAAGTGAGTTAGTTATTTTTTTTCAAAAGGAAAAGTGAGTAGAAAAGAAAAAAAATATGGAAAAGATTTAAATTCATAAACTTTAAATTTATAGACTTCAGAATAAAATTAAATATAATTAAGAGACATAAAAAATCAGTTATAAAAATAAATTTTTTTTATTAATAGTATAGATTATACACGTACAAAGCAACATGCATATCAAGAGTAAATATTGAATTAAAGAAATAAGGTTATATTGTGTTCTTTAAAAATTATGTGTATCATTTTAGTCTTTAAAATGATGTTAATTATATTTTCTGAAACTATTAAAAAACTTATTCAGGTTAATTCTTTTAATTATTTAAATTAATTTCTATGAATATTTTTTTATAATGAATAAATTAATTGGAATGACTTTTCACGATTTCCAAAACTAAATCATGATTTACTTAATTTTAGTTATAAAAATAAAATATGTATACAATTTTAGAGACAAAAAGGATATTTACTAAAATAAGAACTTAATTCTATTTGTTATAAACGTGTTGATTTTCTAATTTAGATATCTCTAAATCAAACTTATAAGTAAAACACGATTTTTCACTTTAAAAGTATTCTTACCTTACAGGATGCAAGTCCTAATGTTTTAATTTTACAATAGTGTTCTTTGCACTTATATTTTGTAAGATACTATGACAATATATTTTTATCTATTATTAAATAAAATATGAATCCTAAATTATATGAGGTATATCTCATCTAATAATAAATAAAAATATATCAATATGATATTCTATAAATTATGAGTACAAATAATATTTATAATTTTAAACGTAGAAACAACACTTATTTTATATGCAACGGGATTAGCTCAAATTGAGCCTGGGCGAGCTTTACTTACCACATGCTTCCAGTCTAACCTTTCCTCTCTCTCTATATATATATATAAAGAGTAATAATATATGTACAGTAAAATTATATAATAATCACTCATTATATATCTTATTATTATTAGATATGATGAGTGAATAAGTGAGGGAACTACTCATCACTAATGATAATAAGATATGTGATATGTATTTATTGAATAATTTTATTCTTTCCATGACATTATTCATTAAAAAAAACAAACAACAACAACAGCACTTATTTTGTTGTACGCTATCCACTCGACTTCACTCGTTAGTTACTCCTTTCTTTATAGTGTTGCAATTCATTTTGTCGAGGAAAGAGCAACAACAACAATAAACAAGCAAAAGGGAGACTAGACTAAGCTTGCTTTGCTTTAACATTCTTGTCATATATGTTGAGGGCGTCTTCGTCTTCTTGTGGGTCTCGCGAGGGACACTACAGAGGGGTCAGGAAGAGACCCTGGGGGCGCTACGCCGCCGAGATACGCGATCCCTGGAAGAAAACTAGGGTTTGGCTTGGCACCTTCGACACGCCCGTGGAGGCTGCCCTTGCCTACGACGGCGCCGCTCGCTCCCTCCGCGGACCAAAGGCCAAAACCAACTTCCCTCTGCCGCCGGTCGCTGCTGCCGCCGCCGTCCTCGATATCAACGTCCCCACCAGCTGGCCCCCGGCCTCTTCCCGCCGCGTTGTGCTCCGCGAGTTTCTTCAAAGTGGCGTTCTCCATGATCACCCGCTGCCTCCTCAACCCTATAGGGCAGTTGTGGCTCACCGCAGTGTAGGCGACGGTGACGGCTCCCATGCGCTGGAGAGTTCTGAGAGGGTGTCGTTTCTGGGCGGCGTTGTTGCTCGTGGGCTTCCCATCGACCTCAACGAACCTCCTCCATTGTGGATGTGACACTGTTGAGTCATTGATTATGAGTGCGTGAGTGATATTGTATGTTTTTAACGACATCGTTTGGCACTCCCTCTTCCTTTTGGAAAAATCCCTTTCCTTCATGCTCTCTTACGCTCCCTCTTAATTTCCCCCCTTCTTTTTCGTTGTTATCTTATTTTGCTTGTTTTATTAACGTTGATGTTTAATAATAAAAAAATTAACGTTGACGTTCTCCATTTTCATGGGAGTGTCTATCCTTCTGTCTAACATTTAGACTGTATTAAAAACCTTACGTATATTAATTTGTTGGTTTGCCGTGGATATCTTCGGTTATTTTCTTTTCTGTATTTTATTTATTTATTGTCATATAAAAAAATAATAATTAAAATAAAATTAAAATTTTATTGATTACTAAATAATAAATATATAATATATATCTTATATGTGTGTAATTGAAAGGACATGAAAGAGACATCATTTGGTGTCAGGGGCATCAGACAAGTGTACTTCAAATATTACTTCGATTTTCTCGGTATGGTTAGCACGAGCAGGAGACCGATGCACCGTGCATTAGAGGGTGCTTACGCTAAAGGAAAAAAAATCGTGCGAGTGAAAAGAAAGATTAATTTCGATATAATGATGATACCGTCATTTAATTATATCTCAATCAGATGTGTAACTTCAATTAATTAAATCACTTTTAGAATTTAATTTCTATGGGGCAGCAATATAAATAATTTTACATTATCAATAATTTTTTTTATTAAAATAACAAATTATGGTGAATGATTATTATGGTGAGTGGTTACCTTGTATGAATTGTCATTTTGGGAATTTTCTATTGGCTGACAATGAGAAAAGAAATTAAATTCATACTTTTTATATTATTATTATTATTGTATAATTTTGTAAGATATTTCAAAATTATATCTATTATATGCAAAACTAAGACACGAACACATCAACTTGATGGTGTGTCCATGTGTTGGACATGTTAATGTTAACACCACATTTAATGTTACATGCATCCAATTAAAAAAATAAATTTTTGAGCTTGAACATGCCGAATACAATGGACATTGTTCTAATTCATTGTGGACGTGGCTTGGACACTCGGACATGCCTGAGTTGATTTCTTTGTTTTTTTTTTCAATTTTTTAATATCAACATGAGCTCAAAATTAATACTAATTATTTGGTTGGACATATCCTCTTGGGTCATTTTATTTTAAAAATTCTTCAATTAATCACAAAAAAAATTAATTAAAAAAATTATACAAACACGACAAAAAGAAATTTAGATTAAAAAACACCAAAAAATCTTATAAAAAATAAAAAATTATATATATATATATATGTTGTGTTCGTGTCCTATAATTTTTTGAATTTAGTGTGTCCGGTGTGATGTCTCATGTCCATGTCAATGTCAATGTCTATACTTCATAGATGTAGAATAATGTTTGGTGTGTCACCAAAAATAAAATAATATTTGGTATACAAAAAAGTTCTATAATACTACTACATAAATATTCATAATGTTCTTTGTCTTTTAGTATATTAATATCCATCCTCATTAAAAGATAAAAAATATTATAAGAGTGCTGGTGCAATATTGTTGTACAATTTTATTCTATACCAAATAGGCTTTTTTACCATAAAAAAAAAAGTTTATTTACGCATATGAACGGTATTATTAACATTAATCACCAATAAATGTTTTTTAATAAAAGTGTTACCTTTAATAGTATCGAGTGTTTTGTGTAACGATCAATAATGTAATACGTCAAATAGTGCAACATATTACAAATTTTTCAATTTCCAGGACGGTTGACACATCGACTAACCACTAATGCGCAGTTGTTTTTGAATACGTGGCACTTTGTGACATATTAACTGCTACGTGTTGCACGTAATACGTTTGACAGCCAAACATATTGCATGCAACGCACCAATTACACGTCGCACGATGTCACGTATTGCGCTCCCAAGTGCATATAAATTGATACAAGCCCAACACGGACCGCACTGGAAGCGTATTTTTTGTTTAGTAGAGAGAAAAGTGTTAGAGAGAATTTGGAAAAAACTAGGAGTGATAAAGGCAAAAAGCTAAACGTGAAGAGTAGCATTAAAAGTGTAACATGGCTGAGAACAATAATGTCTACTATAGAGATCATCTCAGCAAATCTCGATATGCAGGTAATTTAATGTTTTAATTTTGTTTCTTAGTCTTGTTTGTTAAATAATTTAATTTTGTTTATTATACTTATTAGTTAGAAATTTGTTTTAGTTTATATACAACTTTAATTTGGTTTGGTTTGGTTTCTCTAGAGATAGAATTTGTATTTATTGATTAGAATATAAAATATATACTTAAGTTTAATTTAATTAATTCGCACTAGTTTGTAAAAATTTTAATTTAACGCAAGAAATACATTTTAAATTTACTTTACTTGATATTAATTATTCATGTTTATTCGTTAGTTTCTAAATCAGTTAGAAAAAAAAAAGTTTTTCGTGCTTTAATATTAATATTTCATTTATTAATAATATTAAAATTGAATAAATAGGCTTGTAAGGAGTTTAATAATTAAGTTCAATTTAGTGTCTCCATATTTGTTTTAGATTATGATTTTAGTCTTGAATAATATGCTTGTAGTGTTAAAACGCCTCTACACAAGGCAAAAATGTTCAAAATAGACGATGAAACATCACACATAAATGGTCAACCAAATTTCCTTCATAATAAAGCAAAGTTGAAAACTCAAACATTTTATTGGAATAAATGACAAAAGAAAAAAAAAAAAGTTAAGCAAGTAAAATGAAAAACAAAAATACGTTAGACATAAACGAATGTAAACCAATTAGCCATTTCGAAGGCTCATTGTAAGATTTTTCCCAATCTCCTTAAATTCGAGCAACTCACAAGCCATGCCCTCCTATATGAAACTGAAAATCCATACTTTTCATGCACCGAGCATTGCAACACACTAATAGAAATTGTTGGATTAGCTTCCACCATAGAAAATATGCAAGAAGTATGATATCAGCATCCAAGTGGGAGTTGCATTGTGAAACTCCTCTTGCCAAGCAAATATGCTCTCTATTGTACTTTCGAACGTCTCATAGGCCCTTCTTCTGTCTATATGTGACGTGAATGCTCCAATTATACTCATTCCCAAAGTGCTTGTATTTGCCTTGATATTTTTGTTTTATGTAACTCATGGACATTGTACTCAACACCCCTTTGGATACTATAGTTTTTAACTACAAATAACACAGACTCTTTATTGTGGAATTGTTGCTCTTCTTGCAAAAGGTGTTCTCTAATAGTTGCACGGTTTCCCTACTACCTACAATACCCTTTAACCCAGCCTCCATGGTCACTTGAGTTGCTTCCATATTCAAACTTGAATAGTGACCCACCCCTTGACTTTTAGATCGTATGAAGACTTGTGTCAATGGTTGGCTCTGGGTAGGAGGCACCATCTCATCATCATCATCTTGCGACATTGAAAAATTTCAAGTAAAATCAAAAAACCATAATATTTAATATAAATAATGAATTGTCCTGAATAATGAATTAATCACATGCTTCATAATAAAAATGAATAACAAAATTAATGAAAAAGACTTTAAACAATATTGAAATATAAGTTAAGGGCTTTTTTTCATAAAACAAATAATAAAACAATGCAAGGATAAGAATTTAAATTATATAATTACCCACTAAAGTGAAAAAAATGCACTAATTCATAAATAAGAATTTAAATAATATTAAAAAATATGTACATTAATCGCAAAATCATAAAAGATATAACAAATTAATCCACAAATAACATTGAAAAATATTTTTATTGTCGTTCGACTCCTCTTCATAAATCACTTAATCATAAGGCTCATAGCCTACAATTGAATCATCAGTTGAAGCTCTCTTCTTCAACTTCAATCGCAAGTTGTCTCAAGGTTGGGCCACTAGTCCCTTTTCCTCATTTACTTTTCAAAGGTTTTCATTGTGTGCTAAACTTGGCATCAAAACTCAACTGCAACTTCTAGAGCTACAAATACCTCAATAACATAAAAGTCAAGAAAGTGGCCATGACAATCAAGCATCATCCTCAAATCATCATCAATATCAATCCTGCAACTTCCATACCGTATCACACATTGACTAATCAACATGGGTAATCAATATACCATCTAGATTATTTACTTGTTTGCTTCACATAACTTGTGTAGAATTTTGCCATAAAGCTCAAAAAGACTTATAGATGAATGAATGCTAACAAGTGCTGGATTTTGACAATAATACTAGACTATATCTCATGAGCTTTGAATAATCTCACAATTATAATGAACAAGCATATAATATGTTCAAAGCATTTTTTCTTTCAAAGACCTCACCTACAAAAAATAAAAGAAAAACAAACAACTCAAACAAGACTCTTTGGTCTATGCTTCACCTTAGGTTGGAGTGGTTATGCAAAGATCGTCCGTATGTGCAATATGTCACACTGTTGGACGTTTTGTTTCTCCCATAATACGGCTAGCTGTCAATCGAATTATGTGTCGTCTATTATCATATAATATGGCTATCTGTTAGTCAAAAATTAACTCCATCTAATAGTCCAACGTATTGCATGCATGGTCAATTGTTTGATGCAATGTATTGCTTTTGAAAAATAAGTAGTGTAGATTGACAAAGAAATTTTAAAAGTCATTCAAATATGTAAATAACTATTTTTTGGGGTAACCAAAAATTACTCTTATATGTGTTAAGCTAAAAGAGTAAATAGTGATTAATTTGTAAAAAAAATTGATTAATTATTATTGAGTTTTTCCTTGGTAAAATGAATTGAAAATAATAAATCATAGGGGTTTCTCTTGTACCTGTAAGGGTATCATGCTGGTAAGCATTAATTAAAATTAAATTTCATGTATAATTTCTGTGAATAATAAAAAAATATTTGAAATGAATGAAATTCATGTTTTGATAGTAACTATTTATTGATAATGAGCATCGATACTCTTAAAATTATCATGGATGCTAAAGGAATTTTCATAATATTAAAAATAAAACCTTTAAGTTTTTAATAGATTTAATTAATCGTCAATCCCTATAGTTTTACCAAATTTTCAATTGGGTCCTTACATTTTAAAATTTTTCAATCAAGTCCGTTAACCTCCATTACAAAAATATATCCAAGCAATGTTATGGTGCACTTAATGAAGTTCAGATGTACCATAAAACTTATTATCTACACCATTAAATATATAGAGAATTCAAATACCATGTAATATGAAAGATGAGATTTCATAGTGTAACCATGCACCCATTTCTATCATAGCATAGTAGGAACTCTCATTTTCTTTCTCTCACCCCTCCCTTGTGAATTCATGTTGTAGGTTTTGATGATGCCAATGAACAAGCAAGACAAAAATTGTAAAAGACATGGAGTTCCTAAAGATGAACAAGCAAGTGATCAAGTCAAACGGTTAGAATACTTAAGACATAGATCATTTTGTCAAAAGGTTTCTTTAATAAGTCCATTTGGCCACTCTCTAATTAATCATGCTTTGATTGATTTAATCTTAATGAATAAGTTTATTTTTAACTTGTAAAGATACAAGGTTGATTTGAAAGGATCGGATTTATATCAAAGATCTTTTAAAATGTTTTTCACATGGAAGAATATCTTTACACTATGTTAAATTTTCATTTTTTTCAAGTTCTGGAATGTATGTAATCGATTACAACAGAGTAATCGATTACAATGCTGTCGTGAAGCCCAGAACCTGATTTTTCATGTATGTAATCGATTACAATGAGAAAGTAATCGATTACCAGAATGGTGACCGTTGCTGTTTTCAAAAATTTGAACTATGTAATCGATTACATGTTTGAGTAATCGATTACCATGGCCTGAAACTTGCAAAAAGGTGTGTTTTGAAGAGACACATCTCTTGAGGCTAATCCACAACGGCTCACACGAATTGTTTTCTATAAATACCATTCTTTAACACTCTTTAACATATAAAAAAACATATTGAAAAGATCATTTCAATAATCATTCTCATTCATCAATCATTTTGTTCAATACTTGGCCAAATCATCTTATTCTTGAGAAAACCTTATAGGGCTTCAATTTGTAACATCTACTCTATTCAGAGAGTGATTTCTTGTAATACTCTTTTAAGTTTGTGTACAAGGGTGAGGTATCCCTTGATAGAACAAGAGTGGGGCATCTCTTGGTTCTTGAGAGACTCAAACACAAGGGTGAGGGATCCCAACGTGTAAAGAGTGCTCTTCAAAGTGTAAAGGTTGAAGTGATAGTGGAACTCTCAAGTGGGTTGCTTGAGAGAACTGGATGTAGGCCACAAGAGGTGACCGAACCAGTATAAACCAAGTTTGCAATCTCTCTTCCCTTATCTCTTTACATTCATTGCAAATTTACTTTTCATTGTCTTGTCAATCTTTCTCATAGACATACTTACACTCTCATATCTCTTGCATTTGCATACATTAAACCAAGTTTTTAACCATCTCTTCAAAATTTGTTGAAAAAGTTATTAAAGCGTGAAAACAAAGAAAAAGTTTTAGAACTCAATTCACCCCCTCTTGAGTTCATTGAGGCCACTTGGATAACAAGTGGTACCAAGCTAGATTCTTGTATAAGGCTTAAAAGCTTCAAGAATAGTTATGGCCTCATCAAACTCTTTCTTTCCTGAAGGAAACTCTATCAATAGGCCTCCTATATTCAATGGTGATGGTTATCATTATTGGAAAACTCGTATGCAAATCTTTATAGAAGCCATAGATCTAGATGTATGGGATGCTGTTGAAAATGGTCCTTTCATCCCTACAAAAATAGCAGGAGATAAGAAAATTGAAAAGCTTAGAAATGAGTGGAGTGATGAAGATAAAAGAAAAGTTCAATATAACTTGAAAGCCAAGAATATAATCACTTCCGCTTTGGGGATGGATGAGTACTTTAGAGTGTCAAATTGTAAAAGTGCAAAAGAAATGTGGGATACTTTAGAAGTCACTCATGAAGGCACTAGTGAAGTTAAGAGATCTAGAATAAACACTCTCACACACGTATGAACTCTTTAGAATGAATCAAAATGAAAGCATTCAAGACATGCAAAAGAGATTTACTCATATTGTTAATCATCTTGCCTCTTTGGGAAAGACATTTCCAAATGAGGATCTTATTAACAAAGTGTTGAGATGTTTAAATAGGCAATGGCAACCGAAAGTGACGGCTATTGCAGAATCAAAGGACTTGGCCACTATGTCTCTTGCCACTCTCTTCAGAAAACTTCAAGAACATGAGTTGGAACTTACAAGACTCAATCAACATGAAGAGAATGACAAAAAGAAGAAAGGAATTGCACTTAAAATCGCATCTTCCGCACATGAAGATAGTGATGAAGAAGAGAATGATGAACAAGAAGGTATGGATGAAAATGATGAAAGTTTTAGTCTCTTTGTAAAAAGATTTGGCAGGTTTCTAAAAAAAAAGGGAATCAAAGAAGATCAAATTTCATCCCTAAGAAGAACTTTAAAAAGGGTGAAGAATCTTCCCAATACCAAGATGCTATGAATGTGATCAACCGGGTCACATGAAAATGGAATGCCCAATCTATAAAAAGAAGATGGAGAAATTTGGGAAGAAATCTTTCAAAGACAAGAAAGGAAAGAAGGCATATATAACATGGGAGGAGAATGACATTGACTCATCAAGTGACTCCGAAAATGAAGTTGCAAATCTTAGTCTTATGGCTAAAGATTGTGAAAGTGATGAAGAGGTAATGTCCTCTAACCTTGAATCATCTCCTTCATTTGATGAACTTCAATATGCATTTAATGATTTGCATGAAGAATCCATTAAACTTGCAAAACTTGTTTCATCCTCCAAGAAAATCATCTCTAACTTAGAAAAAGAAATTTCAAAGTTGAACAAAGAGTTGGAGGAACTCAAACTTGAAAATGAAACTTTAGGATTAATTGATGCAAATTCATCTTGCACTAAATGCTTAGTGTATGAGAATGCCATTAAATCTTACTCATGCACATCATGCAACAAGTTTGAGAAAGAAATAGATGATTTGAAAAACACTCTTGCAAAGTTTACCTTTGGGAAAAATAACTTAGATATTTTATTAGGTAAACAAAGATGTGTTTTTGATAAGGCCGGATTAGGATACAATCCCAAGGGCCAACAAAAGTTTTATAAAAACTTCTTTGTGTCCTCTGGAATGACAAGTTCTCCTTTCCTAACATGTTTTACTGTGGTAAGAAAGGTCATAGTGCATCAACATGTTACATCAGAAAGAATGGTCACAAAGTAGGAAAAATGATGTGGGTTCCAAAAGGCACATTGCCCATCTCTAACACTCAAGGACCCAAGAAAATTTGGGTACCTAAATCAAAATTGTGATATTGTGATGTAGGTACATCCAAAGCAAAGTTGGTACATTGATAGTGGTTGTTCCAAGCACATGACGGGGATGCATCAAAATTTACACACATAACTCCCAAGAAAAGTGGACATGTAACATATGGGGACAACAATAAAGGAAAAATTCTTGGAGTTGGCAACGTCGGAAAGATCCCTCTACCTCTATAGAGAATGTTTTACTTGTTGATGGTCTTAAACATAGTCTATTAAGTGTTAGTCAATTATGTGACAAAGGATATTGGGTATTATTTGATTCACTTTATTGTTTTATTGAAAGTAAGAAGGATAAACAAGTAAAATTTATAGGACATAGAATAAATAATGTATATATGATAAACTTAGAAGATATTCCTTCAAATCATGCACAATGTCTTATGAGTAAGGAAGATGATTCATGGTTATGGCATAGAAGAATTGCACATATTCACATGGATCACTTAAATAAATTGGTCTCCAAAGATCTAGTAATTGGTCTACCAAAACTCAAATTTGAAAAAGATAAACTTTGTGATGCTTGTCAAAAGGGAAAACAAGTAAGGGTCTCTTTTAAATCTAAAAATATTATCTCAACAACTAGACCTTTACAACTTTTGCACATGGATCTTTTTGGTCCATCTAGAACTATGAGTTTTGGAGGAAATTATTATGCTCTAGTGATTGTGGATGACTATTCTAGATATACATGGACATTATTTCTTGCTCATAAGAGTGATGCATTTTATGCCTTTAGAAAACTTGCAAAAGTTATTCAAAATGAGAAAAATCTAAACATTGCATCCATAAGAAGTGATCATGGTGGGGAATTTGAAAATGCTTCTTTTGAAAATTTTTGTGATGATCATGGAATTGAGCATAATTTTTCTGCCCAAGAACTCCACAACAAAATGGAGTTGTTGAAAGGAAAAATCGGTCTTTAGAAGAAATGGCAAGAACTATGCTCAATGACTCAAATCTCCCTAAATATTTTTGGGCGGATGAGTAAATACTGCTTGTTATGTCATGAATAGAGCCTTAATAAGGCCAATTTTAAAGAAAACCCCCTATGAAATATACAAAGGGAGAAAGCCTAATATCTCTCATTTTCATATCTTTGGGTGTAAATGTTTTGTTTTGAACAATGGTAAGGATAACTTGGGCAAATTTGATGCTAAATCTATGAAGGAATATTTCTTGGTTACTCATTACATAGCAAAGCTTTTAGAGTATATAATAAAAGAACTATGACCATAGAAGAGTCAATCCATGTTGCTTTTGATGAGACTAACCTCTTTAGGCCGAGAAAGGATTGTATTGATGATCTTGTAGATGCCTTGGAAAACACTCATATTCATGGAAAGAAGTTAGAGACCAAGGAAGAGGAAATCAAGAAGGAAACTCCTCTTCAAGAGGAACTAAGCACAAGTGATCTTCCAAAGGAGTGGAGAATTTCAAAGAATCATCCACTTGACAACATCATAGGTGATATATCAAAAGGGGAATTCTCAAAAATCATGCAAAGTGAGTTTGAGATGTCAATGATGGGAGAATTAAACTTCTTTCTTGGACTCCAAATCAAGCAAACCAAGGATGGCATATTCATTAATCAATCAAAATATTGCAAGGAGTTGCTCAAAAGGTTTGGAATGGACAATGCAAAGGAGATTGCTACTCCTATGAGCACTGCTTGCTACTTGGATAAAGATGAAGGAGACAAATCAGTTGATGTTAAAAAATATAGAGGTATGATTGGATCCTCCTTACTTATTCTGCTAGTAGGCCTGATATAATGTTCAGTGTTTGTTTATGTGCTAGATATCAGACTAATCCTAAAGAATCACATCTAAGTGCTGTTAAAAGAATTATGAGATATTTAATTGGCACTATAAATATAGGTTTATGGTATCCTAAAGGCACTTCATACAATTTAATTGGATATTCTGATTCTAATTTGCTGGGTGCAAAACTGATAGGAAAAGTACTAGTGGAACATGTCACTTGATTGGATCTGCATTAGTTTCTTGGCATAGCAAGAAACAAAATAGTGTGGCATTATCCATTGCGAAAGCAATGTATAGCTGCTGGAAGTTGTTGTGCTCAAATCCTTTGGATGAAACAACAACTTTCAGACTATGGCTTAGTACTTGACCATATTCCTATAAGGTGTGATAACACAAGTGCCATTAATTTATCTAAAAATCCTATTTTGCACTCTAGAACTAAACATATTGAAATTAGACATCATTTCCTAAGGGATCATGTGCAAAAAGGAGATTGTATTTTAGAATTTGTGGATACAAACAAACAATTAGCAGATATTTTCACCAAACCCTTGCCCAAGGAAAGTTTCTTCTATATAAGAAACTAGGAATAATTGATTTCTCAAGTATATAATTAGTCATTATTCCTAATATTTGTGTATATGTTTGTCTATTTGTTTGTGTTGTATATTTTTTAAATTTAATATCATATGTTACTTTATCTCTATATATTTTCTCTATTTAAATGTTAGCTTTTATTGGTTCTTTCTTTTATATCATGTGTCAATTGTTTAGTGTTCTTTGCTTTAAAAAAAAAAATTGTAATCGATTATCTAAAACAGTAATCGATTACCAGGCGTGCAAAATTGAGACCCGTTCTGGGCTCAATGTAATCGATTACACATTTAAGTAATCGATTACCAGAGGCCTTTTTAGTTGAGCCGGCTCTCTCTCTCCTATTTCGAAGAACTCTCTCTCTCTCTCTCTCAACGTCTCTTTCTCTCTCTACCTTCTCTCTTTGATTTCTCTCTCATTTCTCAACCAAATTCACTCAAACAACCTTCTAATTTCTCATCTCTTCATCCTCTACAAATCCCAAATATTTCTTTCAAAAACCGCCTCCAATGGCTGAATCCTCCAGGGCAACTTCGAAGAGGAAGAAACCCTCCTCCTCAAGGCGCCAACCGCGAAGGAGCGCCACGCCTGCTCCGCTTCTGCACCTTGCCGTCTCCTCCACCGCCGGCAATGCCCATGCTCGCCGCCTCACCTCCTTTCTCCTCTTCTAGGATTTCATCATTTCTCTACTGGAACAAGAAGAAAGGTATTTCAAATCCTTTCAATCTAGAGAATAATAGATCCTAAATACCTAGATCAGGGGTTCTTTGAGTTTGAAAATTTTGATTGCTATGAAGTGTTCAAGAACTATGACTTAGTGGAGTTCATGACTATTAAGAAAGGCATTTTCAGATTTAGTTCGTTTATTTTATTGCAATTCTGGAAATTAAGGATGGGTGCATCTTCTTGAAGTTAAGAAAATCCCCATTGTCATTGATCAAGGCTTGTTTTATAACATAACCAATTTGAGCTTGATGGTGAACAATTCGAGGGCCGTATTGTTGATGATTGGAAGGAGGATTACTCCAATCATGATGCCCGTCAAATGATTTGTCATGAAGGGCTGACATTTCTGTAGATTGCTGGCTGGTTCTTTGAATTTTAATGTCGCATCATGCACTATATAATTACTCGATTCTACACCTAGGCTCACAAATCTTGCACAATTAACTGAGGAAGATATTATTCTGATTCTGGGCTCTATTGACTGGTCGCCAAATTGATTGGGCACATCTTGTACGTTCTCGGATGCAAAAGGCCCTTCGGGCAAATGCACCTCTTCCGTATGCTCACCTGATAACCATGTTCCTAGAGTATTTTGATGTCCCTTTTGATGATGAGCATTTCGTTCCTATTCAACGTTCCTATGCTATTGGTGCTGGAGCGATTTCCTCTTTTGGCTATGCAAAGAATCTTGACGATCAATGGGTTCGCAAAGGGAAATTCAAAATGAAGATCGAGCAGAACGCACTCCTTCCCTCCGCATACGGTCGCTTCGACACATCGTCTTCATCCATGTCCGAACTCCTCTCTAGTTGCGTAGTCTCCGTGTATATGTTGGAGAGCGATTCGACGCTCTTGACTCCGCATGTCTCGTCTCGAGGGTGATATGGGTTTATCGTCGTCATTTGGGTATACGACAATTTCGTTCGATGATGCTCCACAGCTTTAGTTTATTTGGTTTATGGACTTTGTTATTTTGTATTTGTCTTTTAGTTGGACTTTATTTCGATTCATATCTAATTGACTATTGGTTATAGTTGGTAGTTGGACTTAATTTAGTTGTTGAACTTATGACTTATAGTCGAACTTTTGGTATATCTATATCCTGGATTATATTATGTGGGTTTTGATGATTGCTATGGTTCTTAGTTGTGATATTTGATGTTTGATGGTCGTTATGTGATTTGGCTTGCAAGTTTTGATATGCTTAATTCTTTTTGATAATGCCAAAGGGGGAGAGAAATATGGTGAGGAAATGTATATAATTCAAGATTAAGGGGGAGCAATTCAAGATTAAAGAATATAATCCATGGTGGTATTGAAAATAAGTCATTTTTTTTCTATCTTTGAAAATCCATGCATATTCTTAGGGGAGCGAACGCTATGCAAATTTTTATCATATCTATTATTGCTCCTCACTCAAGATGGTTGTCATCATCAAAAAGGGGAGAATGTGAATTCATGTTGTAGGTTTTGATGATGCCAATGAACAAGCAAGACAAAAATTGTAAAAGACATGGAGTTCCTAAAGATGAACAAGCAAGTGATCAAGTCAAACGGTTAGAATACTTAAGACATAGATCATTTTGTCAAAAGGTTTCTTTAATAAGTCCATTTGGCCACTCTCTAATTAATCATGCTTTGATTGATTTAATCTTAATGAATAAGTTTATTTTTAACTTGTAAAGATACAAGGTTGATTTGAAAGGATCGGATTTATATCAAAGATCTTTTAAAATGTTTTTCAAATGGAAGAATATCTTTACACTATGTTAAATTTTCATTTTTTCAAGTTCTGGAATGTATGTAATCGATTACAACACAGAGTAATCGATTACAATGCTGTTCGTGAAGCCCAGAACCTGATTTTTCATGTATGTAATCGATTACAATGAGAAAGTAATCGATTACCAAATGGTGACCGTTGCTGTTTTCAAAAATTTGAACTATGTAATCGATTACATGTTTGAGTAATCGATTACCATGGCCTGAAACTTGCAAAAAGGTGTGTTTTGAAGAGACACATCTCTTGAGGCTAATCCACAACGGCTCACACGAATTGTTTTCTATAAATACCATTCTTTAACACTCTTTAACATATAAAAAAAACATATTGAAAAGATCATTTCAATAATCATTCTCATTCATCAATCATTTTGTTCAATACTTGGCCAAATCATCTTATTCTTGAGAAAACCTTATAGGGCTTCAATTTGTAACATCTACTCTATTCAGAGAGTGATTTCTTGTAATACTCTTTTAAGTTTGTGTACAAGGGTGAGGTATCCCTTGATAGAACAAGAGTGGGGCATCTCTTGGTTCTTGAGAGACTCAAACACAAGGGTGAGGGATCCCAACGTGTAAAGAGTGCTCTTCAAAGTGTAAAGGTTGAAGTGATAGTGGAACTCTCAAGTGGGTTGCTTGAGAGAACTGGATGTAGGCCACAAGAGGTGACCGAACCAGGATAAACCAAGTTTGCAATCTCTCTTCCCTTATCTCTTTACATTCATTGCAAATTTACTTTTCATTGTCTTGTCAATCTTTCTCATAGACATACTTACACTCTCATATCTCTTGCATTTGCATACATTAAACCAAGTTTTTAACCATCTCTTCAAAATTTGTTGAAAAAGTTATTAAAGCGTGAAAACAAAGAAAAAGTTTTAGAACTCAATTCACCCCCCCTTGAGTTCATTGAGGCCACTTGGATAACATCCCTCTTCACTACCACCCTTAACCCCCTCCTCTTTCTCTCTACCCCCAACCAAGACCAAGCCCTCAATCCAAAACAACAAAAAAGGTTTAATTGTCCTAATCTCCTAGATCTATGTTGCTATAACCAAAAGGGAAGAACATAGAGAACAAGACATAAGGTGAGGTGGCGAAGGGATTTTGAAGGCACAACGATGACGTGGAGGCATGGACAAGCGGCGTGTGGCAGGTGCTCCGCGACGTCCAACACGATCACGACGAAGGGCGAAGGTGGCTGAGGCACATATGCGGGTCGTACGGGGCTCTTGTCGCAATGGCTCACCCCGGCGCGGCGAGAGACGCGCTGATCAGGTAGAAGGAGTGACAACAGGCGGCATCACCGCATGCGATGTTCACGATTCCAGAAGCTAGGTCTTCACTCGATGGCTTGGTGGATGACTATGCGTGGCTGCGGGCTAACCAACGATAAGGAAGAAGAAGGAGCAGATGTTTTATTGTTTTTCCCTTTTGTTTTTATTTTCTGTTTTTGGATTTGAAGTTGATTTTGGATTTTGGCTTGTAATATGGGACTTCATTGGAAAGAAGACGATAATGGTTGAAGGTGGAGGGTTAGTTCGTGTTTGTGGGGAAAATGAGTCCGAGAAAAGGGAAAGTGTGAAGAAAGTTGGTGTAGATGATGATTGCAAGGCTATGATGGAGTTTTTGGGTTGTGAGAGTTAACGGGATGATGAAGGTTCTGTGGGGGTAGAGATAGTTGTGATGGTGGTGGGTTGGTGTGGAGATATTGTTTTGTAGTGAAGTGGTGCCACGGGTTTCACATTTTTGCCTCTATTAGTGTCTGTGATTGTGATTGCTTTTCTCGGTTGTGTCTATCAATGTATGGGACGATGGTGGCCTGCTGTGGGAAGCTTGATTTTGGTTTTATTTTTTGTTTTTGATTTGACGATGTTTGTGATTCTGGTTGGATTTGATGTTGAGCTTGATTATGAATGGAAGATTGGTTATTGATGATAATGATGGATGTAGGGGAGGGGCTCCTGTGTGTAGCTTCGCCTCTACAATGGGTGGTGGATGGTGGGGAGGAAGATGGATGAGGTAGAAGGAGATGAAATAAATAAAGATGGAATATGCTAGGAATATTCTATTTTTTGTAACGATGGTTAACGGTAAGGACTTAATTGAAAAATTTTATCCAATAAAGAGACCTAATTGAAAATTTTTAAAATGTAGGAACCCAATTGAAAATTAAGTGAACCTAAAGCGACTGGCAAGATTAATTAAACTTTTTTAATACATTATAATATATTAAAATATTATAACTTTAAGTTTTTTGAAAAACCAATTATTAATAAATAGTTGGATTTTTTAGGCACATTGTTTCACATGTTAGTCAATTAAATTATTCTATTTTTATGATTTTACAAATAATGAGTGTGAAAATTAACTATTATAATTGATGTAATATGTGATTAAATGATTACAATTGCATAAAAATTAAAATCACTAATAAAATAGAAAAACTCATTATTAATAGACAAAAGTGAACATGATAGTACTAGAAGTACATTACAACTTTAGTCCAAAAGATCGTATCCTTGATAAATTAGTTTCTTTTTATTCTAAGTTGACATTAGCATTGTATAACTATTGTTTTAGTCTCAAAAGTTCATATTTTTGACAAATGATTATGATCTTTGTTAATGAGAATTGGGATCAATTGATATTTGGATAAATTTATTCAGTGGAATAGGTCTTTAGATAATCACATACGAATATAATTTTTTTAGATTATTTTGTTAATAATACAATTTTTAGAGGACCGAAATAGTGGTTTTCCTTTTTTTTTGGTATGATAGAGGGCCAAACAGCCCGGGGTTTTCCATGTTTGTTTGAAGAGAAAAGGTTTTTGAACGCATGATGCTCGACGCACATGCAACACTCACGTTGAGTGGGTAAAATATTTGAACAAAAGAAATTGAAAAAGAAAATCTTGAAATGTATTTTTACTTAATTTTGTCTTAGTATGCTGAGAGACAGTGCGTCGACGAATGCGTATACTTATCGTCACTCTTATTTGAAACGAACAGAACAATATTGTGATGCAATGTGGCCGGCGCCTCAGGATTCAGGAATGCTGTGACCTGTGTGTGAGGTGAAGGCAATAGGACCGTCGATATTTTGTTAGTCCACGGAACACAAACACGGGCGATTTGACGGAGAGTGCGAACAAGTTGTGAGTTTCCAAGGAATAAATCGGGAGGTATCAACATCCTGTCATTACCTTTTACATCAACGTCAAATACAAACTTTCTGACTCTGACCATTTTACTTTTTGGATTTGAAAGTTGATAAACTACAAAAATATAAGGATTAATTACCCTTTTATATATATATATATATATATATATATATATATATATATCTCATTAAATAATTTTAAAATAATTAATTTCTCATTTCACATTTCTCAACTTTAAAGGATTAAAATTCTCTATGTTTAGGACCGTAGTTACTCTAATACCTTAGAAGCACTCGTAATTCTAGGTGAAAAGGGTTTCGAGAGTAAACATTGTCAGGCGGGACCGGGTTCTCTTGCACATTCATGCAACCTCACATAGCCTTGCTAGCACAAACCTCGGGAGAAATTCTACATCCATTTGATGCGTCGGATGTGTGTCCCGCTTATAGTGTGTTTGATTTGAGATTAAAATTAAAAGGAAAATTTATCTAAATAAATTTTATTTATAAAATAATATATATAATCCATCTAAGTAATTTTTATTTTTATTTTTACTCTCTAATTAAACACATCTTAAATAATAAAAAATATTATATTATTTATACTTATAATTTATAGAACACAATATCAACTCATATATCATCTACCATTAAATGGGATATAAATCTCATTTAAGTAAAATTCACATTTCATCTAATTATAAATAAAATTTGAATCAACATAATATTCTATATTTTATAAGTATAAATAATATTTAAAAAAAATACTTTATGAATCGAATTCGTTTGGTACGAATTGAGTCACAAGAATGAGGGCCGTTGATCTGGCTCGAACATATAGGTACCTTTAACTCATTATATGCATAATCAGTGATCATGCAAACAGTGTTAAATTGGAGTAATAGAATAAGATGAATAGCTCTTCTAACCCAATAGCTACAGGAGGATGTTTCCTTAACATGGGTTTGTGAGTTTAAACTGTGAAAAAAAAAACGAAAAAAAACAAATGCAAGAGAAGGGATTTGCAAAGGATAATTTGGGAATTTTATTCTCACAAAACCCTTTTCCTTTCCCACAAAAAATCAAACTCAGAAATACTCTTACAAGATATGCCTATCATATAACCCTCCATAACAAGATTTATGGATGCTGGAAATGAACTAGGCTTAAGCTACACGCTCCAACCATGGAGATTCTTCATGAAAATTTATCAATGCTATAGGTATAAAATATATCTGCTAGCTATAATAATAAAATTCATGAAAATAAGTAACTTATCTGTCACTTGAACCACCAGGGGCAAGTGACAAAGGAAAAAAGCAGCAGGAACTTCCAAAATTTAATTCCCCTGTATAATATGGTCAGCTATTGCCTATTGTTCATCTGTTAGATTCATCAGCAGTATTTAAGTTTCAGCTTAGCTTAACACGGTCCAATTCAAAAATCATGTTTCACTGTATACTTCTGAATTACAAATTTCCCTTCCACGTATCTTTGATTTTTGTCATGTGCTTTAACCTGCATGAATCCAGAACTTAGAATTACATCAAACTGCTTTAAGCTCATCAAAGGTGATGCTGATTGCTGACATATGGTGATAATATAAGATCACATTAACATAAAAAGGATGTGGAGCACCCTAAATGCAGCTCACATTTTTTCATGGTTAGACCTTAAATGAATTACATAAACACTAAACTATGAAACCAGAAAATTCTTATTGGTATATTCTTTATTAGCAATAGAATCATGGGAAACGTGGAATAGAGTAAATTTTAAGTATTTAATACGGTTTGGTAGATAAGAATAAGATTCATTGTATGCATGGAGTTTTAGGTTCTACAAATATCAGATTTTAAAATTTAAATTTCAGATTTACCCTAATAATCAATCAAAACTTTCATAACGATGTCAAGAAACTCCCTCCTGTATATTACACTTCATGGAATCCCCAGATTCAGTTCCAATTTCTTTGACAACTAAAAAAAAAGTAATAATTTTTGTAGAATCTCAAAATCTGAGGGTTAATTTGCATCATTGCTTGATTGGCAATTCATAGTTTTTTTCCCCCTTCTTTCCAAAACGAGTCCCAAATTTTCAGACATGTCACTTCAAAAACAGAAAATATCACTTAGCAAAGTCAATTAATTAAATTCCTCAAGCCCAAAAGCAAAAATGTTATTTATTGATTAAATCTTCCCAAAACTTCATATTGACAATTTGCTGAATGATGCCTATCCCTTAAAAGTGACCAAAAGTGTGACAAGATACGAAACATGAGGTGCAAGGATGAAACTTACGTATTTCCATCCAAGAATTTTTCCACAGCTGCAACAAAATATATCTTGAACGGTGTGCATCATTCTCTCTTCCTGAGATCCAAACATTATATTCACCCTATTGGAGACCAAGAAATAACAAACACAGACATTGAAAATATAGTCAGAAAGATGCTTGTTAAGGTGTTGATGGGTTGAAAAATTGCCTACTTGGATGGACAGACAAGAATGGCCCTTGGCATTACTCTCTAGGATAAAAAATAACTTACACATTCCTGAACAGGTATGACCTCCCTTGATGCCAGTTGTAGGCCTGATCATCATATGGAAATAAACCAGAGTCAAAATCAATAGTGCATATGGAAATAATCAAGGAATTAGGCACATTCACGGAGGAACAAGTAATAACAATTTACATTAATTATCTGGACAGATACTGAATTAAACTGTTGAACTTGTTTTCATGTTATTGGGCATTTATAACTTGTTCTAACAGCAAATGGAGCAAGTATAAATATAGCCAACAATAGAAAGAATTACCAGTAACTAGCACCTTCATTAAGTATTCAAATCCAAATTATATTACAGGATTAAATGTTTATTCACGTTGAGGAAGACTAAAATTACTACTAAAAGTATCGAAATATACAATGATTCAATTTCCTTTTAAAAACAATGGTAATCACAGATATCGGCCCGCCATCCAATCTTTATGTACAAGCTCAAGCAAAAAAGTTTCCGATGTTATGCAGCTTCCTATTGCAGTACAATGGTAAGACCAAACATGTCCAAGGATCAACAAAAATTGAGTCTTTGTATCATGTTTGGTAACATCAAATAAAATGTTGGAAAAATTAAAAAATGCAAGCCAGGATTATGTAGAGAGGAGATCTCACTCCTAAGACCCAGGCCTATAGGAGGGGTAGCCTAAAGCCTTCATTTCAAATGGGAGTTCTGTGCCTCACACTCACAACAAAATGGAAGTGGATTAGTGGAAGTGTGAGGAAACAAAAGGTAAGGAACCAAATGGCAAGCAACCCAAAAGCAGTCTTATATTTTACAATTGTAACTTTTCTTGTAGTTTGAATATAACATGAAAGACTATTAAAATGAAAAATCTTCCATGTATCCATGCACATCTTTCCACTGGCCCCAAAAGAAGGGATCTGTGTCACACAAAAAAGGCACACCTGTTTTTCCAATCACCTTCTCTTTCTACATCTTGCCTTCTGGTACATAGAATGTGTCTCCACTCATGACCAGGAAAGCCATCATTCAGGTCTTGAGCATTAGATTGCTTTCCAAATCCATAGATAAACTCTCATCAGAAGAAATTGACATTGGGGCAGAAACATGATCTACCTCCAAATTTAAAGTTTTCCACAAGAGTAAGCATTTGTTCTCACATTATCGTTATTCCACATTTTGAAATCAAAATCAACTACTCCCTAAAAATGATTTGTTAATTTATCAGTGAGAAAAGTCAGCAGTTTCATCATTAACTAGAAGCAACATTAGCTCCATGCTTTGCAGATTAAAGTTTACTCATTCAGTTCACCCTCCCTCACTGAACTTTCATTAAATTAAACAACTTATCACACCAATTCCAGATCCATTAGTTCATTGGACTCATGAAATCAAAATTTGCCTCAATTTTCAACCTGACATCACCATTTGGGCTTGGGCATTTGCCAAACCCCAAACACCAGTAACTATGTACTATGTGCTTGGCCCAATTCAGAGACTCAAATCATCTTTTTCCAAACCTTGTTATCAAATTTGGCACATCATTTTAATGAAAAACAAAAGGAATCAGACAATCAGTCAATCACTAATGCCCTAATTTATCAGAAGAGCCACAGAACATAGCACCCTGCACAAAGGATTTCAATTTTCCAGATGATGAGCCAGCATAAAAATCTATACAACCAGACCAAACCCAGTTACTTTCAATCAACAATCTACAAAAGTTATCAACTTTGCACACGATCAACAAAAGGGTCCCTCCAAGTTCTAAATGAAGCAGCCAAAATTCAATCTTTTCCAAACAAAATTCATCACTTCAGAGTTCAGGCCCATAACAACAGACAAACAAGCAGCATTTATTATTATCATTATTATTTCAATATCCAAACTAACAATTCGAAGAACATAAAAAAAAAAGACCGTACCCGAGAGATACGGTCATGGGCAAGGGCAAGAGAAGCGTCGCAGATGCTGCATTTGTAGCATTGGCCCTCCAACTCACGAAGAAAAACCCTCCCCATTTGCTTGCAACACTCAATGAGACCTCACTCACTGACCCACTCTCTCAGGCTAACACCAACCTCTGCTCTGGAGAGGGAGCAAGCAAGACAACACAACCTCTTAACATAGCACCCCACTCACTCACAACTTTAATAATTATTATTGCTAGAAAATTAATAGGCACTTCATATTTTTTGTTTTGATGAATCTTAATATTATAGTAAGTAATATTTCGAAAATAAAAGTATTAACGATAATTAATAGTTATTCAATTTTTACAAGTATATGAAGGTCCATTTGTGAGAGTACTTCATATGATGGGGATGAATGATGGTTAACTATATCTGGTTACGTGTATAATTTTTATTTAAATTTTTTTCACACATCAAATTATATTAATGAATTTAAAAACAGAATTCAATTTAATTAAAAGACACCAAAAAATAGTTATAGATAATAATACAGTCATCAGCTGCCACCTCACGTTACGTTACCGAGCAACCGGGAGCAAAGCACGAACACCGATTCTCGTTTTTTTTTTTTCCTTCTTTTGTTTTTTTCCTACTCTCTTTCTTAAATGAGTTTTGGCTTAAATATTTTTTATCCCTAGAAAATAAGTAATTTTTTATTTTGGCCCGTGAAAATCTTTTTATTTGGTTTCGATATAAACATTTTAAAAATTGTTTGATTTTAGAGTTCCTATAATTAAACTGTTTATATCAAATATAGAAGATAAGCTCATTCAATTCTCTTGACAATTAATTTTTTTTTTCAGAAACTAAGATTACAATTCATTCATTTTCAAGGATTAAAAATATATCTGAACCATGCATGATTTTTTTCATTGGATACGAGGCCTTGGATTGGATTCGGTCATCGATGAGTTTAGTCATTAGTGTATTTTTTTGGATCAAATTCGCTAGTTGAAATGTTGGGTTGGATTGATTTCAGTGAAATATGTTTTTCAACCTAATCTGAGTGGATTGGATCAAATTTATGGTTTGATATAAATTTAAAAGAAAAAATTATTTATTAAAACAAGTCAAAGTTTATAATTGAATATAATATATATATTTTTTGTGAGTGTTGAATATAATATATTTAAATATAGATAACGTAATTTCTAAGATAAATATGAAATCCTATGATAACTATATATGAAAACATTATATATAAAAAAAATTAAGAAAACATCCATAACTATATATATCTTTATTTTATTCCTATATATTATCTTTATTTCATTAATAAAATTTTCTAAATTTGTTACTGTTCAATCATAATAGCACAACTATATATACATTGATTGTCATATTTCTCGCTAGAAAACTAAATAGACAAACTTTGAGCATTTTAACTTCAATCAGTTCTTCCAAATCCACCACACTAGTCAAATATATATATATTTTCTATATCCATAAGTTTCGATGAATTTGGTACCGCTTATCCGGCCTATTAAGACTAGGGCGTAGCTCTAGCCTCTTTGAATAATTATAGAGTTTTTTATATGTTTACTCGTAAAGAAAAGCCTCACAATAGTTAACAGGAATTGAATTCAGATCATTGTGATATATAATTATATAGACCAACTCCTTATCCACCTGCCCCTTTCTCTATTTGCAATAGTCAAATATATATATATATATATATATATATATATATATATATATATAAAAGTCAGTTCCTTAATTTTTGAAAATACATAGCTTTTTTTTTTCCTTCTCTTTGAACCTTTTCTCGTACCACATGTGTACGTAGTTTAGAAAAATTAAAAGGAACCGGTCCACATGCATTGAACTCTATCTTCCAATATATAGTTTTCAATAACTAATTATAAATATTTTCTATTACGAAAAAGTTTCTTTCGCTGCCAGTTGGTATCCTACACCTCTTTCCTCACCAAATGAAAAGTGCATGCCTATATACTAATTTTCTGATTCTCTGTCTAACTCCAGTTTCGGCTTGGCATAAATTGTTGAATTTTTGTTGTTGTTTCAGACCTGCCTCGTTCACATAAGTTGAACTTTTCAACCAAAGAAATTTGAATCCGAATCATGAAAAGCCAAATCAATAACGAGTTAACGACAAGAGAAGCGCCCGCGAAGCTATTCAAGTGATCAAGTATGGTGCGGCACACTCTCCTTCTCCAGTACAGAAAATCGTATAAGATGGTCATCATCAAGGGCAAAAATTAAGTACTTGCAAGATTAGGTGGTACTTGCTAGGACCGCAGGATGACTTCGGACTCAAGCGCAACTCTGCATTTAAAGAACAAAAATCAAAGTGAGAAAAAAATTGGAGTGAATACGTTATTTACTCGCTCAAGATTTTTACGTTGGGTTATTTTATTTCCAAAAAAAAAAAATTTAATTTTATGGTCTTTTAAACTTAAAAATGATAAATAAACTAATCTCACTATTAGTTCTCTGTTAGTGGATGAGCACACATCACACAATATAATGATGATATGTCATTAAAATATTTGATGCAATGTAAAATGAAGCTATTTTTGAACATATTACACATATATTGGTATCTAAAATTATACAAAATAAGTTATTTTATGACTTATAATAGAGATTTAAATGACATATTTTATGTAATTTTAACCACCAAAATGACTCATTCTAAACTTCATTATATGTTAAATCACACGCATATCACTTAACATCTTGTTAATGGGTCATCGTGCAATGCCATTAGTGCTTAAATGATTAAACACACACAAAGGAACTAATATGTCTTATTATTAAAATCTTGAGGGACAACGATTTAGTTTCAGTTTTTTAAGGACAAAATTGTTTTGTGAGATTTTCTCGATGGACTACATGGGCTATTTACTAAAAAAATTATATACCAACAATAGTAACTATTTTTTTTAGTTAAGATATATTAAGGGATAAAGGTGGAGATGAGAATCAAACTCACAACCTCTCATAACTCATTAAGGTAGTGTTTGTTTTTTGTCTTTGAGACGGAATACAAGATCCTAAGAACACAAACCTTTGGTGATGGAGTAGGAATAAGGGACAAAAAAACATAAAATTTTTGTACCTTAAAATCTTGAAATAGGATACTGAGACAGAAATTTAACATTTTTTTCTTTCAATAATATCCCTATACATATTTAATATTTATATCCTCGTCTCCACTATCTTCACTATCCTTATATTTACTGTCATGCTCCTTATCAAATGCTACCTAAGACATATAAAAGCCTACCATTAAACTATTGGTTCACTTGCAATAAAATAACTACTTGCTATGAGCGAGACTACCATTTTGATAAATGATAAAGCCGTAGTGGCATATCAAAGGCTTATAACCTGCCTTTTTCTAATAAACAAATTAGATTAAGATTATCAAAAAAGAAAAAGTTGGTTAAAAAGGTCAGATTTCTAAGTCATATTTAAAAAATATTTTTTTAAAGTGTGTTAAGTTGGCATATATAAATTGTATTTTATCATTGTTGTAATATTTTATATAATAACAATTTTAATCAAACAATTTAAATTTAAATTATTATATATTTTATTTAGATCATAATTCTTATGACAGCATTTGGTTTCTATTCTAGGATATAAATACGAAGACATTGAAATACAAATTGTTTAATGATGGAAATAGGAATAGGAAACAGAAAATTTTTTGTGGAGACACAAAATACAAAAAAAAAATTATACCTCCAAAATGTGGAAACGGTGGGAACAGTATACAGAGACCAAAAATTTTAATATTTTTTTCTTCCAATAATATCTCTATCCATATTTAATATTTCCTACACATCCTCACAACCATGAGTGGTGCAGTGGTGGTTTGGCGGGTAATACATAATGTCTTTTATCATGTATTTGTTGTCTTGTCTCTTTGGAAACAAGATACGGTGATAGTTATCTTGTCTTATCCTCCACAACCAAACATGAAACATAGACAATATTTTTTATATCTTTATCTCTATTGTCTTTGTCCTTACGTTCTGAAACACAAACTAAACGCTACCTAAATGCACTAAATCCCTAATCTAAACTTTACTCCTGCCTCCCCATCCCTATTATGGAAATGGTTCTTCTCGTGGGAAAATTTTATGTGACTTTTGTCATATATAATAAGATCATATGAAAATTTAAGAGAGGATCCATTTCCTCCCTTTATTTGCCTTTTTTTATTGTCGGCTTTCCCTCTTCTCCACCCTTCCATCTCTCATGATGATTGGTGATGAATTTAGTCTTACCCCATCATTGCCTTGTGTTCTTTGCCCTCCATCGTTTGTTTTATATATAATTAGCAATAGAAGGCTTAATTAACTTAAGATAAGAAGCCAACAAAAAGTAGTGTTCTAAGTGCTGTGAAACTCGGCCATAGGCGAATCCACCTTACTAGATGTGGGGGCTTATGTCCCCCACAACAATTTTGATTTTTTTTTTAATAATTATAAAGTTGTATAGATTTTAATTCTATAATTTTATTAAGTTTGATCCCAAACTAGCTCTAAGTGAAATAAAATAATAAGATATAATGCAATCCATTTTATTCTTATGCTAAAATATAATTCTTTCTCTCATTGTTAAAATTGTGCAGTCCATCATTCCTGTTAGCACCATATACACCTAAGAGAAAATCAAAACACCAACACCATACCTGGTATGAAAAAAAAGAGCATACAAACCACAATACAGTCCACCCATGAAATACCATACTAAAAGCCCCCAATTAATCTAATACATGAGATCCCAATACACCAAAACAATACGACAAAATTAAGAAGTCACCATTCCTATCATGACTATAAAAACCAAATTCAGCAAGCACAAAACACAGCAAGTCACTATGATGAAAGACGTTTAATCTCTTATGCAGAAACAAACTCTTGTGCTTAAGCCATGCATATGATCTCGTTGTTTGTAAATGATAGTATAAGTATAACACTAGCAAATGTAGTCCTTTAACATACAAAATTCTAAATCCAATTCCAACAAAATCAATCTTCCATGATTTCCAATACTCCAATGTAGAATTGTAGAAATCCTGGCATAGCCACTTATTCCAAACGGAACCAATCTAAGCCTCACAATATGGTCACAAAGAATTTGAAAATAATTTTTATTAATGCCCACGAGATTTATGGTGAATAGCATGTGAATGACGAAGAGAGAAGAAGAACCCAGGAATTTTTATTAATGCCCTTCTTTGGTTCCATATTTTTCATTTTTGCTCTATAGCTGCCACAGATATTAGTATTTAAGCTTTAAAAAATAATTCAAAAGTTCCAAATTGGCCAACCTTCAAAACCGAACTGGTTCGCTTTCCCCAATTTTGAACTCCTAGTTTAGAAGCTTAACTGGAACAAGATGACCGGTTCGTGCTTAACCCAGTGGACCGACGTTTGGTCTAGTTTCTCTTCCATGAAAAAACCTAGTTGATCAATTGTGTTACAACATAGCACATAACTTTACTAGCTGAAGTCATGACAATTGACAAAGCGATGTGGTTTGTGCTTACGACGTCCAACATGCTCTCGTCCATTTAAGAATCGGTAACTAAAATCTTTTGTATACCATATTGATACGCTTAGTACGTTGTTAAACTTATGGAATATGAAGCCTTATCTATGAATTTTCTAAAAGTTTAATTTTGATATATGTACAAATATATTTAACATTCATATCCATTTTCCAAAATTCATGCATATTTCAATAAGAAACTAAAAATGTAATAGCAAAACAAGATATCATACCTAGGGTGTGCTTGGTTGATGGATAAAATTGAAGGAAAAGTTTTCATGAATGAGATTCATATATAAAAATTACACATAAAATTCATTTATAGAAAATTTTCCTTCATATATTTTCATCACTTAACCAAAGAAACCTCGGTTATAATTGTCTTTGTAAGTAATTTATTTAATCTCCAAAATATATAATACAAGTCGAATATACATATAGATCGTGTCACATAAGATGAGCGGTTTATTATGAAAGTAAGAAGTGCAAATATGAATCATATATATATATATATAGGATGACTTTAGTAAAAGGAGTGGTTTATTATGAGAGCAAAAGAAGCAAATCTAGACCATATAATCATACATGGATGATCATGATTAAAGGTTATTAATGGTAATTAATGATCATGTAAACATTTAAAAATATCACATGATTTTTTGTTTTAATCTTAACCTTTCATATAAGATCTAACAACTCAAATTAAATTTTTTTCTCTTACTTTCTCAATAAACCACCCACCTCACTCGAATGGTTTCTATATATATCATGAGCTTTAACTTTTATGTAAGAAATATTTTGGAGTTCTTCATTTATGTACTAAAGTTTCTCTTATAGTTTATTTTAGTTGTTGTAATGTAAGTTACATTTAATGGAAATAGTCTGTGTTTACAAATTAGTAAGTGGGGAAAATTTCTTTCCTAAAATTTATTCCAACACTACACTTAATCATCGATTTTCATTCATACACAAGAGTAACAAAAATATCCAAAGAAAACATTTTAGTCTTTTGGTTATATTTTATAAGAGAAATGCTATTCAACCATGAAATATTTGTTCAGAATTGTTAAAGTACGCTTGGTTTCGGAGAAGATTTTCAATTTTCATTTAATATTTTTAATTAGTTTCTTATTTTTCAATATTTTATAAAGGTAATAGTAAAAACTATAGATACAATTTTTAATTTTTATTGCAAGTTTTCACTTTTTCTTCATAAAATTCTAAAAACAAAAATAAATTAAAATTAAAATTAAAATTAAATTTTTTTTTGAAATCAAAGACAATTTTAACAAAAAATAAATATACAAAAAAATTGGATAAAATAAAGTAATATAATTACTTATTCATCTAAAAAATTAGTAATTTCAGGTAGAAAAGTTGATATTTTTACACAATTAAAATAAAAAAGGCATATTATATATATATCATCACCTGAAAAGTATTACACATATGTCAATATTTTAGATTATATAAAAATAAACTTAAATTGATATTTGTGTAAACAAATTGAGCCATTTTTTGAATCCACGCAAATTGACTTAAAGCGATTTGTTAGTGTAATCGATTTAAATTAATTTGAGTCAAGTGTTAGTTGTGTCGAATGTACTAAAAATCAATTTAAATCGGTTTCTGTTATGCTTCAAAATCAGTTTAATTTTTATTGGTTGGGAGTTTACAATGTCGGTATATAGAATAATAAAAATTAAACTCCTAAAATTTTTGCTTTATACTTTATCAATAAATTTTAAATTTATGTAGAATCGGGTTTCTTTTAAATATTTTGGTTTCTAAGAACAACTCAAGAAAGAGTTCGTACTTATATGTATATTTATAGTTTTAACTTTTAAAAACTATTCGTTTGACCTTGCGATGTACGTGGTAATAATAAAAAATAATTGTTGATCATTATAAAAAAATAAATGATAATTTATTTATGTGATCTCAATTGCACTTTCTTCGTTGCACATCCTTTTAGTAATTTAAAATATCAATTTTAAAATATATGTTATAATTACTATGTTATCAATTAATGTGTTTTAAATTTTTTGTTTAATTTATTATTTTTTATGGTAGTTTTTAAAAATTATATTTGTACAAAGGTGACTTTTTTCCTTTAAATATTTGAATGTGTATATTTTTTGTGCTTTTCAATTTATTTTTATTTTCTTATCAATAATATTATAACATTTTAATGTTATTATGCTTTTCTTTGAGTGTCAAATATAAGTAATTAAAAATTTCAATTATACCATTTTAAGACTTGTAATATTTTGAATGTTTAAAAATTATGAAATTGATAATTGGTATAATAATGAATGTAAAATATGTATTAATAGAAAAGATATATAAAAGTATAATTAAAAAAATAAATAATAATTACAATGCAATTTTTTTTTAAATAGAAACATTGAGAAAATGGTTGGGCACAAACTTCTCAATGAATGATTGTCACGACCCAAATTGGGAACATGGCACACGTGGGGAATCCATTCTCGTCAGCCTCATGACCTCTTAGTCTTTCTATATGCATATTTAATATTAAATCCATTTAATAAACATCATTTCTATCTCTAATAAACCTTTGGATCTTTGAAAACATATTCATCATTAATAGCATATCATAATCATTTCTAACATAGTTCTGAAATTAGAAAACAATCATTTCTCAAACCTGAACATATCCTTGTGACTCAAAATATATGAGTCTCTCTATACAAAGTATACATGAAAATTGGAATCATGTAATTACAAAATAATCATGATAAATCAATGCCAATCTATTTCTATGGTTCAGGACCCTCCAATCACGTACACTGGAGCACTATATTTCTAAACAAAATACCAAAAGATACTTCACTTCAAAGTGAAGCTCGCAACTGGAACTTTCTACCTGGGAATAAGGTGGATGAGAAGGACAGAGCTAATTATCTATAATGGAAGAAGGGAGAGGGGTGAGTTTCATTAAAACTTGAGTGGTAGGTCACCCATAACCCTCTCATTGGACAATCAAGAAACAAATAATCATATATAATCATCAGAAGTTAATACAATATCTCTGAAAATCATATTCATAGAAAACATCTCTAAATTCTTACTCTATCGAGAAATCATTTTCTATATATACATAACGCTTTTAAATCAAATATTCTCTTAAAAGCATCAATATTATCTGAAAAACATAAATAATTCTACTTACTAGAGAAACAAAATCTCTGGTTATGCACAATTCATGTGACATAACAATATCTCTCTCTGCACCTAACTAGGTCCATCTGATTTCTCTGGCCTTGTGGGCGACTTGGTATACCAAGGTTAACGTTAACTCCGTAAACACAAGCCTGTTCTCTATAGCCACTGTCTAACTTAATTAGAAATCTAAATCTTTTCTCAAAGTCTTCTATCCTAGAGTTCACAAGCTCTAGTATATAAAATCAATAATTCTGAAATTCATATAATCATTACAACATCTCTAATCATTTCTCTTAAACCTCTATTCTTGAAATCATAAAATCTCTAATATATATAAAATTATTTAAACATGAAAACTCTTGAAACTCTAAAAGCTTTGGTCTCATATAACTCTAACAATCTGACTTTAGCATAACCTTGACTATGAAATCATGCCCAAGGGATCACCTTTTAGGCATTCCAATTTCAAGCCCACAGAATATGTATTGGCAATTGTTATGAATCATATTGAATTCCATACTCTGAGTATCATAAAAATACTTTTTTCTCTAAAAACCCTATCATATACTTGTGCTCTACTCTGGAAATCATCATAATATTTCATAAATCTCTAAATATAATCATATTCATACTCTTGCTCTTTAATAAAAATCACTTTTAACAATAATGGTCCCATGAGTTTTAAAAAACATATATTTCATGCTTTCATTTCTAATATCATATGACCACGTCATAATTTCTAAATTAACTCTAATGATCAACATAAGGATCATAGGATCTAAACCACTCACCGTTGAAGGGAGTTTGTGGGCCCCACCAACTGGAGAACTTGAAATGACACCAACAACTGCCATAGAGAATTATAAATCTAGATTAAACTCTAATAATCTCTAGGGGGCTATATCCTTATTCTAACAAAATTGGGGAGAACCCTCACTTGATAACAATGAAAGAAATGATCGGTCAAATCCAAGATTATGAAGAAATAAAGACATAATCTAACAGCATATACTCACCTTGAAGCTTGGAAATGATGGATTTGAGAGGAGAAAATGATGAAGAAGAAGAAGAAACGCAGAACGCATTCTCTGAGCCCGAAACACGGCTTTTATAAACTTTTTACCGTTGGGCGTGAAATGACCGCTCCGCGTCCTCTCTAGCTCAGACCGCACTTCTCTCTCTTGACTGCCTGGGCGCTCCAGGAGGTTCTCTCCAACGGGTTTGATGGCCGTGGCGGTCCCATGACCGCTGGGTCGGTCTCCAAAGTTCACTTATTTACATTTCTTAATTTTAAGTTAATCATTTATTTTACTTCCCATTAACTTTAAAACATAAATATAAATAAAGAAATACCCTTCATTTGGATTCAAATAAAATATCTAAAAATTAAAATCCCAACAATTAGAATCCAAAATTTGGGTTTTAGTTCAAATCCGAGAATTTTCAGATTTTCTAAACTTGTGGGCTAAAAAGAAACACTTAAAGGTTTGATAAAATTCATTAAAAATCACTCTTCAACTTATTTCCCTCTAGGAACCATTACCTGACTTTTAATTCCAAGAATATGGTTCTATCATATAGCCCTCCAATGAGGTGTAGGATCCTCACTTAGCCAAATTCAGGTCCTAGGTGAGTCTCTGGAAACTCGAGGCTATACAAACTCGACTATCTACCCTGTACCTTGGTATCACAATGATACATATCAAAACTTTCCTTGAAATGAGTTTAACTTGTTAGTAATAAAGATGACATAGTTGGTTAAGATTATAAGATTTAGTGGAATTTAAATTTTGGAGAATAAATGCAATGCCAAATAAAAATTGAATATAATTAACTTTATAAAAGATTTTTTGTTCAATTATTTAATTATTTAACAATAACTTATTTTCAAAATAAATCTATACACTCAATTTTCTATAAGAGACATATTTAAATAAATTATTAATCATTTTTATAATGATCAATAGCTATTTTTTATTATTATCTGTGTATCGCATGGGTCAAATAAATAATTCTTAAAAATTAAAATTATAGATATACACACAAGTACGAACTTTCTCTTAAGTTGTTCTTAAAAACCAAAATATTTAAAAGAAACCGGATTCTACGTAAATTTGAAAATTATTGATAAAGTATAAAGTAACAATTTTAGGAGTTTAATTTCTATATCTAACATGTAAACTCCCAACCAATAAAAATTAAACTGATTTTGAAGCATAATAGAAATTGAATAGATTTATCGACTTTTGGAACATT
>JAMLFY010000002.1:37305976-37340976 GCA_030441495.1 Dalbergia oliveri | reverse complement strand
TCGTGTTTTGGTGACTGGCATGCTAAATAGAGATAGGTTCATGGTCCTTTCAATGTCAACCGTTGTAGTTCACAATGCATGACTGCCATGCATTTTTGCTAGAAATTGAAAGCCATGTCTAATTTTTAGAACAAAAAGCAATTATTTTCAAATCATGTCCTTTTTTATGTTTCACCAATAATTCATTGTATTGTTACGTAAAAGATAAAAATAAAAAAAAATTTCAAATTTAATAATATATATATTTTTTTATTGACAATAAATGCCCGATTTGTGGGATATTGATAGAAAATTTGGCTAACTAACTCAACCTAACTTTTTTTTTTCTTTGTTACAACTCCATAGCTTGCACCCGTATGATTCACAATTTCACATGTTATGTATGGATCGGATTGGGCCAGGTCACTTGCACTGCATTTTAAGTAGTTTATCCACCATTATATAAGTGAGTCGAGTTGTATATATTGACTCACAATCTCTCACATGTGACTTATTTTGACGACTTTAATATAAAAGTATAGGGTAAATAATAAAAATTACCTTGAGATTTAATTTGCTCAAATGATAATCCACCTTATTCTTCTCAAAATTTAACTCCCCACCCATTATTTACAAAATAAATGAATAAATAAACAATTAAAGAATAAAATAACAAAGAAAATAAACGTACTCTCAACTTGACATGTCTTTTGGATTAAACTAATTCTTAAAATTCAAATCCTAAATCTAAATTTCATATCCTCAAATCTATACCTAACTAAAAATAAAATAAAATTAGTTGAGTTACTATATAAGAATGATAGGTGAGCCTTGTGATTGAAATGTAGTGAGAAATGTAGGATAATAAGTTAGTATATTTTCAGTATTTTTCAAGGATTTACAAGACAAATTGATCCCTAGTTATTTATAAAATCATTCAAATTGGTCTCTAATAAAAATATAAATAAAATAAATATATAACCACTAAAATGCCAAAGAATAATTAAAAATTTCTCCTACATTTTTTATTGTGAGGGATCACAAATTATTTTTTGCTTTTATGAACCAATTTATTTATACTAATTTTATCATGGGTCAACTTAGCAATTTACTCTTTTCTTTTAATGTATCTACATTATTCTTATGCAACAACTCAAATAAATGAATAATTTAATTTTGTTTTAAGTTAAGTATAGATTTGAGGATATGAATTTAGGATTTGAATTTTAAGAATTAAGAAACTTGTGGAGTTAAAATTACATTTATAAAATTTATTTTTTTTCACTAGCTTTTATTTTCCATTTTATTTATTTATTCTCTATTTTTTTTTTCAAGAATGGGGTGGAGTGTCAATTTTAGAAAAGAATTGGATGAAGTTATTTTAGCAAATCTCAAAAGTAGTTATTTGCTCAAAAGTATAAATATTTATTTAGTTTAAGTGATTCGATATTTATTCTCTTTAAATAAGATTTGGGTTAGGTTAATGATTAAAACTAGTTTTAGGAAATTATGGTGAATTGATTCACTTGACCTAAATTGACCAAAATCCAATGATTTTTTAATACAAGTGATTTATTAAAAGAAACTTATTTCATTATTTTGAAATTTTGATAATTAAAGAACTCATTAACAAAATCCACAAACACATAACATCAAATATTTTTTAATACAATAAATATTTTTAGTTTTTTCCTTTACTATGAACCTATTTATTTAAACAAATAGAAGGATATGAGAATATTTATAAAGAAAATATATAATATATTCAAATATTGTGTTGCAATTTCTTTATTTTTTTAATTCAATTTTAACACATGGACAATATATCATCTAATTAAATTCTCTTATATGCATAATTTTTAAAGTAGTAGGATAGGAGTCAATCTCAAGGGCTCCTTCCCTTGATTTCAGTTTTAGGCATTTTTGATCATCCTCTAATTTACTTTATTTTGGATAATTTTTAGTAAACCTTTTGATTACTTAAATGTTTAAACATTATAATAGATAATACATTATTTTCTTTGCTCTAATAGACAAATGTATATATATATATATAGTGTGTGTGTGCATATACGCATATGATTTTGATTGTAAAAAAATTATTTTTTTTATATCGCAATTGTTATTTAATTTTTTAGTAAAAATTAAAATTAAATAATGAGTATTATTTTAATATGAATTAACTATTAAATATTGACCGATCCCCTTAGTATCATCTAAAATCACCTGTGGTTGACTTTATTTTATTGATATAATAATATATAAATTGAAGAAAGTCGCAATTAAACTATTTTTTAGGTATAATTCTTTTGCCATCCGGAACTAAACTACAAGGTATATTGGAATTCCTTTTTTTTTTTTAGTTAAGACTTCATAAACCATCCTTTTTTTATCTGTTCAACATTTTTGGTCAAGAAGTCCGAAATCCATTCGAAGCCCAACGTTTTGAGCCCGTTCTTGGAAGCCTAACTACCTGAGGCTCGGCTGCCCGCCCGAACTGTTCATTTTAATCCTCATGCGTGTAAGACAAAAAAGAAAAAGAAGGTAAATGCATGTTCATAGGTGGGCTCAGAGGGAGAAAAAAAAAAGGTGGACACGAAAAATAAACATGGAGACAGCATTTTTTTTTAGTGAAAAGAATCTTCTATTGTTATGAGACGTTTGTTTTGAGGTATATTTAATTATTTTTAAGGAATGATATATTATATTTATTATAAATTTTTAAAAAAATTTCCTGAGTATTAATTATTCCATGGAAGAAGATTTTCTATGATTTAGTGAAATTTCATTCCAAGTTAAAGGGTGGAAAAAATTTCCATGACTTGGGAATCATAATTATTAAGCACAATTACTAAACTATCCCTCAATTATTTAAATTTTTCCTGACAATTATTTGACCTAAGGGTATTTTGAAAATTATGAGATATATTATTAGGAATATAGATTATAAAACAAACAAGTTTAAATTTATTCCTGAATCTTAACAAATAATCCTAGGAATGTTTAATACTAAACAAATAATTTTTTAAAGATTCGAGAATAATATTCCTTGAAATATTATTCTCAAGAATGCAATTCCTGAAAATATAATTTCAAACCTTAAAACAAACGTCTCCTTAATGTTTTTTAGGCTGTTAACTTTTGTAATACCCTCATTTGTACCCCAAACAAAAACTTTTGTAATAAAAATTTCTTTCCAAGGAAAATAATTGGTTCTGTTCACAAAGATCCTTAACAGAATTTTTTTAAAAAAAGTACATGACCTCTCCTAAGATTAAGTATAATTACCCTTGTAACTTATCTATTTTGTAAAATTACATTGACATTTCCTATATATGTTAATTCATTAATTCAAATGATAAAAGAGATAACATATAACTTGTACATGATTATTAGTGATAAAATTATAATATTTGACATATATATCGACTAAAATACCTCTCTTTCTATCACAAATTATAATTGTAAGTTTAACCTTCATGTGATAAAAAGGTATTTTATTCAATTAATATGTTAAATATCATCAAAATATTATATAATTTTATCATTAATAACATATATGTCATATGTTATATTTTTTGTCACTTAAATTAACAAATCAATATTTACAAGAGAGACAAGTGTAAATTTAGTTAACCTTAGGAAGATCAACGATAATTTTACAAAATAGATAGATAAGGTGTAATTACATTAAATTTCAAGGAAAATGAATGTAATTTCCTAAAAAACAAATCCACAAAGGTCACTTTACAAATGATTATAAATATGTAAAATAAAACATAGGAACTGAGTTTAAAATAAAGATTAGTTTTGATACATGATATAAAAGGATTTTACACTATTATCTAATCGTATATTTTTTATTTAAAATATTTTTAAAGTAATATATAGTTAAATCAAACACTTTTATTGATATGATGATATATTATTAAATATTTGTGTGAATTTCTTTTTATATCAGCAATACATATATTAATTCCTTCAAAATAAATATATAATATAAGGCCAAATATACAATTTTACAAATTTAATTTTAATACATCGATAATATAATCATTTAATCATTTATTATTATGTTAAAAAATATAACCGACTTTCATATTTATTATATAAAAAAAGTATAAATAGAGGAATTTAATTAAATAATTCTGTAACTACAAGAAAATTAAACTCTAATTCCGTTATGTCAGTATATATAATGAAATTAAAGTAACTACTACAATTCAGAACTAACCACCATCTGATCAGAACTAACAACCATCCGAAGCCGATTAAAGAGTTAAAATCTCCAACTTCAGCAATACGTTGTTGGGTCAAAACTCAGAAGTCATCTTTGGCTACTGTATTGCTGTCACTTGCACAATTGACTGATCTGATTCTTTTGGGATCACGTAACACGATATAATGAGTATTTTAATAATATATATATATATATATATATATATATATATATATATTAATTTTAAATTATATTTTAAATGATTAATATATTATATTTAATGTGAATTCAGAACTATATTATCATTATTTATTCTTTAAATTAGAGTTAGTTTTCTAAACAGTAAGCGAGAGGGAAAAACACTTGATAAACCATTTAACAAATAAGCTTGTGTAAAATTTAATTTGTAATATTACCAGGCATATAAATAACTCTCTTGAATAAATAACAGTACATCTATAAATAAGTTTAATTTTGGTGCATAAATTATTATTCAATCAAATTATTTTATTTGTATAATTTTTTAAATTATTAGTGTAAAATTCAACAACTTTTACTGATATAATAAAATATGATTAAATAATAGTATAATTTTTTTTACATTATTAATATATAAAAATTAAACTTAAAGAAATTGTGTGGCTGAAAATATTTGCATAAAGTAAAGATTGAAAATTTTTAAATGCCTTCTTACTACCTGTGGGACAAAACTTTGTGCATACAGCAATATTCTTGACAAAGTGTACCTTGTGGAACGGGGTGTAAATCCGCTTAACTCACATCATGTTTGATCATCATGGATTAGCAGTACTCCAAAGACTTTCTGTACCCAGGATACAGAAAATTGCATTCTCCATTTTCAAAGCCCTAAAGTTGCATGTTTATATTCTTTCCCTCTGGTTCATTTCATGCTAGTGAGAATGGTTAGCGTACATTATTGATCTCGTTAAATTTCAACTAAATAATTAAAGGGCATAGCCACATAGGAGAGACAGTTTTCAAACTCGTTCATATTGGGCAGTAGTTGGCTCAGAAATTAACAAATGATAAGATTCAAATTTGACGTGAAATCTTTACTGGAGACCTCTTATTTTCTTTGGAGATCTCAGCTTAGATAACCCAGATTAATCAATTTTTTTTTGCCATAGGCTCTGAACATCAGTGGTTTCAATGCTCAAAAAATTAAATTTCCAACGCTACATCATAGTTGATACAAGTGAACTTAAGTGGAACTCAGTTCAGATACATTTCCATATCCGGGAAACATAATTCCAAGCAAAAATACATTTTCTTTTCCATTTACAATGTCAAGGACGTTACTACATGTTCTTGCCTCCGGCTACATCCAAATGGTTAATCTAGCTACGCTTAAATTGAATTACCATAAATATTCAATGAAATTGATATTCTATCGGCTGAAAGATCTCTAGAATGAATGTATCTCTAAAATGAAGAAATAATAATACATAAATTTAATTTTAATGTAGTAATAATATAAAAATATTTTATATCATCATCTAATTATGCATTATATCATATAAAAAAATATAATTGATCATTAGACCCACTTTTATAAAGGTTATACAAATAGAGGGATTTGGTTGCATGCATAATTGGATAAAACATTTTTTATATTGTCAGTTAATTAGAAATCAACTCATAATATACTCGCTTCAAATGAACAAGTGATATATGGAGAGAATCTATGATTAAGATAAACCAGCCTTATATCTTAAAGGGATTAGTCACTAATTTAAACTGTATATATCGAGTTCAACTATAGAAATTATTAAAGTGATGATGTAATCAACCTCTATTTAAAAAAATTATTATAATAATGTAAATATATAAAAAAAAATTTCTTCTAGAATCAAGTAGTATTTTTTTTCGTCTTTCTTTAGCTTCTGTACAAAAAAAAAAAAAACTGGAGAATTTTCTGAGACATTTTAATAGATAATCATAATCTCGTGTTTTGGTGCCTTATTATTCAACCCATCCATCACGGTTAATCATGGCGAATTTCTGAGAGTGGTAAATAGAACTTCATTTTCGTCAACAATGTCAAAAATTAAATAATTTTAATTGCCTCAGGCTCTAGTCTTCTCTGGTCACATCATGCTCAACCATCATTTTCATAGAAATTACTAAATGGGTAGACTCAAATGAGAGATCAAACATAGATTTGATCTGGGAGGTACATCTGCTATTGGTCATTTGTTGAGAATTATCTCCCACCCCACTAGCAGAGGAAAATGGAAATATATCAGACTCATTCACACTAAGAAGTTGCACTGTAGCGGCATTTATGAAGAAAATCAATCCCATTTTCTTTTGTCTGCATAATCCAGCTCATAAAATCATGCTTCATGAATTTAACGGTAAAAACTTTACATGCCCATAACTGAAAAAATTCCCAAACCCAAATACAAACAAATTTACATTTTTAAAGAAGTTCCCTGTGAAAATTGTTTCCATCTAGCAAAACTGAGCTTTAAGGTCCGTCACTTTTAATGATATTTAAGAAAGGGTACCGCAGCAGTACTTGAAACCAAATGTGGGAGAATGTCACCAATTAATGCAGCTGATATATGTAGCTGCAACTGCACATTACAATACAATTATTTCCATCTCATGTTTTTTAATGCATCATCACTAGCTTCTGGCTTATCCCTTCAAATTTCGGTGGCTTGATGATTTATTTAGATTTTAGAACCATCATCACTTGCATTCACAAGCAAATTAAAGATATAGATCCAGGTTCCTCTGCAGAGAACATCACTTAACACAAGCATATGCGCTGAAAGATGTCGAATTGGGGATGATAACACAAGTCGGACTCGATAACAGTTTATGTGCTTTGAATTTTGACCTGAAACTAATGGATATATCAAATCACTAACCTAACATAAACTACGTAGACCCGCGTCTACCTTTGTCTTTGTCCTAAATTATCATCTAGAAAGTTGGGACTTGGGAATTGAATTGGGATATTATCTAAAACACCAAATTACGGAGGTAATTGTTATCCCATGATCATTGATAAACAGCAAAAAAGTGGAGAATCATATTCTTCTGGGTCCCAAAAGTAATCTACAAAGCGTGGTTTATGGTTGTCCTTACTAGCTAGTAATTTATTTATAAAAGATTGACTGCTATAACTGCTATACATGGTGAAGATATTTATAGCTTTTCTTTGGATTCAATTCTACAGAAAAGACAAAGTGTAAGGTTTAATTCAATTGACCTAATAATTGCTAGTTTTGGGTATTTAAAACCATTCTTTTTGGGTGTTATGGAGGGCCCAAGGCCAAGTTGGTATTTAAGACTTTAACTAATAATAAAAAAAGTGACTTTATGATGTTGGAGAGGTTAAATACCTGTGAAAACTTTTTGACATATAAAGGAAAGCGATCCGAACAAAATATCATTATACGCAGCAAATACCCCAAAAACACAACATGAAAATAACAGCAAAGAAAACCGCAGAACTTTTGATGAGTTTGCAAGGTTAGTCACGTAAGATTCAAGTGATGAGGCAAATTTAAACTACATACATTAGAGGTCTCTTAAGTTGAAGTCGTAACAAAATGATGAGTTTATTCTGTATTTCCCCGCTTCTAACAAATTGTTGACCTTTTTAAGCTAAATCAGACATCGTCCTACTACGGACTTAATTTCATTAATCCAACGTACTGGCCCTTTATGAAGCACAAATCATGCTTGCATAAGCTCAAAAATCTATGTAACCCATACTTTAACGAGACAACACTTAAGAAACCACACCTACGACCCAAACATGAAACAGTGCTTGTCATTCTATTTAAGTGTCTATTAATTTAAAGTTGAATAATTCTATACCATCCTGCTGAAGATGCCTATAAATTTTTTTACATATTAAATGAAGTAAGTATTATTCACATTTTAAGTTTTTAAGACATTAATTATATTTATTCTTTTACTTATGTTAGTATTAGGATGATTTGTAGGTAAATTAGTAGGAGAATATAGCAAACCTCTTTAAAGTTAGCATGATGGTTAAGGATGTGTGCTACATAACTCAACTACTCACATTAGTCTTGATTTATGCAAAAATCAGCTACCTCAATGATATCCTTTCTATATAACTTTGAAAAATAAATTCTTATCATCTCATTATATTATAAGACAATTACTAATTTTTATGAATATAGTCTTATCATATATTGTTAGTATCAAATTTTTATGAAGCGTGAATTACGACTATATTAGCTTAAAAAACTATTAAATTATTCTTCAATGAGAGTTTGTTGTACCTAATAAATTGAATCATTTTAAATTCTTTGTTTGCTTGTTAGTTTACATAAGTTTTTCTGTTTTAATAATTATTATCTGTAATGTTTATGAAGAAAATAAATTATTTGAAAGTGGTAACATATTTTTCCTCATATATAAATATAATGTCTTTTAAAATTAGTAACTAGTTAATCATATAATAAAACGAATCATGTATTTTTTCCAGAGTCATGTATAGTATTGTGTTGAACAGTCATCTACTGGAGTCAGAGTTTGATCATATTAACATGAAAAATTGTAGAGTCTTTATCACTAGTGACCACTTAAGAATAGCACTCAAGCTAAAAAGAAAGAGCAAAAATATTGAAATTAATGTTTTCAAATAAAAAAAAGGAAAGGAAATAATGGATTCGAATAAGATGACATATTCAAATTTTGGCAAACACGTGGAGATTGAACACCTTCATGACCCCTCAACAACCTTGCTTCCAGCACTCTCTTGACCCTGTACACACATGTAATGGTGAGCCCTTTGTCAGAGTATCATATTTAAAAAGCATTTAATATTTGATGTACTACATGCCCGAACGCTACTTTTCTCATGCCCCGGTTCTTTTTTTCTTCTTTGAATTTGATATTTTGGTCAAATAATGTCGGAGTAATTAATTTTGGGCAGCTCGGCTAATTTACCTCTTTGATTTAGCTTTAAAAGGTCATTTATGCTTGAACTAAAAGATTTATGAAGATATTTCTTAGGCTTAGTTTTAAGTAATTCATATAACTAAGCTCTAGAAAAATGCTACCTATTATAAAATTTAAATCAACATGTATAAAATTATTTCAGAAATAAGTGCAATTTTTACATAATTTACACAACCTCACGCGTGTTAACTGTTGACAGATACTTTTTTGATTGAAACTGGTGAGTGGTGACAGATACTTTGAACCCAGCAGCAAAAGAATTTCTCTTTATAGCAATTGACGATAATGACCTATGTTGTACTATTGATCACGGTGTCCTTTGAAGCAGCAGATTAGTCGAAAGGTACACAGAAACCTTTACCATGGCTTGATTTGCAAGTGAGCCTGAATATTTAGTCAGTGAAATGGATGATGATGAGGCAGTTTACTTTATTCCTTTAGCACATTTTTCTGAGATTTTTTTAATGGCATAAATATTTTGAAAAACAAGCAGAAAGAAAGGTTTATAACAGGGAAAAAAAATGAATAAAAAAAAAAGACAAAAAAATGGTTAAGATAGTTGTCTTATATCCAATCCAGCTTCATCATCAGCACACCTTTTGCTTGTCCATTTCACAACTGAAACACCACAACTGGCTCAATTCTCCTTCCTGCTTCTTATGTCTTCCTCTCTCTCTCTCTCTCTCTCTCTTCTCTGAGTGTCTCCCCCTATGTGACTGTTCCTCATTGGATAATTTGGACTTAGTTTCTGGTCCAAGCATTGGCTGCTGCTAGCTAACTGCTGTTGCATTTGTTTATTCAAATTTATCCTCTTCTGTAGGTAATCTTTTTGTATAAACTCTTTTTGTGTCTCTCACTTTCTGAGTGCAGCTCTTTTTTCTTTTTGACCTTTTAAGATAACAAAATCTTTATCTGATGCCTTATGTCTTCCTTCATGCGGGTTTCTTTTGATTTTGGTATTGGTAGTGGTGGGGGTATTGCTAGTCTGAATTAATTTCAGCTTTGTTATGTATGTAACTATAGTCATGAAACCTATAGCTCCCTAGCTCCTTTTGCCCAAATTGTATCTTAATTTATAGGCAGTATGAATGCATGTTGAAGAGGTGAAAACTGGTTTAGAGAACTCATATTCAGCTATTTTGTATTCTCTATTTGCAAAGATGATAGTCATTTGATTCTTTTCTTACATATCAATCGGGAGATCTCAGCTTAGAATTGGTTATTAATTACTCAAATTACTAGTGTTCTCTGAAATCAAAAGCTTTGCGGCTGCTAGTCTCAACTTTGTGCTTGATGCACACACAATATGAGAGGAATCTGGGGCAGCAGGGTGATAATTGAGAAATATCATGCTTTTCTAACTAATTCTTCTGTCAGCAAGTGTAAGCTTAGTATAGCAAGGGGGATCAGCTAAGATGAGGGGAAGATAGTTGCAAACAATGTAAATTCGATTGTAAATTGGGATTGGAATGAAGTCACTTTGTTCAACACTCCATTGTAAAGAGCTTTTAATATCAGATTTTAATGTAAATCACAAAACAGAACCATACTTCGCATTTTTATTAGTGGACATGTATTATGCTAACTATGGGTGTGGAACAATCACATCAATAGTTGCAATGACCTCTGTCTTTAGTCTTGTGCTGTTGCTGAGTTCTTGCAAATTAATGCCACCTACATAGCAGCTTTTACTGAAAGTGAAAAATCTTTGTTACTATGATGATATGATACTTTTCTTGTTTGTTGGTGTGTATATAATTTTGCGGACAATGAAGCAAGTTTAGAGTCATTTTAGATTTTTTTTCTGACCTCTTAATGCAGGTGTTTATTTCAAATAGAATTAAATTTCACACGTGTGATTCTGAAGTCCATATGCGCAGAAACTTTTACCCTGTTGAAATTGAGTATAACGTTTATATTCGTATCTTCAGGATTAGTTTCCCAGTTATTTGTCTCTTCCTTTTGGCCAAGATTGGCACCAGCATACTACTAACAGATCAGGTGCAGCATCTTGTGCCAAGCAGTTGCGTTACCTTTGAAGAAAGCCCTTGCATTTCGGCCATGACAACCAACCATAAAGAACAACAGTTTCTCTTTGAGGTGACTTTCTGTAACTAATAACTATCATTCCTATCTATGATTTAGGCTTAGGAAAAGCATTTTCTTCAACATCCTTAACTTTGAATTTGTGCCATGCTCAGATTGCGAGTTCTGAAAAGCAGTTATGGGCATTGATCCATTCTAAAGGCCTATTACACTCTGATGCACAAGACTTGTACCGCAAGGTCAGGTCAAGTTATGAGAGAACAATCTTGAATAATCACTCTCATTCAGAACTTCAAGATGCTGAATATTGTTTGTGGAAGCTACACTATAAGCACATTGATGAATTTCGCAAAAGAATAAAGAAATGCTCTAGTAATGCAGAGGACAACAAATCAGGAATGCTGCAAGATGGTGTTGTGCAGATAAAAAATGACAATCATATTAATGCATTTAAGTCATTTCTGTCAGAAGCTACCGAGTTTTACCAAACTCTGATTGGGAAACTCAGAAAACATTATGGAGTCCCTGAAGAGGCCTTGTTTTATAAAAAGGGTTGGATCTCTACTTCTTCTGATCCAGAAGCCATGCTGAAATGTCGATATTTATGTTATCGCTGCATGGTCAGTGTGGGGGATCTGGCCAGGTATAAACAACAATATGAAAACCTTGAAATTCAAAACCAGAATTGGTCAGTAGCTGCCACCTACTACTTGGAAGCAACAAGGATTTGGCCAGATAGTGGGAACCCGCAAAATCAGGTAATTTCTTGTCTTGAATAATTTCAATTTACCTTTGGATCTGTTGCATAAGAAAACCTTTTGTCCAATAATTTGTTCCCATCACAGTAAGTAATCTTGTTGGTTTGCAGTTGGCTGTGTTAGCAACATATATTGGTGATGATTTTCTTGCTGTGTACTACTGTGTAAGAAGTTTAGCAGTTAAAGAACCTTTTCCTGATGCCTGGGATAATCTTATCTTCCTGTTGGAAAAGGTAAGATGAGGATCTTTTGGCAAAGCAGTATTTATTTTATCCACATGTTTATTGGTTCTGGGCTCTGTATACTGCCATCTTTTCAAGTGTCCCTTCTGATCTTACAGAACAGGTCATCTCATGTGCAATATGTTGCCAGCAAAGTGTGCTTTGATTTCTTCAAACCTTGCGCAAGAATCGATAAGAGATCAAAGCACAACCAAATGATGATAACTCAAACAATAATAAGAATGAAGGTGAAATCAATCACTTCACAGACACAAAGTTGTGGTCTCTTTTTGTCAGAACAATCAGTTTTCTCTTCATAACATCAAGGTACATCATGGATATAGCCTGTTTTAGAATTTTCTTGTCATATTTTCTTGCTCTTTGATGCCCCTTGTTGTCAACTCAAGTCATGCTTTTTCATGTTTCTTCCCTTGTCTCCTGAAGCAGTTTGGAGGAATTCCCCATTGCATTGGCCTCTACAATAGGAGTGTTGGATACAATGATGGAGCTGGAAGACAAAGAACTGAGGACCATTTTGGAGTCAAATGGACATATGGATTTAGCCAGAAGGGGTCCTTTCCGAGCCTTGCAAGTGGTTTCTATACTCATATTTGCCCTAAAGAATCTAATTGATGGTCAAGAAAAAAATGAATCAAAAGACCAAAATGATTGTCAGCAACTTATGCTGATACAGTTGGCATTGTCTGCTTCATTCAGTATCCTGGGACGTTTTGTTGAAAGATGTCTACAGGCTACTCCTTTGAATTCTTGCCCCTTATTGCCTTCTGTACTTGTTTTTGTGGAGTGGTGTGCAAGCGTGCTTGATGCAACTGAAGTACATGCAACTGATCAGAAGAGTACAAGAGCTATTTCTTACTTTTTTGGTGAGCTTGTAGAACTTCTAAATCAACTAAATGACAATAGAAAGGAAACCAAGAAGCTTCTAGATAGGACCCCTCTTTGGGAAGATTATGAACTGAGGGGCTTTGTACCTGTAGCTTGTTCACATTTATCACTAGATTTCTCTGATAGTTGGGAGCACATTGACAGTTTTGAAAGAGGTACTGAATTGCGTACTCAACGCATGACTGAAGCAGCAATGAAGATTGCAAACAGATCAACTAATTTGCAAAAGTGGATAACATGTGAGGCATCAGGAGGAAAATTTTATGCTGGTAGACCAGATGAAGATCATAAGAAAAAAGAAACAGAAAATGTGGTGTCCAATGACAATAGTACAAGAGGGGAAGAACCTAATCAGAAAACTAACTTAGGCACAGGGGAACATGGAATATGTATGACTGGGGATAATCCAAGTAGTTTCAGCACCAATGGAAAATCTTTTGAGGTTGAAGATGAAGAAGTGATTCTCTTCAGGCCTCTAACAAGGTATAATTCAGCACCTTCATACCCCTCTATTTCCACTGATGAACGGATGTCACCAAAAGACAAGGATCATCAAAGCTTACCTTCTGATGATTGTCTGCGCCGCGCTACATCACTGCTTATGGCACAAAACCTATCTCCAAGTGATCCATGGGGATTCCATGGTGACATTGTGGATTTCAGGGGCAACAAATCACTCAAACAGCAAGAAGCTTCAGTGAAGGAATCAAATGCACACTCTATTTCTGAAGGTCCAATCTATGCAGGGCCTCCCTCGCTCAGTTCTTGGGTCCTTGATAGAGGAAGCTTGAGCAGCAACAGAAATATGGGGACAAATGGTCTTAGTGAGCAGAGGTTGCGGCCCATTGATGAAGCAGCTTCTTCATACTTGGCTGGTCTTTCCATCAATAAAACTGAGAATAATTCAGTCATGAGTTCAGTGGATGAATCTTCAAATTTCCTCTCCTCTTCTGTCACATGTTATGCTCCGGCCCCTTCTGCTCCATTATTGCCAGATAATGCTGCATGGTTTACTGATTTACAATCCACTTTCCCTGCTCCGTTTTTCCCAAACAACGCATCACCAATCAGCAACTATGCAGATTGGAATTCTACTTATGGAACACCTGGATATGATCCTAGCTTTCCAGCTTATTCAATTGGTTTCCCACAACCTGGAAGAATGACTTCTTCAGAATGGCTGCGTCGGTACAGAGAGAATTACACACTTGAGAGGGTCAACAATCACATGCTGCAGCCTACTCATTTGCATGTTCCTGGGAATCATGAAAACTATTTCTATCATGACACACAGAGGTTTAATCAATATGATCGATGGGGTAATGATCCTTTGCCTTCTAACCAGTTCACATATATGGAGCCACCAAGTTCCCCACAATTGCAGTCAGTATTTCCTTACCCTTTTGGTCCAGCTGAACACAATAATACCACTACCAGTCTTTTCAACAATTTTCAAAGACCAAGCCCTTATGGCTGTGGTGGTGCTGTGACAGAACCGAGAAGTGAGCCACAGACTCTGCTAGAGTACCTTAAAGAGAAGGAATGGCGGCTCCAGCGAGATCCCACCCTCAGAGGACCTACGTTCATGGGAAATTGACACTCCTCATCTGAAAGTTTTAGTAACTTTGTAAGCCTTGCTTTGCACTTTGGTTCCATAGAGAAATATCAATTATCATATTGTATATTAGTAATTGTATATGTAACATAGTATGGATATTGGAGCCATTCCATGAAAGAGGAATTTCAAAGAAAGTGGATGAAATATCCTCCGTTCAGCCTTTGTGTCGTTGGAATTCTTGCTGTTTCACAACCATATATTCATGGTGGACATTGTTGTGGGATATGCATGCACAATGTGTAGAGTTGAAGTCATGAGGTTTAAGATCGTTCAAAGAGACCCAAAAGTTGGCCTGATGATACCTAGCCTCAGCTATATAACCACAATAACAAGAGGGAGATAACTTGGTACATGATTAGTGAAAACAGGCTTACTAGTCATTGTTAGTGAGAAAAAATTGTAATGGTTCAGCACGCCAGTACTATTAAGACGTGTGGGCGAGTTTTGTAACATTCAACAACTACGGCTTAAGACGGCTGGGTAGAAGTTGATATCAGCCAACAGGATAAATAAAATCAGTTTCATGTGATTTTTTTTTTGAAAAAAAGAACCAATGAAGTGTTCAACTTACTATAAAAATCATGACCATGGTAGTAAAAGAATTTCGTAAAAGAGTATTCACGAAAAAAACAGAATTTTATAAAAATTTACAAAATGTGGATTGAGGTAGCAAACCACTTGAGATGAAGAAATCAGCTTATAATTAGTCTTGTAAAAACTTTATATGGATCACATATGTAAAATTAAAAATAAAAATAAAAGAAAATAAGTGAGCGTGATAACTAATTTCGTGTAATGTATTCTGATTAAACATAAAATAGGAAAATTTATCAATTTTATTAAATTTTGTTATAATTCTTATTTGAAATGACATCAATTTAGTTCTAATATTTTAATTTTGACATCAATTTAATTATTTTATTAGAGTTTCATTATGATTAAATGACAAATTGATATTAAAATAAAAAATTGTCAAAATTGAATTTATATCAAAATTAAAAATATTAAGGCTAAATTGATATAAAATTGACCGAAAAATGTGTTGTTTATTTTTTTTTCTTTTTATTAGGCGATTCATTTCGTTTAGTTATGCTCGTGCAGGATAGGGTTTTAATATTATTCATAGGTTTATAAAAAAAAAAAATTACAATTCCTAGTCCCCGGAAGTTGTTTAGGCCAAAATTGAAAATTAGGGTTAAAGAATAGCGAATTGGAATTGGGCCGTTCCCCCGTTGTTGTTCTTCTTCTTCTTTGGACAGGTAATAATGCTTTCCTCTCTAATTCTGTGTCTGCCCACTAAACCTTGATGATGTTAGTAGTAGTCATGTAGGAGTAAAACTGGACTTGTTAATTGAAATGTAATGTGAATGATCCTCACAAATTCATGTTTCTGTACTTGATTGTTACCCAATTGGTGCCTTTTTTTTTCTGGCTGCCTAGCTACACTGTAAGATTGCAAGATGGACCATCAAGATCAACATCAATCAGGATCTGACGGTGGAGATGTATCTTCAGCCCAAGCAGTTCTCCTTGGAGCCTTAGCTCCTGGTGTTAACGTCTGTAGTGTTCTTATTCAGCGCTTTTATTTTTTTCTGTGTCTTTTTTCATTTCATAGCCATCTTCATTACATTTTGTGATTCTTTATTTTTTGTTCCTTCTTTCTTTTTTTTTTCCTTTTCATGTTTCAGGGTCCTACGTGGATTACACTAAAGTCGACATTTTTAATGCTGGGTCTCTGTCTTGCTGTTATGCTGGGCTTGGCATTCTCTTCCAGTGATTCGTCACTGATGCTTCATGTTGCATTTCTTGTACTAATCTGCGTTTCCCTCTTCTTACTCCTTAGCTGGTACTTTCATTCTTCACCTGAAAGCACATGTCAAATTTACCCCTAGTGTAATTGGTGTCAATTTGAAATTGGGATTTTGTTTATATTCATGCTTCATGCACAGATTCCATTGTTATAACGTGTACATCGAACATGTGTGTACCAAGTTACCAACAAGTCCCTTTAAGTATTTGGAAGAGCTGTTCTTTTGGTTTTGCTTTTGTGCGATGAGTCTTAATGCTACTTTTTGTTTCATTCTTTTTAACATTAAAGGTATGATTGGTTGGAGAGTAAAAGTAGGAGTAAAATTTTCCTAGCTGAGTTTCATGTGTAATTTAGTATGCATGGAACTCATCAATTGAATTTTTCTTCCCGTTTTTGCCCTCAGCCAAACATGCCCTTAGTATGTAATGTAACCTTCTTTGTGTGATAATCCAGTGCAAACATTCTTATGTGATATAAGTTCCTGTATGAGTTTTAGATATACTAAGAGTTCAGACCCAGCTGGAAGTTGTCATTGTAATGAGATTCAGACTAAGTTAGGATCTAGGATTTCTGTGCATTAGCAAATATGATTAGTCAGTGTGTTGAGATTCCATAGGCTGTTTGTTTTTCGTTGTTGTGGAAAATAACAGAGAGAACTAACTCAACTAAGTACATTTTTCCTGCAGGTTTCTTGCACAAACTGGTTTGGTCTCTATTGAACATCAAATGCGTGAGATGGGCTTAGAGCATAAGGATCATCGAAGGACAAGTAGAAAGAACGAATAACTATTTTCTTATGGACACTGCAAAAGAATACATCATATACTTTGGAGTGTTGGAAGCTGTAGGAGGACACTACATTCTGTTGAATTCCTTCATACCAAATGGAAACAGCAACCAAATCTTCCAAATATCATGAGAAACATCCTGGTTGAAGGTTTATCCCCACTCTGTTTCCGTCCTCCTTATGCTTATCAGGTTGGGTTTGATGAAACACAAACATGAGCAGCAGGCAAACTGCAACCAGAACACAAGAACTTGAGCTCTTTCGTGATCTGGTGCTATAGAGCCCTGACCTTAATTTTGTTCCAATTGTTTCATTTTGTTTGCCTCTCTCTTTGCTGCTGGTTCTATCTCCTGCTCACTGGATGGCTTGTGCTCCTGCAAGTGGTATAAATTTTTCCCTTTCTTTTTATGATGATTTTGTTGTTTCTTTCTGAATAAGACTTGCAGCGAGCTTTGTATTTTTAATGAGTCCTCTCTTAATATTCATTTTCTATATGTAAATAACGTTCTCTTTACTTTTATCATCAGACTATTGTTTTCTAAAATTCTGTTTAGCACAAGGGGAAGTGGTCTTATTCTAAAATTGGGGGTTTTATTTTCCATACTTCGACTCAATTTGTTTATTAGTATAGTGAATTTTAATGGGTTGATCATTGATGTATGTAGAGATTAATTTTTATATAATGTTAGTATAAGTGTATACTATCAATTAATCACAATATTATATTGTAAAAATAAAATATTTTTAGTGATTTATCAATACATAATTAAATGTATGCGTAAAATGTTTTTACAATACATTATTAATTCTTTTTAATGAAATCTAGTTTATACATTGAATAGATAATGAATTATTCATGATTTATTATTTAAAAAAAGGATAATTTTTCAAAGTATAATATAACTTTAAATAAATGAATATTTATATATAAAAGTATCAATAAATAATTCAGATAATTATTTATTGAAGGAGTCCCTTGAAAATCTTCAAGATATTAGAGTTTCTTCAATAAAGCCATCAAGAGTGAAGGGCGTAAGAGTTATACAAAGAAGATAAAATTCGTTGATAAAATAAACTTACCAATAATACAATAAACTTACAACGAAGGATAAGATGAAATAAATTAAAATTAAAATTTTCAATATAAATTGAGTTCTCATGATTGTTTTGCATCGATAGAAACAAATTACATATATGGTTTTGCTTGATCAGAAGTGACATTTTATTTTCATCTCATTAAGCATACTCGAGCATACATCACATACGGAAAAGACAAAACAGCTCTTTTTAATTTATTTTCCATGCATAGGCTTAAAACTGTGAAAGTTTAATAAACTAAATGAGCCTAATTTTCCAAAATCACATATAAAATCATCCACGTATTTAAACGGTGCCGTTGGCCTCTCTCTTTGTTTTGCATGGCACTAGCACTAGCACTTCTTCTTGTCTTTAAAGAATCACTCATTTCTACTTGTTGACCTCTCGTCCTTACCATCCATCAGTTCTTTCTGTCCTTTTGTGCTTCTTGTCGAGTCAATCATGGCCTCCCCTACATATAACTCTGACCAACTGTGAGTGCAACAATTAATGCATGCATTTTCTCACTGCTAGCACTTCTTTCCTATTCTTGAGTGAGTTTCTTTTGTGTTTGAATCCAAATGGCTTAACTGCGTCTCATATAGGTTCATGGGGGTTTTTTGTTTTGTAGTCTTGACTTGTGTCTGCTTGACTATATGATCAAAAAGGGAATGCGCAAGACTGCTCAGATTTTCCGAGAGGAAGCTGCAGTTTGTAATGATCCCAGTGGTACGTTTTTGCACCTTTGTTCTTTCATTTATTTCTTAACTTCACACAAAAGTACTGTTTCTTTGATCCCTGGGCGTTATACTCTCATTCTTTGGCCTTAAAAATAATCTTGTATTCTTTTATACGATTATATGAGATCTTGTCGTGAAGGTGGTGATATATTCGGATGCTGTTCTTCTACATATTGTTCTTCCTTCGCTTATTCATAGATATAGGATTTTAATACTTTAGCCCAGTCAATGCTCTATATATTGCTACAAATACTTTGTTGAGTTATTCCTTCATCTATTCTTAAAAAAATAAAAAAATACTTGTGTGTTTTCAGCATTTGTTGAGCTGGATGGATTACTGAAAGAACAGTGGACTAAGTTCTTTGAAATATTTGCCTCTAAGCACTCGAAGAATCAGCTGAATGGGTCAGATAAGGTGACTAAATGACATCAATCTTAATCTTTCTTAATTAATTTGGATAGACAAATAGTCCTTCCTAGTCATGTGTTAGTCATTTCAGGCCCCAGTGATTCCAGATAATGCAGCCTTTCCTTTTTACTCTGAAACACAAACATGTCCGCAACCATTTGAAGCCAGCTCCAGCTCCAACAATACGATGGGTCCTCCAGTTGCTGGTTCATCTACTTCAGTAAGAAATGAACAAGAGTATCTTACATTTCTGACCAAATTTGGTGATCCAAGTTTACTTATCCATACAGAAAAACTGAAGTTCTTGGCAGGTACTAGTTCGAGTAATGAACACAGATTGTTTTTAAACTATAGATCGTATTGTGATTTGTGTCTGACCCATTTATACAGCGTTGACCTCATGAAACTTGGACTACTTTTCCTAGTTTTTTTTGCTTTTGTTTTCCGTTTATGATGCATCTACAAATTCTGTAGCAGGGTTTAAACCATGTTCTTCATTATCTAAGTTTTTCTATTGTGCAGATGTTTGCATTCTAGAATAATATGAAACTATATGTGAATTATCTTTGTTATGCTTATTATGTTTAGAAAAATACAAACATAACATCTCACTTTGGGGCAACATTCATGGTTTGGTGCTGCTTTCTTTAGGGTATGCTTTTTTAAGGGTATATTTGTGAGTTTGAATTTTTTTGGGTGAGAGGAACACACCCTAAAAGTATTTTACTCCAAAGTTATTACCTCTACTGATATGTTAATTCTATGAAGTGTAATTTGGAGTGTTTCTCTTATATTTATTTCCTTCTTAATCAATATATACCAGTGGTAATGGTACCATACTTTTTCATTCAGATACATGTCTCGTATACTTTTTCCACCAATTTTTAAATTGATTTTCATTTTTTTTGAATTTGCTTCTGGAAAAATGGTGTACTACTGAGATAAATCATCAGAATTTATGCTGAAGTATGAAAATTATAAAATGAATATTCATCTTTATATGAAAATAGTGTTATGGTGGTTGGTGTATGTTTTTGAGATAAAATGGCTAATTAGTTATCTTTGCAGGAGTTGCTGAAGGTCCCATTGCACCACCTCTAAATGTAGGTGATAGAGTATGATTGTGGAATCTTTTGAGCATCACAAATTTGTACAGTTATTCTGGAAACTTCCAGAAAAGTGTATGTGTAAGCTAATAGTTTATTATTTCTTTTTACTAGTTACAAATTGATTTTGTTCAGAACCTGAGACCCCTTCAATCTTTCAAGCACTGAATTCTCCGAAACATCACTTTCTTCATTCTCAAGGCGGTAATTTCTCCATGTTTCTTTCAAATACTTAGACTCAGAAAGGGACAATTTGTGATAGAAATTTAATCACATACAAGACTTACATAATTAATATCCATATATTGACTTCAGAAGAGTAACATAGAGTACAGGGAAATATTTATTCTATCTTACAACGAGATAACAATAGTCTCTGACATTGATCCCAAACTTGTCTCCAATATTTAGACTAAATCTTGTTAGTACCTCAGGCTAACATTGCTTTACAAGGCAAATTATTGATGGAAACTAAATGTGGAATCTTAAGTTTTGAAAATGAGAATAGATTAACAAAAATATAATTAACTCGAATGAGAAAGGAATGTTGGCAGTTATGTTGATCAAATGTTTATTTTACTTTCTAACACAAGGTTTCTCAAGCAATAGAGGTTTATTCCTGCGATTTCGCAACGGAGAGCTTTTGGCATTTGTCGGTTTGGCCAGGTGATTGATTCATTTGATGTGATAAAATTTTCAGTTTAGATCATTCATCTATTGGTTTACCTTTCTGCTTAGGTGTTTACAATGTATTCAATGCTTATCTTAGTTTGTAACCACAGGCTATTGGCCTCACCAAAGCTTGTGATGTTGTTACTATACCAAAAGCACATGAACATTGCATCACAGGTGTTCGATTTAATCCATTTCCGTCAGCTAGAACTATGTTTGCAACTTCTTCGTTATCGAACTGTAAAACTATGGATGCAGCCACGGTAAGCTGTGACTTGTCACTATCTTCTTTCCTTAGTTGTCTTTCTTAATTCTGTGTATTCCATGATCGTATCCATCCTTGGGATTGTCCTTCCTTAGAATTTGTGTTGGTGTTTCATGATGTAGCACACCAGAATCATAACTCTTGCTGGTCATTCTACACAAGTAATGTCATTGGACTTCAACCCAACTGCGGTCACTCTTTGCTCATGTGCTTGCAATGATGTTCGATTGTGGAATTACGAACTCGGTACTTGCCTATCTATGAGGCAGGTGAGTTTTATGATGATCATAACTATTTCTCTTGATCTCATTCCTTTGACATGTTCCATCCTTATCATGCTATATGAAGAATGTCAGTATTCATTCATCTGTTCAGATAACCTTACCGAACATTAATAACAGCATAAAACCCTTATACGATAAACAATGTACTGCAGGGAGGTGGTAAACAAGCAAATCCAACCTTCACCAGCAGCATTTTTGGCCATTGCTACTGGAAACCGCATCGACATAGTTGATTATGAAATTTCGTGTGTTTGTTGTCGCTAAAGGTGAGCTTGAGGTCAACCCATGGCCATTATAATTTGAATTTACCAATCATTCCTATTTTCATTTAAATGTTTGAAATCTGGATTTTGCAACATATACTTACTCATGACTGAATTTCATTTCCTAATAGGGACATTTCAAAGATGTTAGATGCATTTGTTGGCATCCAAGTGGGAAGTTCATTGCCTCTGTAAGTGAAGATAGTGCACGAATCTGGGGCATTCTGGATTGTGGAAAGTGCATGTACCAATTGAGTTCAAATGGCCTAAAGTTTCGGTCATGCATATTTGATCTAGATGTCCCAATCGATTGGTTATTGGTTGTGATAAGGTAACGTCTTCATCCTGGATGTAAATTTTATTTTAGGCACTGCGCCTTTTATATCTTCAGTAACTAATATGACTACCGCCACACTTTTTACACTTTGTTTTTTATTTTATTAAAAAAAAAGAAATGGGCTAATGGACTGACTACATCTTGCGTAAGAGCAATTAGCGAATTAGTAATCATTTGTGTTTTGAAAGAAAAAAAATACACTAAAATCAAGTCTCTTGTTTTTATCACTGGATTCCTCTAAAAATGATTATTTTCTATTATTTGCATACAAATATTGTTAATTAGCAGACGAAAAATTCCTTTGCTTGTTCCGGTAACAAAAATATTCTCTGTATATATAGAAACGGAATATCTTCTGATAAGCCACAGTTATGAACAATTTATTGTAGTTCCTGGTATTGTGGGATCCTGATATGGCGCAGGCATTGGTTAATCGTGCTCATGATGGAATAGTTACTGAGCTAGCAATGTCACCCGAGAATGCATTGATTGCCTCATCTAGTATTGACCACTGCGTGAAACTGTGGACTTTCTGTCCCCAGGTGTAAATTCTTAGGGCATTTGCTTCTAACATCGGATTTCCCTTACTACTATATTTTTGGATTTTAGATATTCTTTAGATGAAGGTACCACTTTACTTGTAGTCTTTAAAAGAATGTAGTGCTACACGCGGAGAACGACCTCAGATTACAGACTTACAAGTTACAATGGAATTCTTCTTTCTTGTTTTCACACCAGGTTGTCTATGAAAATGCATAACTATATGTTTTTAGTATTTTCCCATGAAGTAGCTGTAATGGCATATTGTGTTTGCATACACGTTAGTAGACTTGCTTGTCTCTTTTTGCATACATAGAAAGAATATACAATCTGATTAGAAATTTTGTGTATGATTTGTTGCAATCCTGACGTGAGTCGGGAAACATTGGCTCCATGGACTACGATCATGGCATGAAACCATGAAAATCAAATTCGGGTGATCATGTCTCTGTTTCTGGTTGTATGATAGGATTTCCCTTCCCGTTTTCCTGATTGGTTAGATAGTTTTAGGTTAAATTACATCTATACTTCCCTAGTAATTCTATTCCTTGGTTGCTAGCTATCATTTACCCCTCTGAAACATCCCCAATTAAACCAGCCCAATTATGCTTTAGTGTGTGTGTATATATATAACTCAGTCAATGGAAAATGTTCCACAAGCTCAAAGTTGGAAGTGATAAAGAAAACAAGAACTAAGATTAAGGTACTATCAAGGGGAAAAAAAAACTTTCCTCCAAACATATAAAGTTATTCCAAATCTATATGTAGAAAAATTATTTTGAAGCAGTAAAATTACACACTTAGGGAAAAACTATATTAACAACACATTGAAGATATAGTCTTTTAACATTTGCATTGAAGAATTTTATGATTGCCTATGCGACACATGCACAAAATCATTTATTAAAGAAGAAAAATAAGAATAAAATAGAAGATATAGGCTTTTCAAAGCAATAGTAAAAGTGGACTAAACTTGGCGAGAAACATGCACAAAGAATATTGCCCGTGGTTTTGGTGAGCATAGGATTGAATCTCAAAGAGATTTCGAAGGCGGATAGATAGTGCCACTGCCATATTAAACAGCCCCTCAATTCTCAAACACAGCTCGTATCCCCTTAGTTAGGATTGACATTGGGGCATATTAGGCGGGCTTAACCGGACTCCGTTTCACATCTTTATTATTTTAGACTAAATCCGCCTTTACCCATCTCGGGGTTTTAAAAATTACAACTAGCACCCACCCAATCGGCAGCTTTTTGGATAAAACTATAAAATTATTATAAAACATAATATATATGAAAAAATGAGGGTCTTTTTTTTTTATATTGGTTTTGAGGCTACAATATACATTGATATGGGTTTAAGAATAAATTTACGTGAGTGTGGTGTCAGGAAAATCTCGTCACAAACTAGTTTTCGTAAAAGCAAAAAAAAATATTTTTTTAAATGAAAATCTTGCTACACCCAATATATTATATTGTCATTGTGATATTTCAAGAATTTTGTCACCAGAAAGATTATAGGAATCTCTGTCAATGACGAGATTTTGAGAGAAATATTAAAATATTATACTTTTTCTATATAAATCCGCTTTCATCTTCTCATCATCTCATTCATTATATATGATACATTTTTATTATTATATTACTATTGCATTATTTTCACTTTTTATAATTTGGTTTATTATTATATTGTTTTGTTGTATTTATTTTATGTTTGCTAATTTAATTTAATTTTTATTAGTTTTTTTTATAAGGCTATGAGGCTTGTATATTTTTTATTTTGTCCCATATTATATATATTAAATTCACATATTGTTAATTGTTTTGTTGTTATTATATATTTTATTTCCTGTTAGTAGTGGTGAATTTTATATTGAAATGCAATTTAGCGACACAGAGGTTGTTATACAAGCAATTAAAAAGTAAAGTATATTTGAAGGAATGGATTATAAAGTAAAATATGAATAACAATTAATTAATCTAAATCTTTTAATTAAAAAATGGATATGTTGTAGAGAAATTGCAAATCAAAAAAATAAAATTAAACAGTGTATTTAGGAAACTTAAATATAAAATACTTACAATATTTTGAATTTAATTTGAGACACATGTTCATTCGAAATTACTATTCTATCATATGCTATTTTCTAATACTATAAATAAATAAAACTCTCTTTTCACACACCCAAAATCTCACCACAAAAGCTTTCAAACACTCAGTACAATTCTTCCAACACTCAAAAGCTTTACCTGTGAGACTCTATTCTTCCCAACTTCTCATTTGATACATGCAATGCGGTTACAAATGTGATGCAAGTACAGGGAATTGAAATCTCACCACTTACAAGATTTCATCTGAAATCTTGGCTTTGACAAGTCTCGACGACACAACGCCGATGTCCAAGCTTTCACATACGTTTTGACTAGTAAATCACGTCTTGGGCGTGATTTATAAGTCCACATGTTTGTAATATTTGCCCCAAAGCTATATTAATGATAATGATTCACTCATTATCTATATTAAAAATAATTTCCCGAAAAAATGACTAGACTTTCAAGATAATAACAAAAGAAACAAAACTAAACACAATCGTTTAAAAATGACAAACAAATATTCAAATAAGTTGAATGCAATCATCAAAAATACTGCGCAAAGGTTACAGGTTTAGGCTTAGTATAAATATAAAATATTATAAAATATAAAATATGTAAATATATATATATATATATATATATATATATATATAAATATATAATATTTAATATTCACATATAGGTGTGGGTGGGGTGGGTTCCTTGGGCTCACCTAACCCACCCCGCTGTGTATATAGAACCTGCTCCGCACCTACCCACTTCGGTGCTATAGGAGCGGGTAGCAATTGTCATCTCTTTGGTACGTAGTGTGCCTTTGCTCTTTTTTGTTCTTCCATCTGTTCCTTCATTTGTTAATTTTACACAAAAGTAGCGTTTTCTTATCCCTATCCCCTGATGCCTTATAGTACTGTTCATGTGCCTTAGAATGAAAATCTTGTATATGAATGGGTATATGATCATGCCCTGAAACCTGAAGGTGGTGATATATACGGATGCTGTTCTTCTATATATTCTTTTCCTTCATTTATTCATTGATATGAACTTTAATTTATATACTTCAATTCATTAGCTCTCTAAATATTGCTATAAATACTTAATTAATTGAGGTTTTTTTTTCTTCTAAAAAATACAAAATACTTGTGTTTTTTCAGATATTGATGAAGCAGATGGATTCCTAACGCTATGGTGGTCTATTTTCTATGAGGTATATGCCTCTAGGCAAGGAAGGAGACTAAATGATTTGAAGTTCTTGGCAGGTAATAGTTCGTGTATATGAACACAGATTTCTTTAACTGTATATCGTGTTGTCAGTTGTGTGGTAAGCAGCATACGTAGATCATATCCATATGAAACAAGTTTGTCTTGGACCTATTTTCCTAGCTTCTTGCCCTTTATCTGCTTATGATCCATTCTACATTGTCTAGCTTTTCTATTGTGCAAATGTTATGAAAAAATAATATGAAACTAAACGTGCTTTATCTTTGTTGTGGTTATTATGTTTGAAAAAATACGAACTTGACATCCCACTTGTCTTAATCATGGTTTGATGCTGGTCTCTTACAATATTCTTTGGTGCTTTATATAAGTCATGACATCCACTCTTATATGAATTCTATAAAATTACAATTTGGAGTGTTTCTCTTGCATTGATTTCCTTTTTTGTCAATATATACCATGACACTTAGGTTTTCAGTTATACACAATTGTCTCATTTTTTTCTGTCAATCTCAGAATTGAGTTATGCTTGGGAAAATTTGTGTATGAAGATAAATCACGAGAATTTATGCCGAGGTATGAAATTAATAAAATGAATCTTTATACAGAAATAGTTTTTTCTTATGCCGATTGGTGTATGTTTATGAGATATTAATGATTAATTAGTTATTTTTGCAGGATGAGCCAATGGAACTCCTATTTTGTTGCCTGTAAATGAGAGGCCTCTAGAAGTAGGTGATAGATAGAGTGTAATTCTAAAATCAGTTTTTGTATTCACTTGTCCTGAAAACTTCCATCAAAGCGTATATGCATCCTTGTATTGGAAATAAGCCCTAGTCTAGAATAATGTTTAGCTTTAGGTTTGGCTATGTGGTGATGGTTAAGTCTTTTTGTATACTTTGAGCTACGTGTCTTTAATAAAAATGATTGTTAACACACGTGTATATCATTCCTTTTGAATATTACAGTACAGTGAATGTAAAAACTTTGTCCACTACACATATTCTTGTTTTTGTTCTGTATTTTCTTCTATGTTTTGTTGTTTCTCAATTCCATTATTTTATTTGCTAATTTACACATTGATCGACTAAGGTCTCCTAGTTATGCAAAACCTATAACCGTGTTTTTTCTATAACTGGACTCAGAGAAACCACACTTTCTTCATGTTAAGTTCAGAAAGAGAAAATTTGTGATAAATGCAATCACATACAAGACTTATATCCATATATATTTTCTTTGGCAAAGCACAGGGTCGTGTTTTGATCCATATTTTAACAAGATAACACCAATCTTCTATATTTATCAAAATTTGTCTCAGGCATTGTTGTACAAGGGAAAATATTGATGGTAACTGGTATAATCTTCAGGTCTGTAAATTTAAATAGACAAAATATATATATATATATATATATATATATATATATATATATATATATATATATATATATATATATGTATAAGGGTCCAATTGGCACATGGTATCAAGTTTAATAAGATAATTAATACAATACATAATGTTTTATTTATTATTTAGTGTGAGTAAGTAACGTATTGTATAAATTTATTCATCAAATTCCTCTTATACGTTAAATGAATATATAACTCAATCAAGCCTAGGGAGAGATAGGATAAAACCCGGTTAGCTTTTGGCTTATAAGATTTATTTTTCTTATTTAATTAAATAATCATAATTAATATAATAAATAAATTAAAATAATAATGTTTTAAATAAATAATATTAAATTAAATTAAATAAAAAATAGAAAATGAAAGAATAAAATATTTAATAATAAATAATAAGCAATTTTTAATGTAAAATAAATTATAAATTATATCTAGTAAAATATATAAATAAATAATAAATAATATTTGATATATAAAATTAAGGATTGATGATAAAAATATTTAAATTTAATATTTACTATTTAATTAAAATTTAAATAATTATGATAAAAATACTAGAAACTATTAAATTATATAAATGAAAGATATTATTTTTACATTTTTATAATTTATTGAAATAATAAATAGTTATCAAATATTAAATTAAAATTTTAAATAGTGATATATATTTTAAAAATTATATTTAAATAATTAATAAAAATTATTATTTTTATTTTATTTAATATTTATGTATAGTTAGAATTATCTATAAATAAATGATATATAGAATTATATAATATAGAATATAGTATTTTATCAATAAATGCTATATAATATTAAAAATTTATCAAATATCATATTATCAGATCTTATTCTAATAGACCTTATACTATCAAATTTTATTCTATAGATCATTAACTTCAATACAATGAGAAAAGAATGTTGGCAGTTACATTGATCATTTTTTTTGTTAAATTTCAAAATCAAATATCCATCGCAATATCTAAGCATTGTACCATGCAGTGGGTTCCATATATTTTATGTGTTAAGTTAGCTTTTCTTTCCACGACGGATCATATAAGAAGTGATCTCTATTTTCACGAAATTGTAGGAATCTTGCCCACATCGATACCTTTTTGTTAAATCATCTTAAAGAAAGATTTTTATATGGATATAAATGTAATTCATCAAATTTAGGCATATTCATGGGGAAAAATGAGTCTCATAAACTTTATTTAATATATATCCATTCATTTATAAATATCTATTAGATATAATACTTTTTGATAGAGATGATATCATTACCGTTTAACTAGTTTTTTTTTCTAGGTGTAGCTAAAATTAATTATTAGAATTGCGCTAAACAAAAGAAATTACTTATCCCAATGTTTCTCATCCTCTTTTGGGCAGGGTACTAAACAATAATGTTATTCCAACATATAAAATGGGTTATAAGTGGACACTCACCCTATTATTAGTGGATGTGACAGATGACATAGATAGTGAGGATCATTATTACATTCAATAGTAATGAGGTAAGTGTTCCACTAGACATTATTTGGGCGTTGAAATAATATTGCCAAGGTGATAAATCACCTTGAACCACCTTAGCTTGGTTGGTCATCATCTACCATACTTTCAAAGAAGGAAAGATTGTCACCTGAATAAAGACTTCTCGTTTCCTGGGATGACCCCCACCCAGAGTGTTGGGGATGACACAGGAATGGGTCCCACAAATAAACTCATGCGAATTCAATAAACCAGATAAATGCACAACAACAAAGGGTGCTATTGATGTTGTATGGGCTTCTACCCCGATCCTTTCTTTTGTATTTATAGTGTTCTAAATTGGTTCCAGTTCAGGCTGGTTAGTTTGTAATTACGACCTTATGATAGGTATTGCAAACTACCATATGATTTGGCGTTGCGACTATTTTTTTTACTTTTTTTTTTTGCAAAAATGCAAAATAAAAAGAAGTACAACAATTGTAGCACCAAAATTATAAGTTTTCAACATATTTGTTACAAACTTGTTTGTCAAACAAATTCAAAACCAAACTTTTCATGTTTTCTAGAACAATACACATTGAACAAAAAAGAAAAATTCAACTATATATACTCAATTCCTTCAGTCATTTAAAAAATATTAACAAAAATTAACAACAAATATCAAATAAAAGAATTACAAATTAAAATAGCACCCCCCTTTAAAAGAAAAAAAGGTCCATCATCCCAAACCCACCCAAAACCAAAAAGAAATAAACAAACAACAACAAACATGAACCCACCCACCCAAAAAGAACTAGAAAAAACTCACTTCGTAGCCCAAACCCAAACTTTCACAAACACCTACTCATACCAAAATTAAAAACATAAAAAAATCCACCCACCTTCACTTTCTTGATTCTCCCTCCTTCTTCCTTTCTTCATGTTTTGAGAAAACCATTGTCCCTAACTTCATCTTCATCATCTTGTTTTAGAAAACTCATGCCTAAAGCTTCAATTTTTATACCATTCTTAACACATTCCCAACCATTATTTCATCTTTCTTTTTGTATTCTTTTTCCATGTTTAAATTTCCTTCAACCCCACCCTCACATTCCCCTTATTGCACTACTACATATTTTAGTTTTACTAACATTTAATAAATGTTACTAAATCATAAAAAAAATGTAGCTATTTCCATTAGTAACATTTTTGTAAATGTTGTATTTACCCCATGTCGCTAAAGAGTTTTAGCAACACTTTTATGTATTTTTACTAACATTCTCAAAATGTTACCATACATGTTTTTTTGTAACATTTGAGTATTTTTACTAACATTTTAAAAATGCCACAGTATATACTTTTGTAACATTTTTCAAATGTTACAAAAAATATATATTGCAACATTTAAAAAATGTTGCCTAATTCCTTTTCACAACATTTTAAAAATGTTACTAATTTAAGTGCTCAAATAATAGAGGTTTAAGCCTAAAAAACATGTATATTAAAACCAAATCTTTTTATTTTCAACCCAAAAACATAAAAGAATATCTAACCATCAATTTATATTACAAATTTCAAGAACACTTATAAATCTCCAATACAAGAGACACGTTTCTATTAAAACCAAATCTTTCTATATTCAACCCAAAGTCACAAAAAGTACATCCAAACATTAATTTGGATTGTGAAGTATGCCAATGAGTCATCGAGCTGATGAGCAATAAAGTTCAGACATCTTTATTAGCATTACAAACTAATGAACTAACTTAAATAAAACAGTGCTTTTAAACAAAAAGTGTACAGTTTGGCCTAAAGTTTAATCATTTAGCTGTTGGCGCCTATCAACTTTGCTTATCCCGTTTCTGTTTAAGGATCTTGGTTTGCCAATGATGAAAATGATTTTGCTGTATCTTGCATTTCTAGTTTTAATGTTGAGACCTGCCAAATAAGAGAAATGACATGTAAAGTGACAAACAAGTTTAGAAAGTTTTGGTTAACCAAAGACTAATCAAATTAACTTTACACTACACTAATGTAGAGTTTTATACTATATATATAATTGTTCACTCATATGTATTATTACATGAGAGAATAGGTAGTGACAATTGAGAGTAAAATGTTTTTTCTGAAGTTTTGTTAACCAAAAATATACTTGCAGTGACATGTAAAGTCATCATAACAAATAGAATCAATGGGGTCTTATCCCACCTAGGGAATGAGTATTCAACTAAATAAATGAAACAAGCCAATTGAAAACAACAAAAGAACAAAGAAATCAAGTATTATACCTTCATAAGATTGAGAAACCAAACTTTCACCTCCCAGGAATCAAGTAGTCACTTGAAAAGCATTACAATCTCAAAAAGAAAATTAACTTTAGCATAGCCTAAAGATCTAAATGTAAATTGAATAACAAGTTACAAAAATACGGGCTTTAGTAAGGGTGAGATCAACATGAGGAAACTAGATAAATTGAGAAAAACTCATTCTTGGTTAAATAGAAAGACAAGATGGAACTTTCAATATAACAAGCAAAAGGTGGAAAGAGGAAGCTGCAAACCTTGATTGCTCCAAGTTTGTCAAAGCTCAAGCCTACAGCTCTAAATTTATCCTCTTGAATGAGGAACCTACCCTGAACCACAAAAGAACACTTAAATACCACGAGAACTCAGAAAGCATTATTCATTTGTGTAATAAGCAGAAATTTGGTGCTCCCATTCTATGCTTGGATATAAATGATCATTAATGACCTGGAACTATCAACAAATAAACTATGATCATTTTATGGAGATTCCACCAAATTTTTAATATAACCCGCAAAAGTGAGTGATTAACTTTAAGCTACAAACTGAAGTGCCATGGAATTTATGGTTCTATAAATTGTAAATACTATCATTCTCAGGCTCTTAAAAGCCAATCATTAAAAATTTATGTCATACATATATCCTTACCGTGGCGAATAGTACAACATCAGCTATTTAATCTCTAGTCCTAACCATGATTTGTGGCAACTTTAATTCCTTTCTTAGTTTTTACCAACTAGAAAATAAAAAAATGTGTTGCACTGAGCTAAGCCTCTGAAGAAAGGAGATGTAAAAAGAATTTGTACATTTTAAAAGTTAATTTATTAGAATGAACATGAATTGCAAATTCCTTAGAAAATAACCTGACAAATTTGTCGGTGTAAAATTTTTGTAAACAAATAGTAGCAATGATAAAATTTAGCAACAATATAATAACCAGAACAAACCAATAAGAATAAGCCTGTCCGTGTATTAGGAACAATAAAAAGCCCCCACATATATCATATACCTCATTCATTTTCCATCTGAATTATGTCAAACCCAATCATACTTTTTAGCTTCCTCTGAAGAACATGCCAACATAAAAAACTCGAGGAGGGGAAATCACATGTATTCAATAATACTTTATTGTGAGATTAGCTTAACACTCACCATCATTTGGTTCTGATTAAGTTCTTCCACCTGACATCTAGAAAAATCCCAATCCCAATTCAAAATTCAATTCAATCATTCACCAACATACACAAAATCAATTTCTCAATTGATTAAATAAGCAGTGATAATCCTAAATACAAGATCATGTAACATGGCCATAGATTATTCAATGATAGCAACATGGAAGCCTCTTCATCCTCCTCGTTGCCAATTCCGTCTTCCGCTCAGCGTGTGCCAATTTGGCAACGCCGCGAATCGTGGAGAACTAGACAGCTAATCGTCGTCGGATTCTCCGTGAGATCCAAGCGGCATTTCAATGATGAAGATGATGATGAGAGCCCCGGCGATGCGAACAAGGAGGAGCTGAGAACGTTCTTCCGAGGCGAAGAAGGTGAAGAAGAAGAAGGAAGAAGCGAAGGTTAGGGTCGCGAGGCCGCTTCCAGAATCAATGAGATGATCTCGCCAGTGGTGGTTGCCGTGGTGGTCCTCGGTGGCGGAGATCATGGTGGCGATTGACGCAAGAAGAAGGTGAAACCCTAGAGAGAGAGAGAGAGAGAGAGAAAGAAAGAAAGTGAAATTTTAATAGAGAAATAGTGAGTGTGTTAATGTGGGAACTTAGATTTTAGTAGAGAAATTTTGCTTATAGTAACATTTTCCCTGAAATGTTACAAATAATAGACAATTTGTAACACTTTTATGTATGTTAGTAACAAAATGTTGCTAAAGATCATAAAATGGTCAGTGTTGGCTTCCTATTTCGTTTAAACCGTGGCCACCCCATGCGTCCTCAAATCTCCACTACTACTACGTGATGATTGAGGTTGTGAAAGAAGGAAAATACAAGTACAGGATTGATACTAGATTTTCAAGGGATTTTTAGGTAAGTACGTTGCTTGCGGTTTCTTTGTGATTTTGGTTCACATGATTGTTGCCGCCAAGTGATTGGAAACATCGCCATAATCGCAATATTGTAGTTGGAATAGCCATTGTGGACCGCAATTTAAATCCCTACTATTTAGTGATAACTTGTGTGCGTATTATTAGAAGTTTGAACTAACCAACTCAATAACAAACAACAACTAACTAACTTCCTAGCTAACTATTCATCTAGATAATTGGTAAAGAGTAGAGATGGAAATTACGGCACTAGGGAATAGGGTGTTACAATCGTCCTGAGGCACATGCGACGAGGATGTCGACGATTTTGAAATAATAAATAAAATAGGAGTCGCCACCAATTTTAATTCTGAAAAATTGGAAAACCTTTTTAATTTGTAAACTGGTCTTTTTAAAAGACTTTAGGTTCTTATTGATTATGATTAGGGAAGGGGAAACTTAATCCCACTGCACCCTAATACATCCGTATAAATACGGTTACCTTAGAGCTCATTATGCAAATTTGTTTATAATTTCAATAATATTTAATTTTCCCTTAAATAATCACAATTATGTACAAACATAAAATAAAATAAAATAAAATTAGAACAAGGAATAAAAATTAAATGAGAACACAATTTAAAGAAAAATTAATTTTGGCTTGATAGTTGTTTGCTACGTCGACGTACCCTCTGGTGCAATGAGGAACTCAAAGCCACGTCGTTCTGGAGAAAATGAGTCTGTGTTGATAAATTTTAATTAAAAGAGAATAAAAATGTGTTGATTGATTTTAACTATGAAAATTATTTTATGAAGAAATTAAAAACCACCTTGCACAGGATTTAGGATAGTATGAACTATACAATAAACCCTTACATTTTTATGAAACTTGAGGATGATAAATCATACATCAAAATCATAAGTTGTTGCGGATTGAATATTTATTAATTTTTGACAAACTCTAATTTTAACAAAATTAATTCAGAAATATGAATACACAACTAAGCAAAATTCATAAGCATCCATAATAGTTAAAAAAAAAATTGATTCATGAACACACAATTAATTTAAACGCATAACACATAAATAATTAAATTAAAAATATAATAACAAAATTAAATGATAAACACAATTATACATAGGCGGAACACACATAAGCATATAAAATAACTAAACTAAAAATAAAATCCTAATTATTATTTTTCATTTTTATTTTTAACCTTTTTATTATAAACATCAAATTCACTTAAAATCAAAGAAAAATAAATAAATTGTTCTCTCTTTTTTTTTTTAGATAATTAAATTACCTTTAAACGAATTTATTAAATTCCACTTAAATGATTTGAAAGAAAACATATTGATAATTCTTTTTTTTTAAAAAAAAAATTAATGCAAAATATTCTATAACTTAAACATCATAATTCACGTTGATTTTTTTCTAAACAAAATAATTTATTTATTTATTATTATATA
>JAMLFY010000002.1:37263258-37305476 GCA_030441495.1 Dalbergia oliveri | reverse complement strand
ACCTCACCCAGAGCATCACCAACAACCTCCTGTGAGATTCTTTTGTCCCAGAATGCCCGTCTGAAATTTGTATTATAATATTATATTATATACAGAAGAATATTATATTATATACAGAAGAATAGATCACATGACTCAACCAAAATCTAACATCAAAGAAAGGAGCTATCCACAGGAAACTTAATGAACAATCAGAAAAATCAAGCTACCTACTAAGCATATCACGTCAATCAAAATCCCGAGCATGTTGCCATCATCACACGACATTAATTAATTTTTCATTATGCCAGTTATATCAATAAATGTAAGGGAAACAAGAACCAGATTGGCACTATACAGTTAATGGGCAAAAATTACAAAGCTATTACATTTCAATGAAAAACAAAGTCCACCTTAACAAAGCATGTAGAGAAACAATTACTAAAAAACGATTACACTTGAAGTCCATTTTGCGCATTACAAATCGAATCGAATAGGAATACCAAACATAAAATTGCATAAATCAACATTGAATTAGGTCTCAGTTTCTGAGCATCACCACTTCAAAGTAGCAGTCATTTACACACAATCACGAGAGCAACGCAAACGGAAAATAAAAACAAAAAAATAAAAGGTAATTAAATAGAAGAACGAAGAAATTACAGCTTCTGATCGTCGTCGATTTCAAGCTTCTTCTGGCATCCAGTGGTGGGATTAGCAATGTTGAACTGCAGGAAAAAAAAAAAAGCGAACATCATTGATTCATTGTTAAGCCACAAACACAAAAAATGAAAGAACACGAGAAATTAGGGTTCAGAAACAGCACCTTCATCTTGCAATCTCGTTCTGATTCCGCCGCTGCGAGCTCTGTGCGTGCCTTCGGGTTTGGAACCTAGAACAAGCCGCTGAACTCAGACAGGAGAAGGTAGGGTTTAACCAATGCTGGCTATTTATAGACTCTACTTCTCTCTTTTGGGCCCGTAAATGGGTTGCACAAGCCCAAATCCCCACAAACGATGGGAATTCTTATTCTTATGGAACATATTTCAAACTTCAATTTAGCAGCAAAGCTTCGACCAGAAACAAAAAAGACGAGGCCAACTCTGATAATATTGCTTTTGGACTTCTAATCCAGTTGCTTAACTATTCCATTATTTTTGTAAACGGCATCCTTGCGCCCATAGGATTTTTATAGTCTTTTTTATTTTTTGGAGACAGGCTTTTTATAGGTCAAACGAGGTTCATAGTCTATTGTCCCTCCTTATTCGCTATTGTTAAAACTAGATTTGCACCCGTCCTAAGGACCTTTTTTCGTTTCCCCTTCTTTTTTCTATACTCATAATTATTAGATATTTTTTCAATGAGATGATTATTAGATATTAATTATTAGTATTACGTTAGTATCAAGCCACTGGGAGTGGGATTTCAGAAATTTACACAAGATCATAGATTCAAATCTCATTATTGTCAATATACAAAAAAAGTATTACAGTATCATATAAATTATAACCATAATTAGTAGGAGAGTAACCCAGGTTGAAGAAGTGAGCATGATAGATTTCATATCAAGGTCACAAATGTAGACCCTTACTCATCTCTTGGAGGTGAGGTAAATGTGAAAACTGGTAGTCATACTCTCACCCTAAATTTTTATTATTAAAAAAAGTATGAGAGTTAATATTATTATATGACATATGTAAATAATAATAATAATAATAGTAGTAGTAGTAGTAAAGAAACGGATTTTATTTTTTATCTATTAATAGTATAAATTTTTTTTATGCAATCATATATTGTATTATCACATAATAAGCAAAAAGGATTGGCTCAAATTAGTGAGTTTAATTTTAATACACAAGTTAAAACCGTTTCACACCATCGCCCAATCAAAGTATTTTGTTTGAATGACTTTTCAATTAGTGCGTATAAAATTCAACTATCATGACTTAGTGGTAACAATAATTGGATGATTGTATAAATTTTTTTTTACACTTATGGCAATTAAATCCCAAATTTATTACTTAAATGATTGTGCAAATAGAATGATTTTGTTGGTGCAAATATAATGATTTGATCAAATGTCAATGTCACAATTTTATATCACTATATTATATAATGTATATCAAATTGATGAAAATTTCTAGACACTTCTCTTTTACATTATGTACAATATAAATAAGGTAAATAATAAAAGACTACCATTTAATGTTTGCTTAAATGACACTTACCTCATTTTCTCAAAATTTGACACTCTACCCCATTATTTACCAAAAATAAAGAACAAATTAATAAAGAAAATAAAAAATAGCTAGTAAGAGAATGAATTTTATAAATTTAACTTCAATCGACATGTCTCTTAGATTAAACTAAGTCTTAAAATTCAAATTCTAAATTCTATATTCTCAAATCTATACCTAACTGAAAAAATTAAATTAGTTGAATCGCTACAAAAGTATGATGTGTGCCTTGAGATTGAAAACTAGTGAGAAATGTAGGATAAATTTGTTCATCTTTAGTATTTTTAAAGGATCTAAGGACAAATTGATCCTAGTTATTTATAAAATTGTTCAGATTAATCTTTAATAAAAATACAAATTGAACAAATAAATCCACAAAAATACTAAACAAAATTAATTTCTCCTACATTTTAATTGTGAGGAATAAAAAATGTATTTTTTTCCATGAGCAACCAATTTATTTATGCTATTTTTATCAAGGTTCAACTTAGGTTTAATATATATTTTTAATATATTTGTGTTGTTCTCATACAACAACTCAAATAAATGAATAATTTAATTTTGTTTCAAGCTAGGTATATAGATTTGAGCATATGAAATTTAGGATTTGAATTTTAAGAATTAAATTTTTTTTGGAACCATATAGAGTAAAAGTTATATTTATAAAATTTATTCTCTCGTTAGTTTTTATTTATTTGTTCTCTATTTTTTTTAAGAATGGGATGGGAGTGTCAATTAAATTAAATTTTAAAAATTTAATTACACTTATTAACAATTAAATTTTTATTTATTATCTATCAAACTAGTCTCATAAATGTTGTATAACAAACAACAATACAATCATCTTAGGAAAGCATTTTGTATAAATCAATCTAGACTTGTGAAACTTAACATTATACTGTTAAAAAAAAAAAAACTTAACGTTATTGACATTATATAGCAAAATAAAACTCCATCAGTCAAAGGTTATTATTCCATCGCCTATATTTGCATATAAGAAATTTCCATCCACACTATGTTTAAAAGTGAATCTAAGTAAATATGCACATGGGTCTTTTAGACCTAGCAAACTAAAGAACCTAACTCAACTTTATGACATATTTTCGAGTTGAGTTAGGTCGTCAGGTTAGTCTAGGTCCAACCAATGAACCAACCCCTTAATTGGTCTAAGTATTGGGTTTAAAACTTGTCTACCCAACTCTCGATGAGTTGATGATCCAAGTTTTTTTTGATATTGAAATTGTAATCTAGAACCTCAAGTAAACTACTCTAGCCCTTACCATTAGCTCAATCCAAGTGTTTTTTTTTTTTAATTTCATGTTTTAGCCCATTAACTACTTAAGAGGCCCAACCCCCTTTCACTTTTAAAAAATCTATCTATGTCAAGAACTTCCTCTCTCTTTGTTCTCGAACTTTCTTCTTCTTTGTGCTTCCAAACCCTAGCCATCAACCTACCCAACACCAATTGCCCTCACTACCCTAGTCATGACTCTAGTTGGTTGCCCAACCTTCCTTATCCCCATCTCAATGCATCGTTGCTTGCCATGGTATTGGTAAACATACCATCATTCATTTCTGAGTCATTTGTTCATTATTCTATTGTTGTCACCAATGCTCGTCACTGATACACCACATCATGTTCTACTCGTATCGTTGTTTGCCTCACTCATCTTATCTTATTCTTGGTATCTATTGTTTGTGGACATGCATTGACAACACCAAACAATAAACAACAAACAAAACACGATGCACAAATCTTCAATGTTCTTCCTTGTCATCCTTCAGAACAATGGTAGAAGAGATCTAAAATCTATGGTAGAGATCTACCAACAAGGGTAAGAGATTTGTTGTCGATGATAGGCAGTGGCTTGCGAATATGATTTTTTGAAAATAATACTATAGATATATAAAGTATACTATAAATCTGATAAGATTCTATAACTTGCCATTTTTTAATTTTTATTTATTATAGAGTAATGACATCTTGCTGCTATATTAACTTGAAGTTTGATTTTTTATGTAGGTTAGTGGATTAATTTTTTTCATTTTTTTATTATGATAATGGATAATGGAGAAAGATACAACCTGATGACCTAATCCAAACCAATTTGTATCATATCAAGTTGGTTTGCATTAACTTACCTTTTTTTTTCCAGAAACAGACCCAACCTAGCCTAACTTAATTGATGTGTATGGAGAATATCTTATGGTCAAAGACAAAACCTACATCTTAAGCTCTACGTCTTGAAGGGATTTATTATTGCTTTTGAAGTGAATACTAGGTTCACCTAAAAAAATTAATTGGTTTAGATTTTGTTTCATACTAAACTTGACTCAATCCAACCTATGTGCAACCTTAGATCTAAGTGGCAGGTAAAGGCTATAACACTCAAAAGCAAACTAATTAGCTAACTATGTATAGTATATATCATTCTTTAGATAAGTCTCCTATTAAGGTTAAATGAACTCATTCTTTTAAAATTTACCTACTCTTAAAATGTTCTTATTACCATGAGTTCTGTGACCATAAATGTCAAGTTATTATTAGGGCTCTTCATAAATCCATTATGCAAATGCTCATCTCAATTTTTTTTTTCATACTTAATATCAATTTATTTTCACCAAAGCTACCTTTATATTTTTTAATAAAATATTTAGGTTGTGGAGCAAATAACCCCTATTCATGATTCATATATGTTTTAAAGTCTATGTAAGGCTTATAGAAGTACTTAGAGAATTTATCAATGGAAAAATCAAATGATCAAAATAAATTACAATGAAGCATTACCAGAAACAACCAAGTAAGCCAATATGTGTTGACAAATTAACTTCTCTTTATTTTATTACTCATTATTTTATGTTTTATTAATGTGTCAAACAAGGCACATAGATATATTTTTTCTCTAACAAAAAAAAGTTGTACAAATTATTTCTTTAGCTAACATGTCAAAAGAGAATACTCTAATTCACTTATTAGGAGCTTATATTCTACAAAATAGTGATGATCAAATTCGTTTACTCACATTCTAAATATTATATGCAGAGTTTACTTATATTCCAAACATTATTGCCCCATGGACATCAAAGGTTTTTCGAATAAGATGTACAATATTGATGTGCTTAAGCCTCAAGATCAATCGCTATCTAATCAGAGCATTCCTTTTGGAACTTGGAAGTAGTCCTTTTGAAAATGTAACAACAATATTAGTTATTATTTTAGTTATACATATATGTAAAAATATTAGTTAATTTATTTCTTTAATTTCACAATCACTTCCTTTAGATAATGTTAAGAATAAATAGTATCTTATTATATCTTAAATTGATTTAGATTGATTTAGGTTAATATTAAATTTGTTGAAAATTTAACCCAAAGTCCCACATCGAGTAGAATTAGAAACCTTCCAAGTGCTTTGGCCTATAAAATTGGCTCATGTGTATCTTTATAGGATAGTGATTGACTTTATTTATGTATCCTTATATTTGGAAATATTTAAATTAAAGATAGGTGAATATCTTAGGATATGAGAAATCCATTATAGATATGTGAAATCTATTAAGGATATGTGACATCTGGTGGATATAGAAAATCTGTGAAGATTTGAAGAATCCATGGAGATTTGGGAGCCAATTCAATTTGAAAAATCTATTAAGATTTGGAAATTTGTTATGATTTGAAAATCTCTTGAGATTTGAAGATCTGTTAAGATTTGATAAATATTCTTAGAGAATAGAGATTAAGATTCTTAGTTATAAATAAGATCAATGACCTAGGTGTGCACTAGTGTAAGAGCACAAGTGAGAGATGTAGACTCTTCATGAGAAAGGATGTACAAAGAGCTTTTGGCCGGCATGGGAATAAAGTGTGAATCTTGTATTGTTTTATTCTCATAATGAGGAGTTTATTCTATGAAGTATATGTAGACATATGATTTACTGAATCACGTTAAATTCTTGTGTCTCCACACTCATTGTCATCTTTTTTTATCTATTTATTTTTGTCTATCTATTTATTTTATTTGATTCGTACGAGAGTGCTTGTGATGCCCATTCCACTCACTATCTCTAACAACTGGTATAGAGTGGCACAGTGGAAGCGTGGTGGATTCGGGGTATGTAGCTGGTACGTGTTGAGGCAAATGGTTTGCGTGGCTACACATGTTCATTGGCCAATTTTTCAAATCAATGTGAAGTCATGTTTTATGGTGGATTCGAGTGTATAGCTGGTACACATTGAGGCCAATGCTATTGATTTGTGGAATTTGCAAATAAAGATTCTTCATAGCGTTCATAAAGGTTTGTATGTGATTAGTAGGCTTGGATAAATGTGGAGTTATTAACAATTTCCATGGTGGCAAGACATCCACCAAGGTGGAGACTTAATTTGTTAGGAAAATTGGCTCATGTGTGTCTTGATGGGATAATGATTGATTTTATTTATGTATCCTTGACATGTGTATTCGAGATATGTATCTAAGATGTGTATCCAATATATGTATCTGAGATATATATCCTTATATTTAAGAATATTTAAATTATGGTTAGATCAATATGTTAGGATAAGATAGATCTGTTATGGATAAGTGAAACCGTTAAGATATGTGAAATCTACTGGATATGTGGAGTATGTGTTAAGATATGTGAAATTTGTTAGGATATAGGAAATCTATGAAGATTTGGGAATCTGTTTAGATTTGATAAGTATTTTTAGAGATTAAGATCCTTCGATATAAATAAAATCAATGACCTAGGTGTGTAGCATGTGAGAGCACCAGTTGGAGATGTAAACTCTGTTATGAAACATGGTATATAAGGTGCTTTGGGTTGGTATGAGAACAAAGTGAAAATCTTGTTTTTATTCTCATAGTGAAAAGTTTATTTTCTGGGATATATGTAGACATGTGATTTACCGAATCACATTAAATTCTTGTACCTCTACACTCATTGTTATCTCTCTTTTTTAATCCCTTTGTGTTATTGTACATCTATTTGTTTTATTGGATTCATATGAGAGTTTTGGACCCATTCCATCTGGGCTATCCCCAACAAGATTGATTTTATCAATATATTTAGATTTTATCTTTGGTTACAAATACGATTACCTCACTATATAGACAACATCTCATTAATACATCTTATTATTTTCTTTGCTCTATCATGGATTTTTACATGGTATTAGAGCAATTGCTTACCCCTGATTTTTCTTTTTCTGCATTTGTTTGTAGGTTCTTGAAACTCAATCTTCTTGATTTTCCAAGACATATCACTCCTTTCTCCATGCTTTCTCCACTTAGCTTTGTTGTTGTCATTTTCTACCTTCGTCCAAGCCTCTATTACCTGCCTCATGTAGCCCCATTAAAACTTACCTCCCCAACAATTTCTCTGTCAATTGTAACAAGTTTAAAGCTCAACAATTTTTAGCCTAAAGGGGAATGTTAAGAACAAATAATATCTTATTTAGGTTGATATTAGATTGATTATCATTATGTTTAGAATTAATCTTTAACTTATAAACAAGATTATCTCATTGTATAGACAACATCTCATAATACATCTTATTATTTTCCTTGCTTTGTTATCAATTAATTGTTGCATAATGTTGTCTTTTGCAATTCATTAATCAGAAATTTTATAAATATGAATGAATTAGATGTAACATCTATACAATATTATAATTACATGTTTAAAAAAAACTTATTTAATGTCAATTGAGGTAGTATATTGTTTCTAATTTCATTTAACATTTTCTTTAGTTGGGATGAAAACAAAGATAAATGCATTTGTAAAACAATGCATTTATATACGCTATTAGTTTCTCTCATGTGAATGCATAGATATTTTACACTTCTATTGGATAAATTTTAAATATATGATATTTATTCTTTTAATAATTCTTTTTAATTATTTGATATTACAGGCAACCAAATAGATAAGTCTCTTAAACACTAAGCCCTAAACACAATATTGTATATAAAGAAAAGAATTTGTTGGGAGAGACAATGCCCTCATTGATGATCTGACGTCAAAGGAATTAGTCATCTTTGATGGAGATATATACCTTATAAACCATCACACAACAATGAGAGATGCAAATCTTGTGGTCAGATGTCAATCTTAAATATTGAGTTGAATTGCCAAAGGTCATGCCATTCAATACTCCATGACAATCAGGAACTATAAGTGACATATCATAATTCTATTTGTTAAAACTCTAATCCAAAAACCTATCGAACTAACTCAATAAGCCATATACATCTTACATTCTTGTGATGATATATGTTTAATATTCGTAAAAAATAATGATATGCACATTATTATTAATTATTATCACAATAACAAATAATTAATAATAGTCATTAATTTATATTAGTAATATTTATTTACTATTAATAATATTAGTTATAATTATTAATTGATGTATGTTAATTATTATCATGATAATTAATAATTAGTAATAATATTAATAATTTTTTTATTACTATTAATAATTTATATAAATAGAAATTATTGACTATTATAATTAATATTACTAATCAATACTTCTTATAATTATTAATTAATATTAACAATTAATTTTCCTTAATAATTTACATTATTATTTTGAATGTAAATTCTTATAATATAATAATAATAATAATAATAATAAGTTATAATTAGTATAACAATAATAGTGATAATAATAATGAAATATTACTATTATTAATGATTATTATTATTATTACTATTGTTGCTTTATTAGTATAAATCATATATTAATTACTTGGTAATTTTTTTATATACCAAATAGGATAATATAAATTGCCAATTAGATTGTCTTTACATACCAAATATGCATTGTAACATTACTAGTAAAGGTGACAATCTTTCTAATTGGTAATATAGATTCCGAATCTTATTAGGCGATGTGTCAAATGTCACATTATAGTATAATTAAATGTGTAAGCAGGGACTCTTTTAACGTTATTGGAGTAATATTAAACAATTAGTAAAATATATATAATATCTTTGATAAAAAATCATAATGATTGTTAGATAAAATAAAATTATATGACTTATTTATTTATTTACCAAACCAATAATTATACTATGTCCTTCTAGCAAAATTTCTTGCTTTCTAGCATTTTACTTTTGCATTACACTATTTTTTAAATAAATTTTCTCACAAAAATTAATTATTGCAGAGAAATTCCTATGACATCAGATCAAGAATTAAGTTGGTATTGTCTTTTCTTTTTCTTTTTCCATATTTGTGCTACTGTCATTAATCTTTGACTACCCACTAGATCATTCAAGGTTCCACTAAAAAAAAAAAAAAAATCACCATTTCCCTTTGTTAATCTCACAATACAAACAAACCATGAAACCCTCACCCCTCAAAATCACAACCAAAACCTTAATAGTGTTCTCTCTTCCTACCTACCAACATAATCTATCCACTCTGCAACTGAAACCTGGATTCCTGGATCTTAGATAAACACGAGGGGCATAATGCATCTTTTGGCTTTATGCATAGAGATGAAGACAAAGCCACCTTGGCAGCCTCCATATCTCATATGCAGCTGTCAAGTGCATACCATAACGCTAGCTTTAGCCTCCAATGGATGCCTCAACATGTTCTTTTCCTTCTTAACTCTGTGGGTTTTCTTTTGCCTTTTGATTTTGAACTTGTAGCACAATGTGTGTATAATGTGAATCTATCTGCCTATGTGGAATAGCTAGCTAGGATTTTCTGGAACTACAGCTAAGATGTGTATCCCAATGCCACAACCCCTTCCACTTGTCACTCACTACCACACTACTATTCTTCTCCTTCCCTACAATTGTAATGTTCTCATCCTATAGGCCATTTGTTTCTTTTGAAGCTAAGCTTTTTGTCTTGCTTTTCCTACACTTGTGCTTGTTTCAGGCTTTATCTTTGCACAACAATCCCCTTAATAAACATACAAGCCCTATAAATATACACACCACTACTACTCCTACTCACTACTCAACAACAAACCTCAAAGCCTTCATATTACGAGAATGGACAACGTTTTGCTCGTTTTCAACAACCATTAACCCAACCACTACCATATCTAACACTTCCTTATCCACCTCAAATGTAAGCCATGAACAACAAAACATGAGTCATGTTCACTTTTTCGATAATACTAGTGGGCTACTTGGCCTTCCTATAACTCCTCTCACCCACCACTCACGCAGTTCCAATTTCCATCACCTTATATCTCACCATATGATCCCAACATCATGATGCAGTTCCGCACATGCAAACATTTGGCCACCCCATGAATTCTTCTTATCCAATGGGGCAAAGCGAAGTTATGTTTGGTATGCAAAATATTCAACCTCAAGGTTTGTCATCATTCAGCCTAGGGATGAAGAAGATAGGGGGAAGCAAGCATGGAGCAAAATGGCAAGGGAAAAAAGGAAACAGGCAAGACAAAAGAACAAATGTTCTGGCCAAAGGCCTCTTCAATATCAAAAGAGACAATAACAAGGGGACATGATGTTACTAGTGGAAAGTCAAATATGAGGGTGACAATCCCCCAAAACGAAAACCCCGTGTTTGTGCTCCACGGGAAGGTGATTGGCTCTTTAAGATAGTGATGTTTGCCATGCAATATTTGGAATTCTCTCTTTGGATATTTATGTCTTTTTCTTTTTTTTTTTATTGAAACAGAGGCTCAATGAAATTTTGACAAAGAAGTTACAAAACGAGTGATGCAGCCTAGGACGCATTGTCCTCCCAAAGGTGCAATTCTATTCATCAATTAGCTAAGGTGTCGTAGAGGTGCTTCCATTTGAACATTGAACTATGAACTCTCATTTTGCCTATTTGTTTTCCACATGTTTTATTTCCTTACAAGAAAAACAGAACAAACATTGAAATAAAAGATAATTACAACAACCTCTTCTGAGTTCTTTTAATATTACCCTTACCCCCTCTAGTTTTCAATATTACAGTTACCTCCCTTATTTTTAAATAACATTTTCAAATTCCTAAATTACCCTAAAAGTAATGCACCATTCTCATACTTTTTTCTTTGGGAAATTCAGCGCCACCCTCATCACCATCTAACCACCCTCTCTATCCCCCTTTCTCAACCATGAATCATCATCATCACCCCGAAACCATTGAGCCACCACGTCGACCTTCCATTTCTTTTTTTAGCCACGGCATACACCCCGAACCAGGGACCTCCCCCACTCTTTCTTGCCACAAAGCCATTGCAAACCTCCTTTCCATCACCATCATCATCACGAACCAAAAACATCGATCCAACCAATTCCATCCCTGTTGTTCATCCATCGCACCTCTCCCGTGGGCCTCGCGCCCCTGCACGAGCCTCTGCCTTCCATCTCTCTCGATCTTTCTCTCAGGCATCACCTGACCTCCATTCCTTAAAACCGTAAAGCCCCTCATTCCCTAAAACCATGAGATCCCTTTGTTCCTTTCTTCGACCTCGCACCCTCTACTAGCACCATGAAGTCGTCGCCCTTTATGGTGCCACCACGAGCTTGCCGCGGGAACGACCCGCCACCGTGTGCTCGGCTGGCTCGTTGCCCTGCTAACACCACTGCCCCTTCCCTAAATCAACAAAACCCCATAAAACCTCTCTGAAATCCCTCACTATAATGTCTGTCTTTGTTACTAAAATCAAAAGGACTTTTAAAGACAGTGGTGGTAGTAAGTGGAGGATAGGTTGTGGTGATGAAAGCGAATAAGAGAAAGAAAAAATGTATGAGAATAGTGAATTATTTTTAGGGTAATTTAGGAATATGAAAAGTTATTTAGAACTAATGGAGGTAACTATAATATTGAAAACTAGAGTGAGGTAAGTGTAATATTAAAGGACCTTAGGGGGAGGTTGTTGTAATTACCCATTGAAATAAAGTTGACCTTTTTATGTGATAGGTTCATATTAACTACTAAACTATGATTTGCAATCAAGGTTGCCCAAAGAACTAATTCCTCCTTGACATATCGATTTTAGCACCAAAATAAAGAAAAGAAGACAAAATGAAACAATGATTTTCTTTTCAATTACAATCCACCTTGACTTGGATATGCTAAAACATGTTCGTCATTGTTTTAATGGATTGATTTCATTAAAGGAAAAATTGTACTTTATTCCCTGAACTACAAGTCATGTGCACTTTACTCCTAAACTTTAAAAAGATTTAAATCGACCCGCTAAATTTTTCTAAATATGTAACCTAATAACATAAAATAACTTAAATTTGTGATATTTTTGTTAAAAATTGATGAGAAAATTAATAAAAAGGTCAATTTGCACATTCAATAAAGAATAGGGGGTCAAATTGCACATATTTTAAGTTTAGGATCCAAAATACAAATGACCTATAATTTAAGTGGGTAAAACGTAATTTTCCCTTCATTATGTGGCAAATCAATATCAATCATTATTCAATGCCTCCACTTTTACCTTTTGGTTATCAAAAGGTAATTTTTTTTGCCTGCAATAACCAAGATATTCACATATATGATAAATAGAGGGATGCTCATGAAAAGCTTCCGGCTCTGCATGACAAGGAAGGAATCGATATAGTACTTAAGGATGTATATTCTGACTTACGGTGGAGCTTTAAATACAAGTTAGTAAATGGATACTCTGAAATTCATATATATTTTTTTCTTGGATATTTTGTTGTCATCCAAGATACTGATTACAGGCTTTTGACTGATCAGGTACTGGGTTAATAACAAGAGTCGAATGTATGTTCTCGAAAATACAGGTAAAGCCTCATTTCTTATTTGTTGCCAATTATTATTACATTTCTCATTTTTTTTGCTGCCGTGAGAACCTTGGTTTTTCCCGATGTAACAGGGGAATTTGTGAACCATTATAAATTACAAATGGGAGATTCTGTTACTCTTTATGAGGACAAGCTTAAAAATTTTGTGAGTTATTTCTTGTCCAATGTCACGTAATTTCGTGATCCCTTCATTTCAAATTAAATGTCATTTTAAGATTTTAATTTTATTTTAAATAACTGTCATGTTAAAATTTCATAATTAATTTATATCAATTTTATTCACATCTACATTAATTAAATAACTTTTTTTACCTTCTTTTTAGTTCCCTAGAATCTTTTCTTTAAAGGAATAATTTAATAGTTTAAATTAATTTTTTTAAAAAAATAAAAACTATTTAATAATTTTCTTAATTCTTGTCTAATAACCTTGAATGACATTTATTTTAAAATGGAGGAGGAAACATAAATTAGGATGAAAACTGAAAATTATAAGAGAAATGTCGGTTGTTATGAAATCAATTTTCTTAACTTCTACACAAAAGGATTTGATTCGTCAAATTTTTTAATAGCTCATCACGTCATGTTTATTTTGACTATTTTTTTTAGTTTTATTATTTTATCCTTATGCGAATTGGTACGATTGTTACGTACTATCTAACCTCTAACGAGTAAAAAAAAACAAAAAACTAATGAATGATGCTACTGTAAATCGTAGTAAGGCGAGTTCATAAAACGACACACATTCAAAACAGCGAGCAAAATTTAAACAATGCAAACGTCATTTGTCATGAGATGAATTGCATTCTAGTTTCCTTACATTGCAATAGGGTCACGTATTTTGCCAATGTTTATAGAACATCTTATTTGCATCACTTAGCGAAAATGAATTGATGAAGTTTGTGCAATTGATTAAGATTGAAGTAACCTTTTTTAAGGTAACTTAAGTTCTTTAGTCTTTTATCGCTAGGTTTTTTTCAGTTTGAACTTTTGCTTTTTTATTTTCTCAATTTGGTCTTCCATATTTTAAATCATTTTCAATTTAGTTCCAACTCACTGCTCCATCAAACAAATGACTTAAAATGCTAATGTGGCACATTTCAAGTCAGATTCATGTGCGCACATAAACATTATTTGTGTTATGTCAGTATTTTTATATGTTATTTGATGGAACAATTATTTGAGACCAAATTAAAAACATAAGGGACCAAATTGAGAAAAATAAAATATAGAGAAGCAAATAAAAAAATTGAGTAAAAGTAAATGACTAAAAAAAAAGGGCCTATTTTGCTTTTTTTTTTAATAATTACATCCTCTATTTTTCCCTAATTTTTTCCATTTTCCACTTTTTTACTCATAATAATTTGAATTGGGAATCATTTATAAATTGTACCAAAATTGCATTACATACTAGTAGGGGGTCATTCAATTTTGTTACACACAAGGACAGTATGTTAGTATCTATTTTTTTTTTTGGTCAAGAGGACAGTATCTATATGTGCTCCTTGGAATATACACTTCTCTTTTAGTTTTTCTTTTTGCCTTTTTTGCCTGTTTGGTCCCTTTTTGGTTTGTGTCTAATTTGGTTTTGTTTTTAAGAGTTTATTCATTAAAATGGCCAAAGCCCAACACCAACTACATTGCCCTTGTTTGAGTTCCTCAATGAGGTTCAAAATTTGATGGGCCAAGGGCATTGAAGTCCATCCAACAAGAAATGCTTGCTAGGCTTGCAATTTTATATTATTTTACTGAATTTACAAAAATAAAAAAAATTGTTTTACTGAAAAAATGGAGTAATTAATCATTTTGATTATGATATTTTTCATTTGACATTAATTTAGCCATAACAAATTTTTTTACATCAATTTAAATTTTTCATTCATCTTCAAATGCATGCCAATTTCATAGTGGAGATCTTCAAAGATAACAAAATTGATATTGAAATTAAAAATAGGGAGACTAATGTAAAAAATTTGTTAAAGATTAAATTGAAGTAAAAGTTAAAAATGTTGCAAATAGATTTATATCAAATGTTTTATTATGACTAAATTAATATCAATTGAAAAATGTGAAAAAAGAAAAGTTATTTACCCAAAATCTGCTTGAAAAAGGGCAAAAACACAAGCAACGTTTCTCTTAATCTAGAAGGCCCCATTTTCTTCTCTTTTCTCATCCTTCCCTAAAATCTGCTTGAAAAGAGGGTAGAAACACAAGAAACACCTATGGCTTTAAACTGCTATATCAATCCTAGGGATGTGTTTTGGACCTGCAGCAAAATTCTCTCTACTTTTGTCTACTATTACTTTCCGTCATACTCTAATTTCATTTCAGCCTCCTTCTGCATGCCTCCTATATATAAGGCAAAAAAACTACAACAGAAAACGATCTGAGACCTGCACATATAGCCTTTCTGCTCTTATTTATTGTTAGCTTCCATCATAATTTGACTTCATTTCAACCCCTCTTCCACACCTCTTTCTACAAATTAAGAAAACTTGCGCTTAGCCCCTTTTCTAGGTGCATCCTCATCAGTCCTTGTTAGTTCTTGTGTTCCCTTTGGTAACAGAGATGAAATCATTTGAGGCCTGATGCCTGCACAAATTTATACTCACACTCCATACATTTATATCCTCATGCTAAACATTGGATAACATGCCATGGCCTTAAGGTATAACATTTTCTGGCTCATTCATTTTATTTATGTACATACCTTTCATATATATTTAGTGGTTCTTCAAATCCAGCATATATATATATATGTGTGTGTGTGTGTGTGTGTGTGAATCTTACAATTTATGATTTACCTGTCTGAAATCCTTATTACTCACCAAGTGAACCTTTTTAATTTTTGGCGAGGAAGCAGTATGTGTCGGCAGAAAAGGTGCTAAATCCAGAAGTAACCGAGCTCTCATCATACACAGTAAGGGTGCAGGCACAGAGCGCATGCAATTACAGCCTCATGCAGACACCTGATGCAGTCCAAGCTAAAGAAGACGAAGAAGACACATATTTGGCTGTATTGATAAAAGAGCTCGAATATAAGAAGGAAGAAGCAGCTGCTAATAGCCTCTGGACTGTGTGTGACGATGGATGCTCTTCAACTGGAACAGGGCACCTCCAAATGGGACAACGTTCATCAAGTGGCAACATTAATACTACTGAGGGAGCATTGCATCAAGTATCTGAACAAGCAACCGTTGAAGCCGCAACATCATCTTCAATGGAACAGACCCCTGTAGTAGATCAGCAGAACAACTTTGATGACGGGTTCAAGGGGCACAGACAATAATTTCGAAGTTGGAACAATTATATCTTGTTTTTTTCTATCACTCAATAGATTAAAAGACACAGTTTAAAGTCTATTGTTAAACAATCAATATAATATTGGAGATGTCAAAACGTCACCGACTTATATATGCAAGCAAGGCTTTGTTATGCATAAGAGAGGTTAGCCAATTGGAACCTTTGTAATGGGAGCAAGGTAGAGAGACTCTGTTCAAGATTAGGATTTCTTAGGTTTTATCACTCTTAAGTTTTGCAGGGAGACTCTAGCATAATTTTTTTTCCCTCAATTTCCATCAACATAAAAAGAAAACTCAATTATATATTACTTCTTGTGTTATTTTTAAATATTTATTATAAGAGTTAAATATGAGGAGAGATTATGGCATTGAGTACTGAGTGATAATGTTAAAAAAGTTATATTAAAAATATAAAATTAAATTCGTACATTGATAAGGATAAAATAAAGTAGCCCTTTATTGTAAAAAATAAGAAAATTAAGAGTTTATTTAATCTATTGAATTGACATACGTACACTAATGTAGTGGTTAATTAATTTATTTATTTTTACTTTTTTGAGTATAGATATTAAAAAATCAACATATTATATCAATATATTCTTATTCATTGACCTTAAAAAATTACGTAATTTTTTAGATGACAAAAATTATGTAGTTTTATTTTGTGTTTTATGCAATTTTGTATTTTTTTCCAGCAGCAGAAAATTATTCCATATATAAAAATTACTACTGAATACAAGATATATACATATAAGAAATTGGATAAATAACACAAAACACCCTTGAGATTAATTAAATTGCGTTCATCTCATTCTTACTAAAAAATTACACTCCATACCATTAAATTTAAATAAGCAATAAAAATTATTATTTTAATATAATTTTCTTTACAAGTACATGATTAAAAATAAAAAACAATGTAATACTCAATTTCTTTTATATATTATAATATTTTAACTGGTATTTTTCATCATATACTATATGAAAATTATGGTAAAGTTCAAATTCAAATTTAAAATAAAATATTATAATAAAAATTACTTATCAATTATAATTATTTTATTTTAATTTTACATAATTAAATTCATAGTATGTATTATTCTCAAAATTACTTGTTTATTAAGAAATAGTTTTATTAACAATTATTTTATTTAGATCATTTTTATTTATCTAAAGATTTTTATTTTAGAAACATAAACATAAAAATACATTATCAGGTTTCAAAATTAAACTTGTCTACCCAACTTGATCAGTTGATGATATGATTTTTGTTTTTTTTGTACGTTGATATTGATATTGAAATTTGAATCCAGAATTTCATTTAAATTACTCTAGCCTTTATCGTGCTAGCCAAGTCATAGGTTTTTTATATTTTAATTTTTCATGTTTCAGCCCATTAACTACTTAAGCGACCTAACCCCATTTCATTTTTAAAAAATCTGTATATTTCAAGAATCTCCACTCTCTTTGGTCTCGAAGGTTCTTCTTTTTTGTGCCTCTAAACCCCATGCCCTCACTACCCTAGTTGCCACTCTAGTTGATCGCCCAACCTCCTTATTCTCATTGTCAATTCCTCATCCATCGTTGCTTGCCATAGTATTGGTCAACACCATCATTCGTTTCTAAGTCACTTTAATAATTAGGTTAGGCTCAAACTTTATAAAATGCCTATTTGTATAAAGAAGTTAAGCCTAAGCTTTATAAGAAGGCTATTAAGTCTGTTGGGTTGGCTTGTTTACATCTATATATTATTGACGTTAAAATTAAGTTTATTATACATGAGAAATGATCCCATGTACACCACATTAACTAGAGAGTAGTTACCAACTTCTTATTAGTATTGATATATCTAATTATATATAATTAAGTTATATTGTTTTGTTTTGCAAAATTAAAATACTTTAATTTGTATCACGTATATAAGTCGCAACAGTGCATCCTGCGTGCACTTTTCTTTGTTTAAAAAAGTAAAAGATTATCCATATATTCTTTCATTTTCTTTTCATTTTTATCTAAAGATTCACAAATCAAAAACAAAAATCACAATATTACTCTAACCCTTATGTGAACACCATATTTTGTCCAAGTATTTTTTTTTCCTTATTTATTATTTTCACCAAAAAAAAAAATTTGAAAAATGAAAACTGCACCTCATTCCCTGAAAAATCAAACTAGCCAATTTTAATTTTTTTGAACAAAATCCTTTTAGCCCATTCAAGTTTCAAGTTTTATTTTTATTTGTTACAACATTTCATTTTTTTAATTCTTTTAGCCCAATCATTTCAGCCCGTTTGTCCAGCCTTTTTTTATAACCCACATTTTTGATAATCCATTTCAGCCTAAAAAAAAAATAATAATAAAAAATAATAAAAACAAAAAATAAAAAAAAGGAGGTCTGATTAAATTGAAGCCATTAGATGATACAACACAACAAAATACAAAATACAAAGAAAAGAAAAATGAAGTAAAAAAATGGGAAATCGCAAGCACCATCATCATGTTTTTCTTTTGTCCTTGGCCAGAAGATAAATTTGCTTTCTGATGAGTCGGTTTTGGGGGGATGAGTTTGGCTCCTAAAGCCAACCTGCAAAGGTGAAATCAGATCAAATTTGGATCAAGTGGGAATGGCTATAAAAGAGGGAAATTAACAAAATAGATGGGAAAAAAAAAAACATTTTGGCAAACTCAATTAGCAAAGGTATAAGCTTTGTTTGGGCATTTTAGTATCATGCTAGATTTTAGGTGCATATAATTCATTAGTTCATCCATTATCCATCCCACTTTCATCATTATCTCTCACCATAATCCATTAGAACCACCATCTTCATTAGAATCAAGGCCCCCCTTCATAACCATCTCACTATCATCATAGTACATGCCACCATCAACTAACATTTTTTTTTTTCATGTTTTCAAGTAAAAAAAATATACTTTATCTAAAACCTCCATAGCCAAAACAATAGCTACATCATACTAATCCACAAAAAATATTAACAAAATCATAATTAAGCATAGATCCAAAACCTTTTTTTTTTTAAAAAAAAAAACTGAAATAAAAAAAGAGAGAAGGCGCTCATCCCACCTTGATTCCATCTCTCCGGTGTGTGGACTTCCTCTTTCGGGTCGCCATCATCTCCACTCCATGCCTCCGCGCGGTTCCTCCTCCTCTGCTCCGATTGCCTCATTCGACCTCACCACGGCTGCTGCGCCTCCGCCGATCTCCCTGGTCCCGAGATCCCGCCACCGTGAAGCTCTTCCAGCCCGCCCAGCCGCAGCAAAGCCATCTGCTCCTCACCCTTCGTGCCCCCTCTCTCACTCGCTTTCTCTCGTACTTGCTCTTTCTGAAATGTGTATGAGTGTGTCCTTGTGTTAGTGGAAGAGTGTTAGTGGAAGAAAGAAATGTGGGTGCATGTGCTTGAGTTTGGGTGTCACTCTCTCCTTCGCTAGTCCTCTCTCACACGTTCTCTATCCCTTTCTTTCTTTATCTCTCAGGATGCACCTCTCAATTTGTCTCTTTGTGGCTTTCTTTGTTTTTTTAAACTTTTTGTGTGTGTGTGTGTGTGCATGTAGAGAAGAGAGAGAGGGAATCAGTGTTGTGTGACCGTGTGGGTGCGTGGGTGAGTAGGGAGTGAGCGTGGTAATATGTCATAACCCCTAAATTTTATTATTATTATTATTATTATTATTATTATTATTTTATTTATTATTTTCATTTTAGTTTGTCTTAATGAAGTGGATAGCTTGTTATGTTAAAAGTCCAGTATTGAGTTTGTTTCTTTTATATATAATAATAAATAAATAAATTATTTTTGTTTAGAAAAAATTCAACGTGAATTATGATGTTTAAGTTATAGAATATTTTGCATTAATTTTTTTTTTTTAAAAAAAAAGAATTATCAATATGTTTTCTTTCAAATCATTTAAGTGGAATTTAATAAATTCGTTTCAAAGGTAATTTAATTATCTAAAAAAAAAAAAAGAGAACAATTTATTTATTTCTTTGATTTTGAGTGAATTTGATGTTTATAATAAAAAGGTTAAAAATAAAAATGAAAAATAATAATTAGGATTTTATTTTTAGTTTAGTTATTTTATATGCTTATGTGTGTTCCGCCTATGTATAATTGTGTTTATCATTTAATTTTGTTATTATATTTTTAATTTAATTATTTATGTGTTATGCGTTTAAATTAATTGTGTGTTCATGAATCAATTTTTTTTTTAACTATTATGGATGCTTATGATTTTGCTTAGTTGTGTATTCATATTTCTGAATTAATTTTGTTAAAATTAGAGTTTGTCAAAAATTAATAAATATTCAATCATTAACAACTTATGATTTTGATGTATGATTTATCATCCTCAAGTTTCATAAAAATGTAAGGGTTTATTGTATAGTTCATGCTATCCTAAATCCTATGCAAGGTGGTTTTTAATTTCTTCATAAAATAATTTTCAATATTAAAATCAATCAACACATTTTTATTCTCTTTTAATTAAAATCTATCAACACAGACTCATTTTCTCAGAAACGTGGCTTTGAGTTCCTCATTGCACCAGGGGTACGTCGCGTAGCAAACAACTATCAAGCCAAAATTAATTTTTCTTTAAATTGTGTTCTCATTTAATTTTTATTCCTTGTTCTAATTTTATTTTATTTTATTTTATGTTTGTACATAATTGTGATTATTTAAGGGAAAATTAAATATTATTGAAATTATAAACAAATTTGCATAATGAGCTCTAGGGTAACCGTATTTATACGGATGTATTAGGGTGCAAGTGGATTAAGTTTCCACCCTTCCCTAATCATAATCAGAACTCGAACCTAGAATTCTTTTAAAAAGACCAGTTTACAAATTAAAAAGGTTTTCCAATTTTTCCAGAATTAAAATTGGTGGCGACTCCTATTTTATTTATTATTTCAAAATCAGTCGACATCCTCGTCGCATGTGCCCTCTGGGTATTGTGACAGTTTGGCGACTCCACTGGGACACCAAAGAGAGTCAAGCCTACTAGAGTAAATTATGCAAATAATTTATAACTTTATAATATTTATTTTTCCCTTTACATCACACTTGTTTTTTTATTTAGTTATATATAATTATTTATTTTATCTTTTTATTTCCTTCTTATTTATTTGTATAATTGTTTTTTTTTATTCCCTTTCCTAAGTATTTGTATATAATTGTTTATCTTATTTTTATAATTGTTTATTTTATCTTTTTATTTTCTTCTCATTTATTTAGATATAATTGCAAACCTTAGGATAGATGACTTTTGTATATATGATGTTTTTTGTTACTCAAACCTTAGGATAGAAGACGTTGTATATATATGCTGTTTTGCTTTGTTTTGCAGGATTGTGTATATAGGACTTGAAAGGTTTGTATGCTCCCTACACACACTTTCACTATCAGTCCTCACACACTATTTGGGCTCTATACCCGAGCCTTGGAAAACCATAGGCAAGAAGGGGTTTTGACGTTGTTATTGTGAGGCTTATGCTTCCCTAAGTCGTTGACTCATCCGCTCAGGTTGTTACTAGAACTATGAGTTGCCGTATTGTGACTTTCATGTCCCTCCGTTTAACTCATGGAACTAGATCTTTATCTTATTGATAAAGGCAACTTGGGGACCATAACTTTTAGGGGTCTAGATCCATCCAAAAGCTTGCACTACTAGAATAACTTTAATTGGCCACCTTAAATAGGGTTTGACCTTAGAACCAGGAAACATTAGGTTCCACCTCATTAGGACACATGGGAGCGTACTTCTTCTTATTTTATCATGCATCATGCATCATTAGTATCATGTAACATTTATTATAAGCATTATAACATTCATGATTATTTTGTGTTGTTCTGCATAAGCAATTCATATCTCCATCATGCATAGCATCCACATTTTTTTACCAAGCATGTTTATTTTTAAGCATAAAAAAAGAAAAACCATATTTTAATTGTCATATCACATGCATTTTTTTATGTAGCATACATATTTATTTTATTTATGACATACATCTAATTTATTTACTTTTTTTATTATTTCTTTCTTCCTTTTTAAAAAAGGTCCACTGGTGGAAGAATAACATCATATTAGACAGGAAACGATGGAAAGAGCACAACAAACTAGCAATGCATCCAACTTGAAGAAGCATTCCAATGTGATGGCAAATATTAGTTCTCTGAGAGATTACATCAGTTGAGTCAATTGTTTCCTAATGAAAAAAAAGAGCCTTCTTGAATAAATATGGGTCCATTATGGATCTGTTGCTTATATCAGGAAACTCCGCTCGAAATTCTAGCTCATATTGGAACCCTGCTTTGAGATGTTTTGAATTACCAAACATGGACATCACTCCTACCATCGAAGAGTATGCATGCATGTTGAAATTACCAGTGAGAAAAATACTTCTATTTATTTTCATCTGGAACAACACACTTCAGATGCAAAATAATAGAGCAATTCGGGAATTACTGGGTACCAGTGGTTCAAGTGAAATTAACAGGACATGCAGATTCAAAAGGAGTGACTAAAGCATTTATAGAAGAACATCTGAAGGAGTTGGGCGTCGAAAGGAATGGACTATTTTTGCGAGAGTACTGGCATTTGCTATTTATGGGCTTGTATTGTTCCCGTCGCTCCAGACATAGTTGATCAAGCTGCCATGGATGTTTTCTTTGCTGTGGAAAATAAGCAAAGGAATCCAGTCCTGTGTTGGCTGAAACATTTCTGACATTAAACTTCTGCCAAGAGAAACAAAAAGGGAAGCTTCGATGTTGCTTACACCTCCTATATGTGTGGATCATCACACACATGTATGCAGGTAATCACATCAGAAATGTTTCAGATCCATTAAGAAGCTTTCATCGTATCCAAGAAAGCCGAAAGAAGACCATGAATGGAGGGCTGAATTTGATACCATTAGGAACGATCATTCAAGTGGGTTTGTCCATGGTATGAACATGAAAGAGGTGACATTATTCTCAGCGTGGAAAATATCATAATATACCATTGATGGGTCCAAGAGGTTGCATATCCTATACGCGACAATAGCACTCAGACAACTTTGTTGGACACAAAAGAAACCACGGGAAGAACAACTTGGAGGACTCTACTTCTGGTACAAGGAAGGTGACCACACTAAAATGTTATCACGAGAAGTTAAAGAAGCCTGGAGGAATGTTCACATGGCAGGGAGAGATGAGTTAGGAAAACCTCTGTGATCAGGACCCATGAGTATGTCACATGGAGGGATGCAAGAAAAGTACCTCAAGGGCCCTAGCTCCCTCACGAAAGGAAGAATGATCCACATTGGCTGAACAAATGGAAGTCCTGAAAGCACAAATGAAACTTCTAGAACAACAGAAGGAGAGTTGAAGCGTCATTGCTCGAAGTCAATGTGAGAAGAAAGAAAAGCTGATTGAGCAACTGAAAGATGAGCTTGCTGATATCCCGAAACAAGAAAAGGAAAGACAGAAGGTTCAGAACCTTGAAAATAAGGTCCATATAATGACTAAAGAGAAAAATGGACTTGTGAAGCGCATCAACCAACAGAACAAGGCAAATGAAGAACTAAAAATGAAGATTGAACAACAAGAACAGATGAAAGAAGAGTTGGAAGCTGAAATGCAAGAACAAAAGCAGAATTAGAGCTAAAGATAGAGAAGCTAAATACATCTTTAGCACAGGCTAAGGAGGAATGTGACCAAGAATGGGCCCGTTTCATGAAATGTAGAAATCAACTTCTTCGTACAGAAGACGAGGTAGATTTTGGAAGAAACAAGCTGGTGATTGGGCAATGAAAGTTGAGAGTGGAAGGAAAAACATGAAAGATTAACTGAGAAACTAGACAATCATATTTCAAAGTTCATCTATCATTTTGAAAGGGCAAAGAGGTTCAAAAGAATCTCAAGCTTCATTTGTCTAGTGAAATGAATGATTTCATGAACATGAGTAGGGCATTGCTAGAGGTTGTAAAAGAAAGAGAATGACTATTCTTGACTCAACTATGATGTAATTGCACTTTTTGAATAAATGACACAAGTTCATCTTTCGATTTTCCCTACTTTTCTTCGAATGGCGTGCAAGATTATATCCATTGTGGAGCAAAATCTCCCTGGATATATTGTCAATTACATTTCTGTCTTATAGGAAATTCTTCCTTCTGTAGAATGTAAGAAAGAATACCAAGTTTTACATTGCTAGTGTGCTACTAACAAAGTATATTGTGGAATGATAGTCCCCTATATTATTGTCCATCACATATCCGTTCTTATGGACAATATGTCCTCTGAATGCGATATGAATCAAGTTCATTGCTGTCCAATACAGATGTTGTTCCTCGCCATCAAAGGTCTTTTAGCATTTGTTTTTATTTGCTCATTTTTTTATTTTTTAACTTTTTGGCAGAAGTTTACCATCAAACATTGCTTCTTCAAGGAAAGCTTTGTCTAACACTAGTGTACCCTAGAGCCGTACGAACTACGCCCTAGAGTCGAGAAGGAAAGAGCTAGAAAAGAAGGTCGAGAGATAAAGGCAAGAAAAAGGCTATGGCTGGAGACAACAATGACCAAGGAAGGAATCTAAGTCAAGAGATGACGACCTCAAGGACATGATGAGGTCCATGCTTGGACCAGAACTTAGGCAATTCATCCTTGACACTATGAATATGGCCAAAGAAAATGATGAAAATGATGGGCATGAACCACCAGGATATGATAAACAAAATGATAATGGTTCTGTTAATGAAGTCGCAAAGGAGGCGGAACGGCTAAAGCTTAAACAGGAACTCAGGAAAGCATGCAAGAGCGGTTCAATGCTGCGGGGCCTAGCCCCTATGGCCCGATGAGTATCAGTGATCTGTCTGGCTCCTAGTGTAGTCATTCCCAAGGACTTTAAGATGCCTGAGCTCATCAAATTCGACGGTAGCACCAATCCAATTATGCATCTACGCATGTATTGCACAAAATGGGAATGTGGTCAAAAGATGAGAACTTCCTAATAAGCTTTTTCCCGAGAGCTTAGATGGGGCTGCATGGGAGTGGTACATGGGATAGACCGAACTCAAATCAGGTGTTGGGAAGACTTAGCTCAGGCCTTCACAAACCAATACAAGTTTAACCTGAATGCTGCACCAAGACCAGTTAAAAGGGATGAGGAAGAAAGAGAATGAATCTTTCAAGGAATATGCCCAGAGATGGAGGGCCCTGGCTGGAAGGGTTCCCCCAATGTTAGAGCAAGAAATGTGCTCTTACTTTATTCGTACGCTGGAAGGTCCTTTTTTCAAGAACATGCTTGGGACCCATGTCAAAGAGTTTGTAGATTTGGTTGAAATGGAGAAAGGATTGAAACCAATATCCAAGAAGGAAAGCTAGAGCAAGTAACAGGAGAAGCAAGTGAGTCCCAACACAAGAAGAGCCCCCATTTTAAGAAGAAGGAGAACACCATTAACTACATCCACCCTCAACAACCCTCCTCGACCAAACCAATATCCAACCTATCCACACACACAATACTCATCCTATCCACACCAACAATATCCATCTCCAAGAGCTATTTCACCCCAAATACCATACACACTTCAACCACACCAAATCAACCATGTCTCATATCCACGGCCAATGATACCTAGACCTCACCAAACACAACCCCAAGCCTACCAAACGAGTCATCTCTTTACAACCCCTCCACCATTCAATGCCAACAACGCTCGCAGGCCTCCGATGGAGAATAGACCCTTACCTGATTTCCATATGAGCCATGTCGAGCTTTAAGCGTTGTGTAGGGACAACTTGTTAGGCCCGTGTCCTGAAAAACTTTCATGCCACCATATCCTCGGTGGTACAATCCAAACCATACTTGCGATTATCATTCCAACTCCCGGACACTCAATCGAAGATTGTTATGGGTTCGAAATGCGGTATGGCGTTTAATTGACAGGGTGCCATCAAGCTAAAAGAAGAATCAAAGCCGCACATAAGAAACAACCCGTTCCCCAATCATAGTGAAGGACAAGTGAATTCTCTGCTATGAGAAACATGAAAGTCAAGGAGTAGAGAATGACCAGCTCTCAATGAAGGAGATCTTGGAAATATTGAGGAAGGCAGGTTATGAGATGGAAGTTGAAGGAGATAAAGGCAAACGACGGTGAAAGGAGAGGAAAATGATCTATTTTGTGAGTGTTCCGAAATGAAACACCACATAGAGGAATGTCCACAGCTGAAACTCTACATTGAAAAGATGATTAAGCTAGGGGTGCTTGAGGTACCAAAGGGGAGTAGACAAAGTATCAACATGATTCACCATGCACCTCCTTTATAAAGTCTACAATTATGAGCCAACACTCATTTTCAAGGTGCCTAAGCCGTTTTCTTATGAAAGTAACCATGCGGTTCCATGGAGGTATGAAACTGATAGAATCTAATTCTGAATGTCCGGAATGACACCTCCAGTCCAAAGCAAGTACCCGTCTTCAAAGTATCTAGTTTGCCTTCTCGTCTCCTTGACCGCAAAGTCTGAATATGGCAATGAAGATTGTTCAAAACCTCTGCATCGGAATCTATTACAAATGTTACAGGAATAGGGGAATTACTCGGAGTGGTAGATGTTATACTCCAGAGAAATTTTTGAAAAGCCCCCAAGAAATACCTGAAAAATGCCCAAGTGGCACCTGAAAGGAGAATAAAGAAAAGAGCCAGGAAAAGGAAGAAGAAGAAGAAGAATTCCTGAAAATAATGAAACAGAGTGAGTATGATGTGGTAGAACAGTTGAAGAAAACACAAGCAAAGATCTCGCTCTATTCTCTAATCTTATCTTCGGAGGCTCATCGCAATGCGATTAAAAAGGTGTTGGATCAAGCTTATGTGTCTAAAGACATAACCCCTGAGAGGGTTGAAGGGATAGTAAATGCAATCAGAATGACCAATGCCATCACGTTCACTGAAAGCGAGGTTTTCCTCATCCAGGCAGGCGTCGAAGCACTCCACATTACCCTCAAATGTCAAGGCTAATGTTGCAAAAGTACTGATTGACGGGGATCAGCTTTCAATGTGCTCCCTTACTCCACACTACAACAATTGCCAGTTGATTCCTCTGTGATTGAACCAAGCGGACAATTGTGAAGGCGTTTGATGGATCAATGAGGGAAATCATGGGTGCCATCGACCTCCCGCTAGAAATTGGACCCACTATTTTTGTGACCAAATTCCAGGTGATGGATATTGAGCCTGGTATATATGCTGCCTGGGAAGACCCTGGATTCATGAGGCTGCCGTTCCTTCAACACTTCATCAGAGGGTAAAATTTATAGATGGCGGGAAACTTGTTACTGTCAAAGGAGAAGAAGAATTGCTAGTGACTAAGCCAGTGACAGTGCCATACATTGATGTCTAAGACACTCGAGGTATCATTCCAAAACCTGGAGATAGCTGAACCCATGGAATCAAAAGGTGATGCGCATCAAGTGGCCATTCGTATAATGCGCAAGAGTGGATTTGAAGAAGGAAAAGGATTAGGGAGTCAACTGCAAGGAATTAAGAATCCAATCTCACTTCCTGACAATCCTGGAAAACTTGGCCTTGGGTATGAAGCTACAAGTGATCAGCGTCTTTTGAGACATCCAAGAAGAAGATCCCACATATTAGGGATACATTTCCTGACCTGCAACAATAATGGTGATAGAAGCAGATGAAACTTTAGCACCCTTGAAGGAATATCTCGCTCATCTACCAGCCTCGAGCCAGTGAATAACTTGGAATCTGCACCCTGAATGATTTATTTTTCATTGAGTAATGGATGCTTTAGTCATCTCTTTGTATTTCAATTGAATAATGATTATGCGTGGTTTCTCTTTTCCATTCTCTTGATTAAACTTTTCTCTTTTCCAATTTCTTGTTAAGTTTTTCTTGTTTATTTATTTATTTTTCTTTCTTTCTTATTTCGGATCTCATCTCAATTCCAGGGATCCTTCTCCTTCAGAATTTTCATCTTATGCAAATGATTGTGAAAACCCGTTAACTGGTTATTGTGTTACAATGGACTCGAATGAAAATGAACAAGATGAAGATCCTAAGTTATGCCAACAATTTGCCAAAATCATAAATTCAATGGAAAAGGGGATAAATCCACACGATGAAGTCATTGAAACTGTGAATTGGGTCCTGATGAAGACAAGAAAGAAGTTAAGATAGTTGACAATCCGAAAGGGAAGAGATGATTGCATTGTTCCATGAATTCCTGGACATTTCGCCTGTCCTACAAAGATATGCCTGGTTTGGACCCAGAAATAGTGGCTCATAAAATCCCATTGATTGAAGGAATGGAACCTAAACGACAGAAATTGCGGAGGATGAGTCCAGAAATGTCACTGAAAATCAAAGTTGAAGTCGAAAAGCAACTTGATGCAGGCTTCTTGGAGGTCCCACTCTACCCAAGATGGATAGCCAATATAGTACCAGTGCCGAAGAAAGATGGAAAGGTCAGAATGTGTGTGGATTATCGGGATTTGAATAAAGCAAGCCCGAAGGATAATTTTCCTCTGCCTCATATAGATGTACTAGTTGATAACACAGCTAGAAGTCAATTCTCTTTCATGGACGGTTATTCAGGCTACAATCAGATTTTGATGGCAGAAGAGGATAAAGAGAAAACATCATTTGTTACTCGTGGGGGGTATTTTGCTATAGAGTGATGCCATTCGGGCTAAAGAATGGGAGCAACGTATCGCGAGCAATGGTGACCCTTTTCCATGACATGATTCACAAGGAGTTGGAGGTGTATGTGGATGATATGGTAGCAAAGTCACAAGATGGAGAGAGTCATGTTGCAGTGCTCAGGAAAGTTTGAAAGATTGAGAATTTACAAACTTCGGCTGAATCCGGCAAAATGTACCTTTGGAGCTTCCACAGGAAAGTTGTTAGGGTTCATCGTTAGCAAGAAAGGCATTGAGGTAGATCCAGACAAAATCAAAGCCATACAAAACATGCCAGCACCCAAGACAGAGAAAGAGGTGCGAGGTTTTCTTGGTCGTCTGAATTACATAGCGAGATTCATCTCTAACTTGACCAGGACTTGTGAGCCGATATTCAAGCTATTGAGGAAGAGTAATTCAGGTAGATGGGATGATAGATGTCAAGAAGCCTTTGACAAAGTTAAAAGCTATTTGTCAAATCCACCTCTTTTGGTTCCGCCAACTCCAGGGCGACCGCTCATACTATATCTCACAGTGTTGCATGGGTCTATGGGGGACCTGGGTCAACATGACGAGTTGTCAAAGGAGCAAGCCATTTACTACTTGAGTAAGAAGTTCAATGACTGTGAGTCTAGGTATTTGGCTATTGAGAAGACTTGTTGTGCATTGGTGTGGACAGCGAAGAGATTACGACAGTACATGCTCTATTATACGACCTTGCTCATATCTCGGATAGACCCCATGAAATGCATCTTTGAAAGCCCACACATTTCCCTGAGAATGTCCAAATGGCAAGTGGCTCTAGCAGAATTCGACATCAAGTATGTGACAAGAAAATCTATAAAAGGAAGCGTGATAGCTGATCACCTGCGAGAACCCGCTTGAAGAATAGTCAATGGAGCACGAGTTCCCTGATGAAGACGTCCTAGCAGTTGTAGAAGAGGACAGTGAAAATGAGGAAGAAGAGGGCTTAGTGTGGAAAATGTATTTTGACCTGTAGTCAACATAAGAGGGAATGGGGTTGGAGCAGTCTTAATATCCCCTGATGGAAAGCAGTTTCCAATTGCTGTGAAACTGGCATTTGATTGTACCAACAACATGGCCGAATATGAAGCATGTATAACGGGCTGAAGGGCAATATCCCTTGGGGTGCAAGAGTTGGAGGTTTACGGGACTAGCCTAATCATTTTTCAGGTCAATGGAGAATGGCGAGTCAAAGAGCATAGGTTACCATACTATGAACACCTTATGAGCTTAAAAGATGAATTCAAGGATGTCAGTTTCCATTACTTGCCCCGTGACCAGAATCAGTGCAGATGCCTTAGCCACCTTGGCTGTGATGACCAATCTTGATCTAGAAGTGGAAGTAAGACCTTTGCAAGTAATTGTTAGAAGAGAACCAGCATATTGTTCTAACATTGAAGAAGAGTCTGACGCGACCTTGGTTCTATGATATCAAGAAATTCATCAAGGAGAGAGAATATCCAGCATTAGCAAATGAGAATGACAGAAGACACTCAGACGGCTATCCATGTCATTTTTCCTCTCGGGAGAGGTTTTGTATAAGAGGAATCATGATGGAGTCTTATTGAGATGTGTCGATGCTACAGAAGCTAACTCCATCATATCAGAAGTCCATGAAGGTATTTGTGGAACTCACGCTAATGGACACACATTGTCCCCAAATTCTCAGGCAAGGATATTTTTGGCTCACAATGGAAAAGACTGCATAGAGTTTGTCAAAAATGCCACAAATGTCAAATCTATGCTGATCGAATCCATTCCCCTCCTCTCCGTTGCACACTCTTACATCACCTTGGCCTTTTGCAATGTGGGGCATGGATGTCATAGGGCCAATTAGCCCCAAAGCATCCAATGGGCATCGATTCATTCTAGTAGCCATTGATTACTTCACCAAATGGGTAGAAGCTGTATCGTACGCCAATGTAACCCGGAAAGTGGTTGTGAAATTTCTGAAGAACAACATCATTTGTAGGTATGGTCTACCAGAAAGACTCATCACAGATAATGCTACTAATTTCAATAATGCAGAGGTGCGAACCGTGTGAGCAATTCAAGATCAAGCATCACAACTCGGCTCTTTCCGACCGAAGATGAATGGGGCTTAGAGGCAGCAAACAAAAACATCAAGAAGATCTTGGGGAAAATGGTGGTCACTATAAAGATTGGAGTGACATGCTGCCTTATGCATTACACGCCTATCGCACTTCTGCAGATCCTCAACTGGGGCAACCCGTATTCGCTGGTGTATGGAATGGAGGGTGACCCTATAGAAGTGGAAATACCATCTTTAAGAGTCTTAGCAGAAGCTAAATTGGAAGAAGCCGAGTGGATTAAAATGAGATATGAGTTGAATATGCTTGAGGAAAAACGCTAAAGCGGTATGCCATGGCCAGTTGTACCAAAAAGGATGGCGAAAGCATTTAATAAAAATGTTCGCCCTCGAACATTCCAACCAGGCGATCTTGTTTTGAAGAAAATTTTGCCGAATCAAGAGGATAAGAGAGGCAAATGGGCACCCACACATGAAGGCCCTTACATCGTCAAAGATGCATTTTCTGGAGGAGCATTGATCTTGACTGATATAGAAGGCAAAGTACTAGCTAAACCAATCAATTCAGATGCCGTGAAAAAATATTTTGCCTAAAAAAAAAAAAAAAAAAAAAAAGAAAAATGCTCGCTAGGTTGAAAGCCCTGAAGGGCAACCTAGGCAAAAATTAGAGCACAAAAAGAGCAAATTGAAAAGGGGAAGACAACTTTTAATTGCTAGGTTGAAAACCTGAAAAGGCGGCCTATGCAATGGTGAAGGTTCGACCAATAATCAGAAGCAATGTGGGGCACTTAAACAGGGCAATTTGAATGTTAGCGTTGAGCACAAAGAAGGATACACTTGTGAACATGAAATTCGAGTCTAGTGTAACCAATGAATTAGTGAAATGGGTCGATCACATGGAATCAAACACTATAAGTCTTTTATTCCTTCTTCATTTCTTTACAGTTGTTGATATCCTGTACATACTTTCCAGTTTGAAGTCCAATAAATTGCCTTTCTCTTCCTCTGTGTTGTTTTCTACCAAAAGTCTTTTAAAACTATGCATAATCATGATATTATAATTGAGATACTATCAAGAGATTAATTTGCTAACAAAACTCAACTAATAAGTCAGGCAGGGGACTGGATCAGAATTGAATAATGGCAATCTGCGAGCCAGATTCATAGAGGACAGCCTAAATATGGGTTTTTGATGGATGTCCATGATTGAAAATCTAGATTGGTGATCAAAGCAAAAATGAGGACAATGAAAACTTGGCAAAAAAAAGGGAACGTCGAAGTGTCACTAAGAGGAGATATGTTTGAAAACCAATGAAAAGTTCACAACACTGTTCATCTAAAGAGACGGCTCATTTGGAAATAGACAAAAGCTTTCTTGAAGAGCAATGCAAAGATATCTCAAACTGGGCAATTTTAATAGCTAATAGCTATTGTCATCATTCTTGTCACTAAGCACATCATCACTACATCAATTTTGCATCATTCATCATATCACCATCACATACACACCTTTGCAAAATTTTGCCTTCACAATTTTCATAGTTCACAAGTCTTTTAAGTTTCACATTTACAACTTTCATATTTACTGCTTTCACATTTACAATGCTTTCACATTTTACATACTTTCACATTTAAATTTCACATTTACATGCTTTCACATTTACTGCTTTCATAATTTACAAGCTTTCACAATTCACTGCTTTCACATTTACATGCTTTCACATTTACAGCTTTCACATTTACGCTTTCACAATTTACAGCTTTCACATTTATTGCTTTCACATTTACTTGCTTTCACATTTACAATGCTTTCACATTTACATATTTTCACAGATTTCTACTCTCTTTCACATTTACATGCTTTCACAATATTTCACATTTATAATGCTTTCACATTTACATGCTTTCACAATCTTTACGTACTTTCACATTTTATTTGCTTTCACAGACATTTACTCGCTTTCACATTTACTTTCACATGTCTTTACAATACTTTCACATTTCCTTCGCTTTCACATTTATTTTCACAGATTTTAAATTCCATACGCAAATCCCATTTTCACAAGCTTTTACATTTCACATGCTTTTAGAATTTCACATTATTTTCCATAGGTTTTTTAGTTTCACATACATTTCATTCTATTCACTTTAACACTGAGCATTTATCATGAAGTCATCAATGGTCATGCTTCACATAATTTCGCATTGTCATCATGCATTCATTCTCATCATATATTCATCATCATTGAGTCATCATGTGCCCATCATCATCAATGCATTTCCATCTTGCATTTGGACAAAATATGTGTTCATATCTTTACTTATTTCTTATAGTAAAATATCAAAGTCATAGACTTTATATTTTTCAATAAGTAACAAGTAAAGAGGGGCAACTGTGAACACCATATTTTGTCCAGTATTTTTATCCTTATTATTATTTTCACCAAAAAAAATTTGAAAAATGAAAAGTTACCTCATTCCTAAAAAAAATCAAACTAGCCCATTTTAATTTCTTTTCAACCGAATCCTTTAGCCCATTTAGTTTCAAGTTTTATTTTTATTTGTTACAACCCAATTTCATTTTTTTAATTCTTTTAGCCCAATATTTCAGCCGTTTGTCAGACAGTTTTATTTTTAGTAACCCACATTTTTTTGATAATCCATTTCAGCCTAAAATAAAAATAATAATAAGAAATAATAAAAACAAAAAATAAAAAAGGAGTGTCTTGATTCTAAAATCCAGCAAGGTACTCAGGATGATACAACACAACAAAATACAAAATACAAAGAAAAGAAAAATGAAGTAAAAAAAATGGGAAATGGCAAGCACCATCATCATGTTTTCTTTGTCCTTGCCAAGATAAATTTGTTAGAATGATAACATTTTAAATGTAAGCTTGGCTCCTTCAGCCAAGGCATGCAAAGACACAGATCAGAATTAGATCAGTGAAATGGCTATAAAAGAGGGAAATTAACAAAAAATAGATGGGAAAAAAAAAAAAAAACATTTTGGCAACTGATTAGCAAAGGTATAAGCTTTGTTCTTGGCATTTTAGTATCATGCTAGATTTTAGGTGCATATCATTCATTAGTTCATCCATTATCATCCCACCTTTCATCATTATCTCTTCACCATAATCCATTAGAACCACCATCTTACATTTCCTCAGAAACTTTCAAACATTAACTTTCATAACCATCTACACCTATCATCATAGTCCAGGCCACCATCAACTAACATTTTTTTTTTTTCCATGTTTTCCAAGTAAAAAAAATATACTTAGTCTGGAACCTCCATAGCAAAACAATAGCTACATCATCTAATTGCACAAAAAATATTAACAAAATCATAATTAAGCATAGATCCAAAACCTTTTTTTTTAAAAAAAAAAAAACTGAAATAAAAAAAAAGAGAAGCGCGCTCATCCCACCTTGGATCTGTCATCTCCGCCGTGCGTGGAGCTTTATTACTCTTTCAGATCAGCATCATATCCTCCGTGCCAAACGCGCGTTCCTCCTCTCCTGCCTTGCTGGGATAGCCTGGTCAACCTCTACCACGGGCTGCTCCGCCTCCCGGCCGTATTGCTCAGTCCTCCGAAGATCCGCCAGGTGAAGCTCTTCCCCATCCGCGCCCGGCCTCACGACGCAAGCCGGTCCGGCCATTCCTCTCCTCCCAACCCTTGTGCCCAGTCTTCACTCGCTTCTCTCTCGTACTTGCTCTTTCTCTCTAAATGTGTATGAGTGTGTCCTTTGTGTTAAGTGGAAGAATGTAGTGGAAGAAAGAAATGTGGGTGCATGTGCTTAAGAGTTTGTGGGTGTCACTTCTCTCCTTTTAAGCTCAGTCCTCTCTCTCTCAGCACGTTCTCTTCTGTCCTTTTCTTTCTTTATCTCTCAGATATGCACCTTCTCAATTGTATCTTTGTGGCTTTCTTTGTTTTTTTAAACTTTCGTGTGTGTGTGTGTGTGCATGTGAGAGAAAGAGAGAGAGGAAAACATGTGTGTGTGAGGTATAGTGTGTTGCCAATGGGTGAGTAGGGAGTGAGCGTGGTAATATGCATAACCCCTAAATTTTATTATTATTATTATTATTATTATTATTATTATTTTATTTATTATTATTTTTTCATTTTAGTTTGTCTTAATGAAAATTGGATAGCTTGTCAATGTTAAAAGTCCAGAATATTAAGTTTGTTTCTTTTTTTATATATAATAATAAATAAATAAATTATTTTTGTTTAGAAAAAATCAATGAATTATGATGTTTAAGTTATAGAATATTTTTTATTAATTTTTTTTAAAAAAGAATTATCAATATGTTTTCTTTCAATCATTTTAAGTGGAATTTAATAAATTGATTTTTAAGGTAATTTATTATTATTAAAAAAAAAAAAAAGAGAGAACAATTTATTTATTTATTTTTTACTTTGATTTTGAGTGAATTTGATGTTATAATAAAAGGTTAAAAATAAAAATGAAAAATAATAATTAGGATTTTATTTTTAGTTTAGTTATTTTATATGCTTATGTGTGTTCCGCCTATGTATAATTGTGTTTATCATTAATTTTGTTATTATATTTTTAATTTAATTATTTATGTGTTATGCGTTTAAATTAATTGTGTGTTTATGAATCAATTTTTTTTAACTATTATGGATGCTTATGAATTTTGCTTAGTTGTGTATTCATATTTTTATTACTAAATTAATTTTGTAAATTTAGAGTTTGTCAAAAATTAATAAATATTCAATGCATTAGCAACTTATGATTTTGATGTATGATTTATCATCCTCAAATTTCATAAAATGTAAGGGTTTATTATAATTTAAGTTTATTACCTAAATCCTGTGCAAGGTGGTTTTTAATTTCTTCATAAAATAATTTTCATAGTTGAAATCAATCAACACATTTTTATTCTCTTTTAATAAAATTTATAACACAGACTTAATTTTCTAAGAACGACGTGGCTTTGGTTTAACTCATTGCACCAGAGGTTAGTGCACAACAACTATCAAGCCAAAATTAATTTTTTCTTAAATTGTGTTCTCATTTAATTTTTATTCCTTTGTTCTAATTTTATTTTATTTTATTTTATGTATTACATAATTGTGATTATTTAAGGAAAATTAAATATTATTGAAATTATAAACAAATTTGCATAATGAGCTCTAAGGTAACCAATATTTATACGAATGTATTAGGGTGCAGTGGGATTAAGTTTCCCCTTCCCTAATCATAATCAGAACTCCAAACCTCAGATCTCTTTATAAAAAGACCAGTTTACAAATTAAAAAGGTTTTCCAATTTTTCAGGAATTAAAATTGGTGGCGAGCATTATTTTATTTATTATTTAAAATCAGTTTAACATCCTCGTCGCATGTGCTCAGGTACGTGTAACACACCCTATTCCCTGTAGTGCAATTTTTCCATCTCTATCTTTTACCAATCTAGATGAATAGTTAGTCTGGGCGGTTTAGAGTAGTTGTTGTTTGTTATTGATTTGGTTAGTTCTAAACTTAATAATACGCACACAAGTTATCACTAAATAGTAGGGGATTTAATCCAAGTACAATGGTTATTACTGATATTGCGATTATGGCGATGTTCGCAAGTCACATGGGACCGCAACAAGATCATGTGAACCAAATCACAAAGAAGAAAAACCGCTAGCCACGCACCTCCCTAAAAATCCCTTGAAAATCTAGTATCAAATCCTGTCTTTGTATTTTCCTTCTTCACAAACCTCAATCATCACGTAGTAGTCATGGAGATTGAGGGGCAGCATGGTGCACAGCGGTTCCTGATTGCAAATCAAGAGGGAAGCCAGACACTACTGCATTTATGATCTTTAGCAACATTTTGTTACTAACATACATAAAAGTGTTACAAATTGTCTATTTTTGTAACATTTCCAGGGGAAATGTTACTATAAGCAAATTTTCTACTGAGAATTGTAGAGTCCACATTAACACACTCACTATTTCTCTATTAAAATTTCACTTTCTTCTCCTCTCTCTACTCTCTCTCTCTTCTCTCTGAGGGTTTCACCTCTTCTTCTCGCGTCAATCGCCACCATGATCTCTCCGCAGGCGACCACCACGGCCAACCACGTGCGAGATCACATCTACATTGATTCTGGAGGCCTGGGCAACCCTTAACCTTCGGCTTCTTCCGGCTTCTTCTCTTCACCTTGTCGCCTCTGGAAGCAGTACTAAGCTCCTCCTTGTTTTGGCATAAGGTGGTCTCTCATCATCTTCATCATTGAATGCCGCTTCAATCTCAGAAGCAGAATCCGACGACAATTACGTCTGAGCCTCCACGATTCGGGCGGCGTGATTATCCAATATGGCACGCGGAGCGGAAGGCAAGAATTAATTGGGCAAGAGAAGGAGATGAAGCAAGCTTCCATGTTGCTATCATTTCAATAATCTATGGCCATGTTACATGATCTTGTATTTAGGATTATCACTGCCTTTATTTAATCAATTGAGAAATTGATTTTGTGTATGTTGGTGAATGATTGAATTGAATTTTGAAATTGGGATTGGGACTTCTTCAATGTCCTTCAGAAGAAGCTAATCAGGAACCAAATGATGGTGAGTGTTAAGCTAATCTCACAATAAAGTATTATTGAATACATGTGATTTCCCTCCTCGTTTATGTTGGCATGTCTTTCAGAGGAAGCTAAAAAGTATGATTGGGTTTTGATCTAATTAGAATGGAAAATGAATGAGGTATATGATATATGTGGGGGCTTTTTATCTTGTTTCCTAATACGCAAGAAGTTTCTATCTTATTGGTTTGTTTGGTTATTATATTGTTGCTAAATTTTATCATTGCTACTATTTGTTTACAAAAAATCTTTACACACGACAAATTTGTCACAGTTACTTTTCTTCAAGAATTTGCAACTCATGTTCATTCTAATAAATTAACTTTTAAAATGTACAAATTCTTTTTACATCTCCTTTTCTTAGAGGCTTAGCTGATTGCAACACATTTTTTTTTTTCTAGTTGGTAAAAACTAAGAAGGAATTAAAGTTGCCACAAATCATGGTCAAGAACTTAGGAGTTGATGGGTGATGTTGTATTCTATTCGCCACGGTAAGGATATATGTATGACATGAATTTTTAATGATTGGCTTTTAAGAGCCTGAGAATGATAGTATTTACAATTTATAGAACCATAAATTCCATGGGCCACAACTCAGTTTTGTCTGGCTTAAAGTTAATCACTCACTTTTGGGTTATATTAAAATTTGGTGGAATCTTTCCATAAAATGATCATAGTTTATTGTTGATAGTCCAAGATTTCAACATTAATGATCATTTATATCCAAGCATAGAAATGGAGCACCAAATTTTGCTCTAACTTCTTTACACAAATGAATAATGCTTTCTGAGTTTTATCTCGTGGTATTTAAGTGTTCTTTTGTGGTTCCAGGTAGGGTTCCTCATTCAAAGAGGATAAATTTACAAGCTAGGCTTGGAGCTTTGACAAAACTGGAGCAATCAAGGTTTGCAAGCTTCCTCTTTCCACCTTTTGCTTGTTATATTGAAAGTTCCATCTTGTCTTTCTGATTTAACCAATGAGTTTTCTCAATTTATCTAGTTTCCTCATGTCGATCTCACCATGCTACTAAAGCACCGTATTTTTGTAACTTGTTATTCAATTTACATTTAGATCTTTAGGCTATGCTAAAGTTAATTTTATACTTGAGATTGTAATGCTTTTCAAGTGACTACTTGATTCCTGTGAGAGGTGAAAGGTTTGGTTTCTCAATCTTATAGAAGGTATAATACTTGATTTCTTTGTTCTTTTGTTGTTTTCAATTGGCTTGTTTCATTTATTTAGTTGAATACTCATCCTTAGGTGGGATAAGACCCCATTGATTCTATTTGTTATGATGACTTTACATGTCTATTGCAAGTATATTTTTGGTTAACAAAACTTCAGAAAAAACATTTTACTCTCACTTGTCACTACCTATTCTCTCATGTAATAATACATATGAGTGGACAATTATATATATAGTATAAAACTCTACATTAGTGTAGTGTAAAGTTAATTTGATTAGTCTTTGGTTAACCAAAACTTTCTAAACTTGTTTGTCACTTTACATGTCATTTCTCTATTTGGCAGGTATAACATTCGAACTAAGAAATGCAAGATACAGCAAATCATTTTCATCATTGGCAAACCAAGTGCTTGAACTTAAAATAGGATAAGCAAAGTTGATAGGCGGCCAACACTAAATGATTAAACTTTAGGCCAAAACTACACTTTTTGTTTAAAAGCACTGTTTTGTATTTAAGTTAGTTCATTAGTTTGTAATGCTAATGAAAGATGTCTATTGTCATTAAGCTGATGACTCATTGGCATACTTCACAATCCAAATTAATGTTTGGATGTACTTTTTGTGACTTTGGGTTGAATATAGAAAGATTTGGTTTTAATAGAAACGTGTCTCTTGTATTGGAGATTTATAAGTGTTCTTGAAATTTGTAATATAAATTGATGGTTAGATATTCTTTTTATGTTTTTGGGTTGAAAATAAAAAGATTTGGTTTTAATATACATGTTTTTTAGGCTTAAACCTCTATTATTTGAGCACTTAAATTAGTAACATTTTTAAAATGTTGTGAAAAGATCGGCAACATTTTTTAAATGTTGCAATATATATTTTTTGTAACATTTGAAAAATGTTACAAAAGCTGTAACATTTTTAAAATGTTAGTAAAAATACTAAATGTTACAAAAAAACATGTATGGTAACATTTTGAGAATGTTAGTAAAAATACATAAAAGTGTTGCTAAAACTCTTTAGCGACATGGGGTAAATACAACATTTACAAAAATGTTACTAATGGAAATAGCTACATTTTTTTTTATGATTTAGTAACATTTATTAAATGTTAGTAAAACTAAAATATGTAGTAGTGCAATAAGGGGAATGTGAGGGTGGGGTTGAAGGAAATTTAGACATGGGAAAAGAATACAAAAAGAAAGATGAAATAATGGTTGGGAATGTGTTAAGAATGGTATAAAAATTGAAGCTTTAGGCATGAGTTTTCTAAAACAAGATGATGAAGATGAAGTTAGGGACAATGGTTTTCTCAAAACATGGAGAAAGGAAGAAGGAGGGAGAATCAAGAAGTGAAGGTGGGTGGATTTTTTTATGTTTTTAATTTTGGTATGAGGAGTAGGTGTTTGTGAGGGGAAGTTTGGGTTTGGGCTACGAAGTGAGTTTTTTCTAGTTCTTTTTGGGTGGGTGGGTTCATGTTTGTTGTTGTTTGTTTATTTCTTTTTGGTTTTGGGTGGGTTTGGGATGATGGACCTTTTTTTCTTTTAAAGGGGGTGCTATTTTAATTTGTAATTCTTTTATTTGATATTTGTTGTTAATTTTTGTTAATATTTTTTAAATGACTGAAGGAATTGAGTATATATAAGTTGAATTTTTCTTTTTTGTTCAATGTGTATTGTTCTAGAAAACATGAAAAGTTTGGTTTTGAATTTGTTTGACAAACAAGTTTGTAACAAATATGTTGAAAACTTATAATTTTGGTGCTACAATTGTTGTACTTCTTTTTTATTTTGCATTTTTTGCAAAAAAGAAAAGTAAAAAAATAGTTTCGCAACGCCAAGTCTGCATTATAGTAGTTGCAATACCTATAATTGGCGTCGTAATTGCAACCATGACCACGCCTGCAACTGTAACCGCAATTTAGAACACTATAAATACAAAAGAGAAGGATCAGGGGTAGAAGCCCATTACAACATCAATAGCACCCTTTGTTGTTGTGCATTTATCTGGTTTATTGAATTCGCATGAGTTTATTTGTGGAACCCAGTATCCTGTGGTCCCAACACTCTAGGTGGGGGTAATCCCAGGTAAAAGAGAGAAGTCTTTATTCCAAGTGACAATCTTTCCTTCTTTGAAAGTATGGTAGATGATGACCAGACCAAGCTAGGTGGTTGGGCAGTGATTTATCACCTTGCAATATTATTGAACGCAAAAAATAGGTGTCTAAGTGGGACACTTACCTCATTACTATTGAATGTAATAATGATCCTCACTCTCTATCTCATCTGTCACATCCACTAATAATAGGGTGAGTGTCCACTTATAACCCATTTTATATGTTGGAATAACATTATTGTTTAGTACCCTGCCCAAAAGAGATGAGAAACATTGGGATAAGTAATTTCTTTGTTTAGCGCAATTCTAATAATTAATTTTAGCTACACCTAGAAAAAAAAAAAACTAGTTAAACGGTAATGATATCATTCTATCAAAAAGTATTATATTGAATAAGATATTTATAAATGAATGGATATATATTAAATAAAGTTTATGAGACTCATTTTTCCCCATGAATATGCCTAAATTTGATGAATTACATTTATATCCATATAAAAATCTTTCTTTAAGATGATTTAACAAAAAGGTATCGATGTGGGCAAGATTCCTACAATTTAGTGAAAATAAGAGATCACTTTATATGATCCGTCGTGGAGGAAGAGCTAACTTAACACATCTAAAATATCAATATGGAACCCACTGCATGGTACAATGCTTAGATATTGCGATGGATATTTGATTTTGAAATTTAACAAAAAAAATGATCAATGTAACTGCCAACATTCTTTCTCATTGTATTGAAGTTAATGATCTATAGAATAAAATTTGATAGTATAAGGTCTATTAGAATAAGAATCTGATAATATGATATTTGATAAATTTTAATATTATATAGCATTTATTGTATAAAATACTATATTCTATATTATATAATTCTATATATCATTTATTTATAGATAATTCTAACTATACATAAATATTAAATAAAATAAAAATAATAATTTTTATTAATTATTTAAATATAATTTTTAAAATATATATCACTATTTAAAATTTTAATTTAATATTTGATAACTATTTATTATTTCAATAAATTATAAAAATGTAAAAATAATATCTTTCATTTATATAATTTAATAGTTTTAGTATTTTTATCATAATTATTTAAATTTTAATTAAATAGTAAATATTAAATTTAAATATTTTTATCATCAATCCTTAATTTTATATATCAAATATTATTTATTATTTATTTATATATTTTACTAGTATATAATTTATAATTTATTTTACATT
>JAMLFY010000002.1:37197366-37262758 GCA_030441495.1 Dalbergia oliveri | reverse complement strand
CTATTTCTAATTGATCTGATATGCATCTTGGTTTAGGGTATGAAGAAATGTTAATTAGGCTTATGTTGTTATAATTTTTTTGGACTTTAAAAGTTTATTTTTGTTTAGGCTTTGATTTTTTTTATATCTTACAAAAATTGTTAAGGTCTTTTTTCTATGTTAAAAAAAGAAAAAATTATAATTGACTAATAATTTTTCCAAGTAGAGTTAATTTGGTTGAGATGGCTTATTAATTCTATGTTCTCAATGTTTTAGCTTTAAGCTTGATATTCTAAAAATCTTTTTCAAAAATTAAAATCGATCAACACACTTATCTTTTTATTCTCTAATTAAAATCCATCAAGATACAATTATTTTCTACAAGAACGACGTGACTTTGAATTTCTCATTGCATGTAAGGATACGTCGGCATAACTAACAACTATCAAGCCAAAATTAAATTTTCTTTAAATTTTATTTTTATTTTATTTAATTTTATTTTATTTTATTTGCATATAATTATTATGATTTTTTGGGAAAAATAAATATTTTTAAAGTTATAATTAATTTGCATAATGAGATCTAGAGTGACGTATTTATAAGATGTATGAGGGGTGGAGTGGGATTAAGTTTTCACCCTTCGCTAATCATAATCATTCCGAATTTTAAAACTCTTAAAAGACCAGTTTGCAAATTAAAAAAGTTTTTCAATTTTAGCCAGAATTAAAATTGGTTCTCATTCTCCTTGGGCGCCTACGGGGACATTGTGGCATAGAGATTTTCTACTCAATGCAAGCAACTACATTAGCTTTACCCAGGTGGTATTTAACTTTAAAATCATAATCCTTTAAAAATTCTAACGACCTTCTTTGTCTCAAATTCAACTCTTTTTGGTCAAAAAAATACTTCAAACTCTTATGATTAGTGAAAGCCTCAAACTTAACACCATATAGGTAATGTCTCCATATTCTAAGAGCAAAAACTATAGCTGTTAAATCCAAGTCATGGGTAGGGTAGTTCTCCTCATGTGTCTCGTTGCCTAGAAGCATAAGCTATTATTTTTCCTCCTTGCATTAAGACACACCCTAAACCTTTTTTGGAGGCATCACTATGGACTACAAAATTCTTTTCTGGGTTAAGGATAACTAATACTAGGGTAGATATAATATATATATATATATATATATATATATATATATATATATATATATATATATATATATATATGGGCCTATATTTTAACTCTAGAAAACTGGTTTCACACTTAGGTGTCCACACAAATGGTTTTCCTTTTTGAGTTAACCTAGTCAAAGGCAAAACTAACTATGAGAATCCTTGGATAAACCTTTTGTAATATCCTGCAAGTCCTAGAAAACTCCTAATCTCAGTTACTATCTTAAGTGTCTCCAAGACAACATAGCTTCTACATTACTAAGGTCCACAGACACTCCTTTCTCATTGATCACATGACCTAAGAATTTTACTTCTTTTACCTAGAAATCACACTTCTATAGTTTTGCATACAATTGTTTCTCCTTCAATATCTTGCAAACTATTCTCAAATGCTCCTCATGTTCCTTCTAGTCTTAGAATAAATTAAAATATCATCAATAAACACCATCACAAATTTGTCTAAGAAAGGTTTAAAAATCCTGTTCATATAATCCATGAAAATAGCTTGGAGCATTCTCAATCCAAAAGGCATCACTAAAAACTCATAATGTCCATACTTAGTCCTAAAAGCAGTCTGGGTATATCTTTTTCCGTAATCCTAATTTGATGATATCTTGACTTAGATCTATCTTAGAGAGCACTGTGGCTCCTCAGTTGATCAAAAAGGTCCTCAATCCTAGGAAGGGTGTCCGACGAAACCGCGACGAACGACGAAAAGAATTGTTTAAAATTAGGAGTCGCCACCACGTTTATTTAAATTGGGAAAATCTAAAACCCATCTTTAAAGAAAAGGTCTTTGCAACCAGATTAGAGTTCGAAGTCGTTATGCATAGAGAAGGGTAGGGATTTAATCCTACGCACCCTGGTACACCCGTCCTTAGACGGTACTTATTAATTATGCAAATTATTAATAACCTTTTAAAATATTTATCTCATTATTTATTTACAAGGAAATTTAAAAAAGATTTCTTAAAAAAAAAATTCTAAAACATCAAATCGTCACAATTCCGATGTTCAAAATATTGAGTCAACAAGCCGTCACGGCTAAATCAACATCCTTATTTGAAATGAAGTAAGAAATTTAAATTTAAACATATGAAAATAAACCTCTCTTATGAACTATAAATATTTATAAATAAGATAATTTATTTTATTACTTTCTATGAAAAGAACATAAAATAATAAAAGAAGATTTAAAGAAAATTTGAAACATCAAGCTGTTAGGCTAGATGTCTAGAATAAGAGTTAACAAGCCGTCACAGCTAAATTAACATTTTATTTGAAATAAAAATTTTTAACAAATAAATGACCAATTTAAATTGAATATAATAGAAAATTTTATGAATTATTTACAAACAAGATAAATGAAATATTTTTAATATCTTTTTTATAAAAGGGAAAAATAAATTTTAGAGAAATTTTTGATCATTAAGCTTGTCAAGCTAAAATGTCCGAAATATTAAGTTAACAAACCGTTACGGCTAAATTAACATTTTATTTAAAAAAAAAACTTCTCAAATAATATAAAAATAACATAAAATATTTCATATGAAAAAAAAAATAAAAAATACAAGTAAGACATAAATTATATAAATTTAATTTTGAACTTGACAGGATCGAATCGCCCGCTCCTACGTATCCCCTGCAATGGAACTCAAAGTTACGTAGTTCTTTAGAAAATAATTGTAGATTGGTTGATTTTATTTTTTAAAAAGGAATTCTAGGATATCCTAAGTTAAAATATCCTAGAATATAGAGTTAACAAGCCGTCGCGGCTAAATTAATTAAAAATCTGAATTTTAATTATTTATTTATCATATATAAAAAAAATCCTACAATCTAAACAAAATAAAAGCCCAACACCTCTAAAAAAAATGAAAAGAAACAAAAAGGCCTAATCTCAACAAAAATAAAACAATATCGGGCTTTGATTCTTCTTGGGTCCAATCTTCCACAAGCGATTAGCCTTCTTACCTGTCTTGAAGGCTTCACAATCTTCAATTGAATGCCCCGCAACTTCCATGTGGTATTTACAAGTTAAGTTGGGTTATACCAAGCTGGAAATGGTGGTTCTAATGGACGCACAGGACATGGTGAGATAGTGAGCATCGAACAATTTTTGAAACGGTCGCATTTGAAATGGATAACTTTGGAAAAGGTGGAATGTTTGGGAATCGATTACGATCTGGTTTTGGAAATTTGGTCGAGGCGGTGTAGTGTTTGGGTAATTCTGGGGATACATGGTCGAGTTATATGTATAGGCTGGGCGAGTTGGTTGGTATGGTCGTATGTGGATGTTATTGACTTGAGGTTGGGTACGTGGGATTGTATTTGTGGTTGGAGTAGTTTGGTATGGTGGGTAATAAGGGATGGATGGTATTTGGGATCTTGGGTGTGTTGAGGCATATTTTGGAATGAAAGATTGCTGACCTTGCACATAACTTACTTCCGCCTCTTTCTTACTTGGCGGCAATCCTCTTCTTGTGTCCTCATTACTCACAGGAAGTTTTCCCGCTTTAGCCAAATTCTCGATTCTCACCAGCTTATCAATTCAGAGAAGTCTTTGTATGCGCTCCTCCATTGCCCCAATGTAAGGAGATCCTAAAGTCCCCAAGAAGTACGAACACATTTCAAATGGGATAAGTGGCGTTGCACTTGAGCAGCTAAAGTTCTCCATCTTTGAGCATCCGCTTAAATGACTCATCTTTCTTTTTCATCGTGCTCAATTGCTCCCGAGTAGGTGCTATTTCCATGTTAAACTTATATTGATTCATGAATTGGTCAACTAATTCCCTCCGCAGGAAATTTTGGAATGGTCTAATTGGACCATTAAGCCTTCACAGCTAAAATGTCCGAAATATTAAGTTAACAAACCGTCACGGCTAAATTAACATTTTATTTAAAAAAAAAACTTCTCAAATAATATAAAAATAACATAAAATATTTCATATGAAAAAAAAAATAAAAAATACAAGTAAGACATAAATTATATAAATTTAATTTTGAACTTGAAGGATCGGAATCGCCCGCTCCTACGTATCCCTGGTGCAATGGGGAACTCAAAGTTACGTAGTTCTTTAGAAAATAATTGTAGATTGGTTGATTTTATTTTTTGAAAAGGAATTCTAGGATATCAAACTGTACAGTTAAAATATCCTAGAATATAGAGTTAACAAGCCGTCGCTAAATTAATTAAAAATCTGAATTTTAATTATTTATTTATCATATATAAAAAAAATCCTACATCTAAACAAATAAAAGCCCAACACCTCTAAAAAAAATGAAAAGAAACAAAAAGGCCTAATCTCAACAAAAATAAAAAAAGAACTTAAAAAAAAAAAAAAAAAAAACTCTCTCACACACTCACCTACACGGACACACACACTCTCTCTCTCTCTCACTTTTGTCATTACACACATATACACTAAAGAAATGAAAAAGAGAGATTGAGAGATCTGGAGAATGAGAGATAGAGAGCTGGGGACGGGGATAGAGAGAGAGTGAGAAAGAGCGAGAATGAGAGAGATTGGAGAGGAGGAGAGCTCGCATACGGGCCTGAGCGAGGAAGCCGCATGGCGCGAGCAAGGGGACCAGGGAAGGAAAGTCGCACCGGTGGCGGTGCGTGCGGCGTGTGCGAGAAGTGGCGGGCTCGCGGTGTTTGGGGGCCGGGAGAACGCCGGTCCCGGCGGTGTAGATCCGCCGCGGGCGGGTGGAGCCAGCGTGGTTCGCGGTAGAACCAACGGCACGGAGGTGACGGTTCTTTAAGGGGATGGAGGCAAGGTTCTCGGAGGACGCGGAAGCTCAGAGGGAGGCGTGAGCTGACTCCCTCACGGTTGTTCCTTTTCCAACTTCCATTTCCCTTTTCCGTTTGCCTTTTTAATTTTCTGAAATGAAAATCTATGTTTGGTACTACACTGAAACTGTATTGCAATGGACTGTTGATGATGAACCAATGAGTTTTGGTTTGATGTATATCTCTAGACTAGGATTTGTATGGTTGAATTTGTGGTTTTGGTTTTGGTTTAGCTGGAATATCCTGGATCTTGCTGGACACTAGAAAATAGACACACACAAAAATGAATCAACAATTGGAAATGGTTTACCTTGATTTTCCTCAATTCTTTTTCTTTTGTATATTGTAAAATTGTTTCCAGACAAATGGTAATGAAAATTTTCAGTATTGGAAGCCGATCTTTTTTTTAGCCTCCTTTCTACTTCTGAATTTATACACCATCCTTGGATTAATCATTTTGCCAGACTTAGTCAAAAATGTCTGTGATATGATTGCTGATTTTATGGGATTTTCCTTCCAGCTCTTTCTCATTTTTTCATTCGTGCTTCATTTGTGACTTTCTTTCTTCCGTGATTTATTTGCAACGCTTCACACTCTTCTTTGTCTTTTTCTTTTGTTTTTATTATATTTTTTTAGAGGCATGCATTCAGAAGACAAAAATGACAAGTCAGGAAAACAAATCAAGAACAAACAAGCGAGTTTTTATTTATTATTATTATTATTTTTTAACTCAAGAATAAAACAAAAATAAAAATGGGCTAAAAAGAAATAGGCCCTTTTTTTTTTCTTCAAACGGGCTTAATCTAACAATAAAAATATGAAATAGACTTAACACAAACAACAACAATAAAATGAAATGAGTTAAGAGCTTTTTTTTTTTAAATGGACAGAAAAAATTTTTTGTTTTGTTTTATTTATTATTTTTTCGATTGGACAAAATCAGGTGTTCACAAAGGGGATACTTATTCTTCACGGTAACTTTTTCAATTGACGGTAATCTATGCACAACCTTAAGCTACCATTCTTTTTCTTTACGAACAACACAGGTGCTCCCCAAGGTGAGGAGGTAGGTTTAATGAATCCTTTCCCTAATAGATCATCTATATGTTTCTTCAATTTGCTCAACTCAAGAGGTGACATTCTATAGGGTGCTATGGATATGGGACCAGGTACCAGGCAAGAGATCAATAGAAAACTCTATCTCTCTTTAGAAGGTAGACTTTCAGGATCAGGTGGAAATACCTTAGGAAGTCTTTCACTCCAGAAATATCTTCAATTTTCATCTGTCATTTGCCTTGATTCCAATGAGTATAGTAAAACACATCCTAGAGTTTGTTTGGTTAAACATTCTCCTATTTGATTGGACAAGGATTCAACGTCTCTAATAAGGAGGTTGCAAAAATATTTTGGATAGAGAAATGTATGGTTTTCTTATGGCAATTTAGAAGACATCGTTATTAGATAACCAATTCATACCTAGAATAATATCAATATCATCTATAGGTAAACAAATAAGGTCAACATTGGAACAATGAGTACCAATCTGAATATGACAATCCAAACAAATAGAAGAAGTCAAAATTCTACTCCCAGTAGGCGTGGAGACAATCAAGTCATGTGACAGGGTAGACATGGGTAATTCAACTTCATTTGCACAAGTTGGAGTAATAAAAAAGTAAGTAGCTCAGGAATCAAACAGTGCAATTAATGTTTTATTATTTAACACGTACCCTGTATCAGTTAGGATTGTAAGCCGCTTCTTGTGTACTCAAGCCGAAGACTCTTCCTTTGCGTGACGCCTTCGTTGGAATTTTCTCCCTTATGCTGATTCCAAGGACATTCATGTGAGTAATGTCCCTTTTTCAAGGTGAAGCAAAAACCCATTCCTTTCAAACATGCCTTATTTCCATGATTTTTCCCACAATTCCCACAACAAGCGCTGGCAGGTGTAAGGACTGGTCTATGGTGGCAAAGGAATTTTTCCTATATCCAGGTTCTTATTCAATTGATGCTTGTTTTGGTTCAAGTTGCGGTTCCTATTCTTTTGAAATTGTGGTGGGATGAATCTATTTTTATCTTCCTCTCTCTTTCTTTTAAACATATTCTAACGTTTAGCCACCAAATCCTTAAAATTTTGTTCAGGAATCCTGCATTTATTCACCAATAGAGGAAAATTTTTTATTTCCATAGTACTTACAGCATTCTTTAGTTTTGGATTTACACCAGCCTCAAATTTCATTGCTTTCCAAGCTTTATCTAGATTGAATTTTAGATTAGATGAGAACTTGGTCAATTCTTCAAATTTTGATACGTATTGTCCAACGGTCATATTTCCCCTTCAGCTCCAGGAATTCAGTCTCCTTCTGGTTCTTTACACTTATCGAAAAATATTTTTCTAAAAAAGTAGTTTTGAATTGTTCCCATATGAGAGGAACTTCTTGTGCCTCTAACAGAGACTTAGTGCCCCTCCACTAATGCTCAGCCTTACCAACAAGCATGTAGGTGGCATAAGTCACCTTCTCATTGGTGCACACCATGGCCTCAAATAACTTATCTATGTTCATCAACCAATTTGCAGCTATGGTTGGGTTGTATTCTCCTTTGAAGGATGGAGGTTGTATCATTTTAAATTCAATTAGCCTATAGAATTTAGGGTGCAAACTAGGTGTATCTCCATTAGCAATTTCTTGACCATTGCCATTCCCATTTCTAGCACCATTCTCATCCATCCGCTCCAAGCATCGTGTTAGTCAATATCACTTGTTCCCTAATCGCTCCAAGCCATATTCTCCAGGGAATTTCTATCTTCTCCTCCGCCATTAAAAGGAACGATCTCTATCTTGGTCACATGTTGTTTCTGCATATATAGTTAGTTACGTATTAAGGTGATCAAACTCAATATTCCTACCTAGCTAAAAACAATTGCCACACAAAATAAACTTATATAAAAAAAACCCTATATGGAGAAATATGACATGCATGAATTCTACCTAATGACAATTGTCTTCTACGGAAAACTCTCTGATACCATTAATGTAACACCCTACTCTTTAATTCTTCAACCATAGTTTTTAATATTATTTTAAACAATAGTTAGTTAACATAACATATCTAATTTGAAACCTGAAATTTGCAAGAATTTTTTTTTTAAACCTCTATGATAATTTTTTATTCGTAGTCATATACGGGACTAATGTATATCAACTGTTAATTATGTATCTGTAGACTCCAGGAAAGAAAGGTGAGTTACAATGGACACGCTTAAATACCAAGTCTTTAGCCATAACCTTTCCAAATTACACTTTCACGGAATACACTTTCTTGTAGCAACCCAAGGGTAATTTTTAAATGACAAAAAATACTTCTTTTCTAACATAATACTACTATCTATTAATCAGTAATTCTCATAGTTTAAACAATTTAAACAATTTAATTTCACTTTTCATATATATATATATATATATATATATATATATATATATATATGTGGCTGATCTAGGTGTTAATTAGTTAACTTAAAAGTATTAGTGAGATTAATCAAGGTTTAGGAAAAATTATCTTAAAGCTTAAGTGATTAATTAGGTAATTTAAGCTTTAATTAAGTCATAATTAATTAATTAAAGATCAATATGATTTTTAACACTATCCATGGTCTAATGGAAAAGCCCATTCATGGTTCTCCTTGTTCAATGTAATAACTTAGTTAAAAAAATTTCAATGCGACCTAGAGTTGTTTTCTAGAATTTTTCGATTATTTTACACCTTAGGTTAGATTATTTTTGTGTAATTATTCTAATATTATACAAATTTACTTAATATTGATATTTATTATCAAAATTATATTTAAAATATATTTATAATTTTTTATTATTTTCTAATAATTTAATGACACTCTCTAAGCTTTTCTAAGGTTTTTGTTGCTTTTTTTAACTAATTATGTTATAAGTTTATTTTCTATCATCTAGTGGCATTTTTGTAATTTTAATAAATCCAAGGGAATAATTAAAATTTTACATTTTGGTGCTAAGTTTCAGATTGTACAACTATTAAATCCTAGAATATTTTAATTAGACTTTTTTTTAATAATTACCCTTGAATAATTTTTGCCCAAAAAAAATTCTCATACTTTCTAAATAAAAAGCTATAATAAAGCAATACTATATTAAGGAAAATTGGAGATGTTACAAACCCTATGCATGAATGAGTTCAGCTTTTCATATGAGGTAGCACGGTGAAAATTAGAGGGTTGACGATGTGATGACTCATCCATCACATGGTGAGACGTGGAAACATTTTTATCGACAATATCCTGAGTTTGCCTTTGACCTCGAAGTGTTAGATTGGGACTTTGTTTAGATGGATTTACTCGAATAACTAATTTAACAAACTCTATTCCTGTTGGCCCATAGTTGTTACACCATACAATCTCCCTCCTAAAATATGCATGAAAGATACTATTGAATATGCTTATCAAGTAGACGATCCACCCCTTCAAGGGCAGTAATCGATAGTAATCCTAAAAATCCTCTTCCGTTGACTACTGTGGAAGTTGACATAATTAAATGCACAAGTAACCACTCAATGAGAAATCACGAAAATGAAATAAGGATAGTAGTGGTGATGATTTAGATAATGATCAACAACAAAGTGATGATAAAAATAGCCTTAAACTTTCAGATTAACTAAGGTCTTAAATATTATAAGTAATAATATTTTGAAATTACTTCAAATTTCTTGATGTAATTAATGCTTTTGTGGACTATTTTCAATATGGCTGGTAAAGGCAAAAGCTAACCTCGAAGGTCGATTTACCCTCCACCTTCGCCCCTCCCACCACCTCCACCACCTCCACCTCCGTCCCCACCTTTACCCCTCCCTTTAGGATGATGTCCACTCCTAGGTATGCTGGTCCCACCCCGCCTTATTCCTATCCCAACCCTACCATTGCCTTTACTCCTAGCCCCATATCTCATCAAACTCCGCTTCATCAGGTGGGTCATAAATTAGGCCGATGGTAAAGACAGGTAAGTATAAACATGTTTTCTAGGACATTCTAATTTTGCATTGCGTATGATATTTAAAATATTTTCATTGTTTTTAATTTAGTTCATCTTTGTAACAGTTTGATCCATTTGCTTAGGGTCACCTTCAGAATCACGACGTTATACAGAGTAGGTATAACCACCCATGGCCCGCTTGGACTACATCTCAAGAGATGTCAAAGAGATGTGGTGACAAGAGTGGAAAGTAATTCTATGATTTATTCATTTTTGTTAAAATATGTTTATATTATTTATATGCTTATAATGACTTATGTGTTGTGAGTTTTGTGTATGAAGAGAACATTCTACATTCTGCCGAGCTCCAACCCACTATTAAGAGGGCTTAGAGGACTATTGATTGCGAGACATGTTCCATGATATCCGCAAGGGCCATATGAATAGCTTGTGGTTGAATGATGCCACCCTTAGTGAGTTGTGGCGCCACTAGGCCTCCGACCTTGACATTCAAGGATAGGTCCAATAAAGGGAAGACAAATCCAACCTCACTTGAAAGAGGGGTCACTACATACGGGTGGATTGAACACCAAGAAAGGGACCCGTAAGCGTCTAGTAATTCTTTAATCTTTCTACATTTAATATATTATTAAATATTAATTTACTACATTTGAATTGTGGCAAATACTATGTTTTTATGACTTTATTATACATATCTGTGCATGGAAAGAGTTAAACGTCTTCCAACCTAGGGGGAGTTGTTTCAGGAAACCCACACCCAAAAGGATGAGGCGTAGGAGAGCGAAAGGTCTGGGTAGATCCTCGCTTTGAGGCCACTTATGTAAGTTTGAATTCAGACATCTTTCTACTTAATTTTTATCACTTTTTTCACTTGTGTCATAATTGTTATTTACAATGTGTTTTATCTTTCTTTCTTTGTAGTTTGAGTTTACAAACTTCTAGGAGCAGGTACAAATAGACCCAAGTGGCTGAGGCTGACCTCATGCTGATATGCCTCCTCCTCCAAACGAGGAGGATGTTAGGCCCAGGTGGTTGGTGGCCCTTACAAGGGTCGTATGTATGGGATGGGGACTACCCATGATAATGAATCCCCACCCTCTGCCACTTGGTCTGCCCTGGGATGATGCCCTGAGGGAGCGTGTGCATGCCCTCAACCAGGAGCTAGAGAGCACATCACATCTAACAATAGCAGGAGCAGGAGGACAACTCCGAGGCTCAGGGAGATCTGAGAGCTAAGTTGTCCATGGAGCAGGAGTAGCAGGAGAAAGCCAAGAAAGAAAAGATTAAATTCAAGAGGATGTAGAAGAAGATCACTGGTAATGTAATGAATTTCTTCAAGGATATGCGGGTTCAAGATCCTCAAGTTCTAGCAAGAAGAAGCTCCCCTAGATGTCATTCCCCTCCATTTTTAGGGCTCTTTACCATTTGATGGCGTGGACGACTCCATGGGTCCAATGACGCGCGACGACGACAAGGAGTTTATCTAGTCTTTATCTACTTTTTATATTTTATTTTGGATTTTTTTTTACGTTTATCACACTTGTATTTATTTTATTATGATATTTTGTTTATTTATTTCATCAGTTTGTTTATTTTATTATTATTTCATTATTTTCTTACTTAATATCACTTTAATGGATAATTAAATTATTATGTAAATAAAAAAGTAAATAAATATCAAACAATCCATAGTTTTTAATAACAATCCATAATTACTAAAAAAATTATTAAAACATTACTAACAAGTTAACTCGTCAATAAAAATTAATAAAAAATTATTTTAATGTTCAAAAATCCGTTGGTAAAATTAAGATATCCATTGGTAATATTATGTTTCTGATGACCTTAATGACACCTTTAATGTAGTTTTCTAATGGTCTTCATTTTTTTTTATACACTTCAAAATTACCGATTGGTATGTGTAACCATCGATAATATTTTGTTGACGATAAAAATCGATGGCTGTATCCATCGATATAGTAGTAACCCATCGATAGCACTGTCAGTATTCGACGGATTTCTTGCGGTGCCTGCAATATATGAAATCAAAAGATCATTTCATCGTCGTCGTGGTTATCTATTTTAAATTAATCACAACACATCATAACCACAGATAACACAGTGAAGACAAAAAATAGAGGTTTCCTTTAAAGAGCATCACCTAGTTTCAAAGAGTCACCATGCTGTAGCCGTCGCTTCCTCCTCCTTCAACCATCAATAAACATCACCAACGTCCATGAAAGGAAGCGCAAAGTTCACAATCTTGCGCTTTGTCCGTTATACTTTTACCACAGGGGCGACACTCTGTCGTCTCACCAAACAGAGTTCCTTAGCAAAGAAGAGGGAGAACAATGATACTCCTGGAGTCCTTGGTTAAGCAGATTTGTTGTGTTCAATCATGGACGAGCCTACGTTCATTTTCTTTTCTTTTATAAATTTCAAATTTTAAAAATTCCTAAATAGATGAAATCCGAGTAAAGGTTCACTTTGCTATTTGAAATTATATACGTGATTTAATTTAATCTTTAAAATTAAGAAAGTATCACTTTGCTAATTCAAAGGTATTAAAATGCGTAACCAGAATACCAATTGGGTGAGACAATTAACCCAGCTTCGCTCTCAAGTCTCACGGACTTGTCTTGTGGTCTAGTGCTCGCGCACGTGTGCTGACTGCTGGGTAAGGTTGCCAAGTCGTAGTCTTCTCTCTCATTAAATTGTGGATTGCATAAATTAAAGGTTTATTTTGATCCTAAAATTATATATATAATTTAGTTTAATTTCTAAAATTAAAAAAATATTATTTTAATATTTAAAATTTTAAAAAAGTATTCAATTTGTTTCTTTTGGTGATTCAATTTAATACTAAAAATAATAGTATAAAACTAATTTAAATCAGTTTTAAAATTTTAAAAACTAAAACTAATTACGCATATAATTTTAGAGATTAAAGTGAACCATTCCTACATAGAATTCATAATTTAATGAGAGGGCCCAGAGAAGACTACGACTTGGCAGCCTCACCCAGCAGTCAGCACACATGCGCGAGCACTAGACCACAAGACACAAGTCCACAACAAATAAAACAAAAAGGTGAGACCTGAGAGCGAAGCTGGGTTAGTTATCTCGCCTATTCTGCTTACGTATTTTAATACCTTTGAATTCAATTTCTGACTTCTCTTGTTAGTGAAAAATGTGTAATTACTTTTTAAATCGCTGCGAGTCAAGAATTTCAGCCAGGGCGATCATGTTCAATTAGCTGATAACAATATATTAAAAATGAAATCACTATAGTGCGTTGTTTTAAGAATTTCAGAAGGCCATTTTTTTCTGTGAAGGGTAGCTAACTAATGTATCTAGCCTGATTTTAACTAAGAGTATGTTTGAGAAGTTTTGACTTTTGAGAGAAAAATGTGTTGTTCCTAAACATATATTCTAATAATTTATATTTACTAGTATTTTTAAAAATATATTTTAATATATATAGGTGTATGATAAAATATCAAATCATTTTCAAACTGTATGAAATTTTATATATCTAATCTATTAGGTATGACTTTAAATTTAACGATTAGATTGATGAAATTTTATACCCATAAATGTTTATTGAAAGGTATAATACTACGACTACACCTTGTATAAATGAATCTCCATCATTTATATATATATAATCGGGTTTGCAAGAAAGAAAATGGATAACATGTCATTCAACCATGTAATTGATTTTCTCCCATGAAAAGCTAATAAATACAGTAATTATATCAAGAAATTGATTTAGTAATAATAATTGACAATTAAAAATTATAATCCTACTTAATAAATATAAAATGTGTAATAATTGACAATTAGAAATTATAATCCCACTTAATAAATGTAAAATGTCAATCAAATAATTATGACTACCAATCAAACTCATTGAATGTGAAATGCTAATTAAATAATTATAATTGTCAATTAAATAATTATGACTATCAACCAAACAATTATATTTTCACCCATGAACAGAAGGTGGGCTATATAAGTGAGCAAATTGTAGAACATATGGTACAATTCACTCTATAGTCATCTCTTTCTATTGGTCTTGGTGATAATATTACTTTATGATTAATTTTTTTATTTTATATTATTTCTATTTGTCATCACTCTTTTGATACAATTTATTTTTATTCATTATTCCATGTCTTACATTTCATCTTCTTCCTTCACATTTCAGGCAATCATGACTTAGAATCAATGAAATTCCAAAGGAAATTGAGTGAAAAAAGGAATACTTACACTTTTACGTGATTCCTGATAACATAAAAACTTTTTAAGTTGTGATGGACAAGATATAATTTGTTGTCATTGATGATTCAATTTTGAAGCTTTTATTGATTTTTAATCGAATTTTTAGTTTACCTTTTCTAAAATAGTAGAAAAATTTTTTTGTTTATTTTTTTTTTAGGAAGTTATTTTTCTTTTTTTTAACTAATGAGTTCAGTTTATTGTTGGTTGTTGATAGACAAGTTCTCATTTTTATGCAAGATTTTGGCGAACAAGTTCCTTTTTTTTTTTTTCTACCATGTCTGAAGATGGTTTAATTTCAAATTCATGGGATTGATTATTGTTATCTATATTCAATACTCATATTTCATGGAATTGATTATCCACATGAAGCAGTATGTTTATTTACACAAAAATATTTGATAAATAATTGAAAAAAAATTGATTAGATTATTTTGTTTATATTATTTTATTTAGAGAATGTATCGATTATAATAACTGCAATAAATAGAGTTAATTATCCTTCATTACAAATCATGTAGAATAATTTTTTATCAAATCATTTTTCTAGATAATATAATGTGTGAAATATTTTTAGATTTGAACATTTTTATAACTTTCAATTTGAAAAAGATATTAAATAATTGGTCATCAACATCATCATCATCTTTGTTAGCCTTGATTCAAAAAGGAAACAATATTATTCGGGTTATTAGTTTAAAGAATGTATCATAATAATTGTAATCAATAAAACTAATTATATTTTACCACCAATCATTATTCATAATTTTTTTACTAGATATTTTGTTTTAGAGAATATAACGTTATTTCTTTTAGATTTGATCATTTTTAAATTTTTGAATTCAAAATGTCATTAACTTATTAGTAATAAGAAATATAGTAGATTGATCATACTTGATTCTAATTTTAATTTTATTAACAATCATGATTGATGATTCCTAAATTTTGGTTAAATAAGAAATACTACTTTTCTTTTGAATTATATATTTGTTTTAAAGAAAAATATTTGATAGGACTAGGAAATGAGAATTGATATAGTTTTTTTGGGTACATTTGTCATAAGTGTAGTTAATTATATTTTATTAACAATCGAGTAAAATAATTTTTATTAAATAATTATTTAGATAATATAATATTTTATTTTTTATTTGAACATTTTTTTAAATTTTGAATTTGAAATTGAGAATAAATTATTAATAATCATATATACCCAAAAATTATATAATTGATTGATTAGATTCAATTCCAATTTTATTATTAATCATGATTCTTAATTTTTAGTTAAATTGGATATACGGATTTCCTTTTAAATTAGATATTTATTATAAAGAATAACGTTTGATATGAGACTTGAAGAAAAAAACCGTATTTTTTCATGTTATTTTTTGGAGAACGTATCACTTAAAATAATTGTACTAATATAATTCATATTCATATTTGTATTAAAGAATTATTTCAGATAATATGAGATGACATTTTTTGATTTGATTATTTTTAAATTAATGGATTGAATTTGAGATTAAATCACATAATAAATACAGTTGATTGATTATATTTAATACTTGATTCTAATTTTATTAGCAATCATGATTCTTAATTTTTTGTGAAATCAGATATACTAATTTCCTTTTAGAATAGATATTTGTTTTGAAGAATAATAGTTGAAGTACGACTTGGAAAAATTAAACTAGATTTTATTTAGGGTCATTTGCTTAGAGAATGTATCAATTATAATAAGTATAGTTAATTATATTCTATTACCAATCATGAAGAAATTTTATTTATTAAATTATTTTTTATAGAATATAATATGTTATTTTTCTAGATTTTATTAGTAATAAACATATAATTGAGTCAATATACTTGATTTCAATCTTATTATCAATCATGATTACTAATTTGTGGTTAAATCAAAAATAATAATTTCCTTTTAAATCATATATTTGTTTTAAAGAATAATAATTGATGTAGGACTTGGAAAATTTAAGCCAGATTTTCTTTTTTGGGTTGTTTAGAGAATGTATCATTTATCACATTATTTGTTAATAATTTTTTATACAATATAATGTGATTTTTTTAGATTTAGTTTTTCTAAATTTGAAATTGAGATTAAATCATAAGTAATAATAAATACAGTTGATCAATTATGCTTGATTTGAATTATATTATCAATCATGAATCCTAATTTTTTATTAAATCAAATATACTAATTTCCTTTTAAATGATATATTTGTTTTAAAGAATATCATTTAATATATGACTTGGAAAAATTAAACTGGGTTATTTGATAATCATTTATAGTAAAGGTAATTTATAATGATAGTAATAAATATAATGAATTATTATAATTATGTGGATAGTCAATTATATTTTATTACCAATCATGATTCATAATTTTTTATTTAATAATTTTTCAGATAATATAATACGATATTCTTTCAGATTTGAACATTTTAAAATTTTAAATTTGAAATTGAGATTAAATTATTAATAATAATAAATATAGTTGATTGATTACACTTGATTCCAAATTTATTATATCGATTATGATTACTAATTTTTTCTTAAATCAGATATAATAATTTTATTTTGAATTAGATAACCGTTTTAAATAATAATAATTGATATAAGAGTTCAAAAAATTAAACTTGACTTTGTGGGTTAGTATTTTAGAGAATTTATTTTATAATTATTTTAATAAATCTAATAATATAATAATTAATTATATTTCATTACCAATCATTATGCATAATTTTTTTATTAAATCATTTTTAGAGAGTATATTATGTTATTTATTTTAGATTTGGTCATGTTTAAATTTTTTTAATTTGAAATTGAGATTAAATCATTAGTAATAATAAATATAAATCAAGACTAATTCCATAATAAATAGAATAACTTTAATTAATATAAATTAACATATAGAAATTTCAATCCTACTCCAATATTTCCTTATTTGTTAACCACCAAATTAGCAAGTATTTTAACTGCTCAATGAGAAACAAATAATTATGTACACGATCATTGAAGTTCTGCAATTCCTATTTGGCTTGATCTAGTGTATAATTGAAAATGGAATATAATTAGTTATTAATGATTTAAATTAATTATTTTTCCATCGAGTTAATTCCAAGCAAGCCATATTAGTCAAACAACAACTATAATTTTGCTAGACTATTATGATGGAACTAATGAAAATTGCACGACAAGTGAGAAATATTTGAGAATATAAATTTAAGTGGTATCTTTAATTGATTTAATTAATATGTATTATCTACATCTTGTACGTATTAAAATAATATCAAATGTATGATTCACCATAATATGATTCTCTTTTCATCATAATATGATTGCTAAATGAACAATACTAGAAATTTATTTATTTGCTTATGTACTCAAATTTTTTCTAATTGTTTATTTTGTATTATATTTTATAGAAATTAATATATTTATGTAAAAAAAATATAGTAATTTTTTCAACTGCATAAATAGGTATGGAGTATAATTTTTTAATATAAATGAATTGAATATTCAAATGAATGGAAACAAGATCACTTCATGCCTACTGATACATATTGATGAGGTGCAAAATTTACCTCGTATAATGATCGTACAGTGATAAGATGATAACGAAAATTTATATAATCCAAATGAATCAAAAGCAACAAAACAGTTATGATGTAACGAAAATTTGATGCCTACAGAAAATGGACTGAGGAAAATCGATTATGAGAATTTTTCATGGTATAGACATAGAATGTAACAAAAGTAATAGAGCAAAAAGATTTTCACAAAAGCCCTTACTTGGTTTGAAGATTAATAGGAATTAGAGTCGTCTGGAATTTGTTGAAGCAGAAAAAGGGCAAAATTCTCCTCCTATATGCTTGGGTGTGTCCCTTCAAGAGAGAAAATTGGGGATGAATTTTGTTCTTTCAAAAGTGATGATGATTTGTGATTAGAGAGGCTAGAGATCAAGTATCACTCTAACCATGAAGATTTTGGAGAAGATCAATGAGATAAAGCGAAGAGAATTTTGATGGAGGTGAAAGGGTGTGTAACCATATACTTTACTAAAGCTTAGTGGTGGGAGTTAAGAAGTGAAAGTGAGAGAATATGGATAATGGGGCACTACTTTTACTAGGGATAGAGATAGTAGAGTCCCTCATTCTTTACTAATTGTAGATAAGATCTTTTATTTTAAATATATATATAATCATATCTTATCTTTAAAAAAGAAATCTCTTAATACATGTTATATATTTTATACTTGGCTAAATTTTCATTACTTTTATTCTATTCATATTGAACCAAATATTTTTCCAACACATTAATTAATTTCACATACATAAATCAAAGGAAATAAAATAAATTGGGGTCTTACAATGAATAATAATAAACAAACACATTGAATCACCACAAAATAAATTACATGAGAAACAATAATTGATACATTGAAAAAAAGGCAAAAGTAAAATTTGGCTCCGAATGGATCAAAGTTTGCAAATTGAACTCATTGAAAAAAGAGATATTTTCACATTTTGATTAAAACATTTTTATAGATTATAATAATTTATTTTTTTAGATTTAATTTGAATATTTTTAAATTTGAATTTGAGATGAACTTATTTGTAATAATGAATATAATTGATTGATTACATTTGATTCCAATTTTATTATCAATCACCACTCCCGATTTTCAATTTTATCAGATATAGTAATATTATATATATGTATGATTTAATATTTGTTGTAGAAAATAATATTTGATATAGGATTTGAAAAAATTAATTCATACTTTTTTCAAGTTATTTATTCAGAGATTGTATCGGTTATAATAATTGTAATAGGTATAATTAATTATATTTTATTATCAATTGCAATTCATAATATTTTATCTAATAATTTTTGAGAGAATACAATATGTTATCTTTTCAGATTTGACCATTTCCAAACTTTTTATTTTGAAATTGAAATTAAATAATTAGTAGTAATAAATATAATTGATTGATTATACTTTATTCTAACTTTACTATCAATCATGATTACTAAATATTATATATATGATTATATATTATTGGAAAGAATAATATTTGATGTAGACTTTAGAAAAAGTAATTTTGATTTTTTTGTTTGGGTTATTTGTTTAGAGATTTTACTAATTATAGTGATTGTACTAAGTATAATTAATTATATTTATTAGCAATCATGTTTAATAAATCTCAATTAAATATTTCTTTAGAAAATATAACATGCCATTTTTTTCTATTTGAAAAATTTTAAAATTTAAAATTTAAAATTATGATTAACTCAATAATATTAATAAATATAATTGATTGATTATACTTGATTCCAATTTTGTAATCAATTATGATTCCTAATTTTTTATTAAACCAGATATATTAATTTTCACAAATATGATTAATATGGCTAGATATTTTCTTTGCAAAATAATATGTGATATATAATTTAAAAAATAATAAAGATTTTTTGGATTATTTATCTATATAATGTATGAATTATAAGAATTGTAATAATTATAATTATTTATATTTTACTACCACTCCTGATTCATAATTTTTTATTAAATTTTTTCTAGAAAATATAATATGTTATTCTTTTTAGATTTAAAATTGTTTAAATTTTTCATTTGAAATTAAGATTAAATTATTAGTAATAATAAATATTATTGATTGGTTATTCTAGATTCTAAATTTATTATCAATCATGATACCTAATTTTTTTTAAATAAGATATACTAATTTTCTATATATGATTAGATTTTTTTTAGAGAATAATATTTAATATATAATTTTGAACAATTATATCTCTTTTGTTTCGGTTATTTATTTAGAGAATATAATATGTTATTAAATAATTTTTTAGACAATATGACATGTTATCTTTTTCAGAGAATATAATATGTTGTATTTTTTCATATTTGAACCTTCATAAGTTTTTGAATTTGAGGTTGTGATTAAATCATTAGCAATAATAAACATAATTGAGTTTATTATACCTGAGTTTGATTTTATTTTCAATCATGATTCCTGATTTTTTGCTAAATCAAATAAACTTATTTTCTTTTAAATTAAATATTTCTTTTAAAGAATATATAATATTTGATATAGGATTTAGAAAAATTAAATCAGATCTTTTTTGCTTGAGTTTTTTTTCATAAAATGTATCAATTAAAATAATGATAACAAGTAATTTTATTTTATTTTCTTACCAATCAAAATTCATAATTTTTAATCAAATCTTTTTTAGAGAATATAATATGTTCTTTTTTTTGGTAGTTATGTAATGCGATATGATCTTTTATTTTTAGATTTGAACATTTATAAATATTTTTAATTATAAATTGAGATTATATCATTAGTAATAATAAATAAAAATCAAGATTGATTCCATCATATACGAAACATTTCAAATAACTACAAATTAGCACCCAAAAAATTCGATCCTCCAATAATATTTTCTTATTGGTCCACCACCAAATTAATATTTGATACAATAAATGATATAAATTAGTGTATAATGATTGAAAAGGACCAATCGTAACATTTGTATTGATAATAAACATAATGATTGTGAATCATCAGTAGTTTTTTTGTTAGTAATTCAATCTGATAAGTAATTTATGGTTAATTGATTTCAACTAACTTTGATTATAACTAGTTAATTAATTAGTATTTGATTGATTAGGTTTTCTTAATTATTGTGACTTGACTTTATTTTAATGTACAACATTGTAGCCTATTTATGTTGCCTATTCTTATTTACAAAACATTAAGCAATCTACATCTCTTTTTCCTATTATCCTTTCACAGTGTTATTAAATTATGATTTAGTAAAATCACAATTATTGCTCAAAGATGTTTAACTCTAATTTAATTAATATGTTATTATCTATATCTCATATGTATTATCACCGTAAAGTTAATTATTAGTTGTGGCTCTTTTTCCTTCATGATATATATACTACATTAATAATATTTGACAGATTGTTTATTTATAATTCTACTCCATTTTTTCTAATAATTTATTTTCATTTTATTTTATAGAATTTAATATGTTTATTTAAAAAATGAAATAATTTTTTAATTACATGAATATGTAAATAATATAATTTTTTAAAAGTATGTAAATAAATTGAATATTCATATATTTTTTATTATTAACCATTTCGTGCATTATACAGAAAATACTCTAGTTTATTATATAAAAGCAATGTAAGTGTTGGTTTTTTTTTTTTATTTCTGTATTTTTCCGGTCGCGATGTAAGTGTTGGTTAGATTACAGTTTTCTAACTCCCCTGACCCATGCAACAGACAGCTGGTAAAATCCGCCTAACAGATGTACCCAAAAAAACATTTTCTTAACAATAGAAATATCATTTCTGAATATACGGTTTTAATGGAATTACACCAATTTGAATTACGTAGGGAAGCGCTGTGACCTAGACCCACCTACTTCTAGATAGAACATGAATTCCTCATGCCTCTATTTTTTAATACTATTATTTATACTCATATTTTATAGAATATTATGTCAACATATTTTCATTTATTATTATTAGTATTGCCAAATTAAGTGAAATTCATACCTATTAAATGAATAGATAAAAGTGTATTGATATAATATCCTATAAATATTGAATACAAATAAATTTTTTATTTTTTAATTAAAAATAAATTCCTCTCCTATTTTCTTTAGTCAACTTTCGTCAAGCAAACCATGAGTGAAAAACATGCAAGGACCTGATTTGAAGTAGTAATGCTGTGTATAATAAGATTGTATAATAAATATACATTATATATTTTATTATCATTAAATGTGATGAATGAGGAGAATATGTAGAATCACTTATCATATCTAATAGTTTATAAGATATATAATATATATTTATTGTATAATTTTATTATCCACATAATATTTCTAATCTTATATTAACAGAAAAACTTCGGCGCCTCTCTCTCTCTCTCTCTCTCTCTCTCTCTCATCAATTAATCCATCCTTTGGCAGCAAATGGATCATTTGAATTAAGCAACATCTTCACCACCCTTGTCATTGCACGCGGGGCGATTAATTGGGGAAGAGGACTAGTGAAATGCACGTGAGGCCAATGTTTGAGTCTTTGAGGACCTTTCAAATTAGATTCCATATCTTTGAAACAATAATATAGTCGAGACCGGAGGCTGCAGGAGACCAGTCAGCCAATAACATGGTCGACGCCTGCGTGTTCCTGCAGCTGGCATGCATGCTCCACTTTTATTGTGAGTGAGTAAGACGAGTAAGTATAATGAAAGGGATGATAACAACCTTTTGGTACCCAATTTTTCTTCTTATTTTACTATAACAATTCTTTCAATAAACAATTTTTATATTGACGATGAGTATAAATTTAATAAATAAATGCAGGTTGATGGGTATGGTAGCTCCCGTCAAGGTGCTAGTGTTAAATAAAGTTAATGAGATTTATTTTTATTGTAAGTATATATAAATATGATGTGTTAGATTTATATTCATTTAAAAATCTCTTATCTATAATCTATAATACTAATATTTCAGACTTTTATAAGGAAAATTTTTCATGTGTTCAATAAGAATAATTTACGGTCCATAATTTTTATGAAGTTAATTTTTAATTATATTTTTGAAAAATAAAACTACAATTATTACATATTATTAAAATATCCCTGATAATCATTACCATTTAATAGTAAGATTGTAATACAAAAATTAAATATCTTTAAAACTTATCACTATTTAATTAAATATTTAAATATTTGTACTATTATTTAAATAATAAACATAATAATTTATTTATTTCAAAATTTTAATTCATTGTAATTAAAAGACAAAAACATTAAATTCGTCCGTTAAATTTTGTCGATCAAATTGGTCCCTATAAAAAATAAACTCTCAAATTGGTCCCTACAAAATTGAATCCTGTCAAATTAATCCTACAATAAAATTCTCTCAAATTAGTTCCTACAAAAGTGAATTATCAAGAAGTTAGTCTTTCTTGCTTGACAAATTAAGGCACTAATTTGGTCGATTTCTTCAATTTTTTAGGGAGCACTTTGTCTATTTTGAAGTTTTTAAAGACAAATTTGAGAGATTTATTTTTCAAGACCAATTTGTCATACTATTCAATTTTATAGGGACCAATTTAGAATTTTTTTTACAAGGACCAATTTGGTCGAAAATTTTAGAGGGACTAAAATGGGTGTTTTGTAAAATTTAAATATTTGTCCAAATGATGCATTATATAATTTCATAAGCAAATCGTCATATAAAATATGTTTTAAAAAAAATGTTAAACCTCGCTATATATGTAATGTCAAGTATTATTTTTTGTAATTTTAAATTTTTTAGAAAAAAATTTCTCTTGCCAAAAGTAAAAATACATTTAATGACACATATTCTGATATAAAATTTAAATCTTTTTTAAATTAATGCATATTATTTTACAATCTATCTATAATTGTAATAATAATAATATCATAATAATTTATATTTCCTACAATCACTCAGTCACTATATCAATACCTATCTTTCTATAGCTCATTAATAATACAAACTCAAATAATAATTTTTTTTTTATATTTGCAACTAATAGAATGGCCCTCTATTTATTATATACAATAATATAATTAGTATTAATCTTTAGAGTAATATAATATTAATTAATCTATCAATATGGTTTCATATCAGTTCTAACAATGAGTCATAATTTTACGTTAGAATTCTTCACTTATAGAATATCTTAAGTTATAAAAATTCAAAGTTCTATATCTATTGAGAGAAATGGGAAAAAGACAATTTTCAATGTCCTTAAAATTGATAAAGATAAGTAGTACACATTATTTTAATTTATAATAATTTTTACCACCATCAGTTCTACATATTTTTTTTCTTTATTATTACGTTTATATTTTTCATCTTTTATTATATATTTAATATTTTTCTTTAGTTTAGGTGTTTATTTTTTTACAGTTCATTATCACATTTGAATTATCTTCACCTATTATTTTAGAAGCTTTGAAAATAGTTCAAGATTAGAGGGAGGATATGTGATCAAGAAATATCCTTCAATAAACACATTGAATTGTATAAATTATTCCAAGAAGAATATTATAGTTAAGAAGGATATTAATTTGGGTATAAGTGATATGACTAATTCCATATGGTAATGAAATTTTGAAGCATAGGATTATAATATTTTTTGGATTCATGCTAAAACAATATGAATGACATAACTACTAGATATGTTGATGGTTAGTATATGTAGTTTTAATGGTATAGATTTCTAAAATATTGGAGATTATATATGTATATATATTGGTTATCAATACTAATGATTTTATTGGAATATAATGGTCTTGGTATGAACTTATTGATATATTTCAATAAAAAAAATCTAATGTACAAAATATTTATGATTATGTTTTCAATTATGGATTGCTAATTCAAAATTTAAATCAAGATTGTAAAGCTCAATTCCATTTGTTGCTTTTCTATACTATTATTGTATTAAATTTTTTTAATCTTGGATTTAATTAATTTGAATTTAGTTACATAATTTCATTGTCTCAATTCTGAATAGGATTTTATAGATGAATTTTGTGCTCTAATTGAATACAATTGTCCAAATAATATTAAATTTTATGATACTATTTTATATTTTGTTCATTATTTAATTATTTAACTAACTTATTTTTAAAATTGATTTATATATTTAATTTACAATAACGTATATTTAATTAAATTGTTATTTCTTTTTAGTAACAACCAACAAATTATTTTTCAATACCACCTCTTATATTAACGGGTTAAATAACTAATTTTAAAATATATGTGCATCATTCCACAACACAACCGACGACCAACTGCACAAGTGTTATCGCAGGACGTATCCACGCAATTGTGTATCTTGGATTTCATCATAATTAATAAGTGAACATGAAGAAAAAAAACTGAAATTAAAAACTTGAGCGTTGATGTGATCTATTTTTGCCAGAATACACCCTAAAAATAGATTTCCATTTTGCGAGAATTTCTTATTTATTAATATTTCACATTAAGTATTTGATCACTACAAAAAATTTTGGTTCTTAATTATATTACCATTTGGAAAATGTTAGGCAGAGAAAGTTTATCAGAGTTTTATATTCAAAATGATATGTCATAATTGTTAGCCTTTAGATGAAATAATAGGTCATCTAGAGCTGGGTATACGGCCACAATCGCGAACAATTAACTCGCAACCCGCATAAAAATAGACTAGGAAATTTTTATTTTGCCAACGTGAGTTTTTAATGCATAGCTTAAGTATCTAAACGAGCTTAGTCCGCAACCAATTGCCAGCCCACATAAGTGAGGGAATACTTCCATTTGTGATTTTTATTTATATTCTTGATGATAGACTTTGGTGAGTTGATTTATTCTATTAGTTTTGGTATTTGTATTTGGTAAAATATATTGTATAAATATAAATATATAATATAGGGTATAAAAAAAGTCAAAATAATATGAAAGAAAAAAGGGGGTTATATGGGCTAGTCCGCGCTGCGCAACCGCTGACCGCCGCCCGAATGCTGTCCGACTAGTCCCACGCGTTTATCCATGGGCAAAATGTTAACAGAAAAAGGTTACGAAGAATGCGTCCGCTTGGCTAATGGAGCCAGCATACCACCTAAAGCTTAGTCCATTATGAAACGGACCGTCCATTCCAACGTTTAATTGTGGTCTATCGTGAACCTGTGAATTGAGGTCCTATATACCTACCTCTAGGGTCATCTAACAAATAAATTATGTATAGATTTTTCTAAATCTATAGCATTACTGTTACTAATTTACTATTGTTGTATAGATATACAGAATATTTAATATTTGTAATAGAACATTCTATTTATTTTTATAATATAGATTATTCTTGTTTATTATATTATATTATGAATTCATTTGATTAATGGAATATTTTGAATTATTTATTTTATTTTACATTTTTGTAACGTAAAAAAAATCTATATAAAAAAATAAATTTATATAACTTTTACCTTTTTATTCCATTCAAATATATCCAATATTCGATATTTATTGAATAAATAAAAAATAAAAACTCATACTACTTTGTTTTTTCTTTCTGAGAATCCTTAACTAACTAAAATAATTGATTTAAAAGGGGCTGTTATATATATATATATATATATATATATATATATATATATATATATATATATATATATATATATATATATATATATATAGAGAGAGAGAGAGAGAGAGAGGAGGGAGTAGGTATTTAAAAATCATAGTAACAATATTGTCGTAATTGGAAAGTACATATCCTTATTCACTGCAATATGAATTATGATTAAGATATTTTTTGGCGAAATCATGGTATTCACTATCTAAAGTATTGACTAGTTTATTTGAGATATAAAATTTATAAATGTGAGTTTTGTTTTCAGTTATGAAACCCTTTCTATATACATTATCAACCTTGGACCTACTATGATTGAGATTTGATTGATAATTTTGAAAAATGTTACTAAATTATGCATAAAGTGCTGGGAAAAGTCTTTTGGAGCATAATTTTTATATAACACTAATAAAACATTATTAAAGGGTTTCAGCAATATTTTTATACTTTTAATAATATCTTTTAAAGAGTTTAATTTTGATGTGTTGACATCATAAAATTATTTTTACATAGTTATTTTTAATTATATATTGCCACATTAACAAAATAAATTTAACTCTCATCTACTACTTAAAAAGTCATACAATAAAAAGATTTAATTAGATGATAGAGTAAAAAAGTTTTACAATGACGGTACATTTAAATGAAATCCATTTTTAAATGTTATTAATTAAAACGTTTCAGCAATAGCTTTTGTTAATAAATGTTGCTAGTAGTGTTAGTTTTACAAAAGCATGTCTATATACTTGGTGTATGTTTGGTAATAGCGTTAATTTTTTTTTTTCAAAATTTATCTTAAGAAGCTTTTTGTTAAATAGATTTAATCAACCTATAGGGAACCAGTCTGAGGGTTGGGTATGCGTCCCCTTCTCCCATGATGGGAAAATTTTCCTTACCAAAAAAATTCAACTACTATAGGAAAACCGGCATAATTCTTGTTTCTTCTTGCTAATGGAAGTCTCTGCAACAACTTGCAAAAGGTGCAACAACATACAATTTAAAATTAATGAGATATGCAACAAATTTAGTTTTTGTTTCCGATTCTAGGAGCCAGTATATTGATTATTAGAGCTAAATTTGAGTGGCTAATTTGTGATTTTATTTATTTCTTTCATACATACAAATTTAGGCTGTAGGAAAGACTTGCCCTTTCTGAGATTAGGACATGCCATTAAAACTCAATGAGCACTTACAACCACATGTATGTGGATTATTTGATTTTATTTCAACACAAACAAAACTACTACATAAATTACAACAAGTCTTTTAAGGGTAAAGTTCAATAAGAGATCTGAAGCCAAATGTGGGAAATATCTGATATTGTTTGAAGCCTGCATTCATGAATAACCTCTTCCAATCTTTCTCATCTCTCTCCTTTCCATTGTGAGCAGTCATCATGGCTATGTCAAGTAAAAGCTTTGTCTCTGTCATTTCGCGCTCATCGTCATTTTCATTTATCACTATATCAATGATTATCACTTTTCCTCCATTGTTTTTGCCTGAAATAGCTTCTTTACAATTTTTTAAAATCTGTATGCACCGATCATCATTCCAGTCATGTAAAACCCACTGCAAAATTATAAATGAAGGATTAAACAATAATCTTAATTAAAATAGATTTTGCTAATCATTGATTCAATTAACAGATGAACCAAAGAATGGCATCACACACGAAAAATTAATTATGAAGTACCTACATATTGGTGTTAGCGGTCAGGGGAAAGGCTATATATGTGTGTCTTTGGATTAGCGAAAAAAAAATTATATGGTCTATTTTGTATATAATTGATTTTTTAATGATTGATTATAAATAGATTTATTTTAGATATATTAACAGAAAAGCGATTTTCTTGTATAATTGAGGGTGCTTTGCTTTAGATTTTGAAAAAAAGTTATTATAAAATTTAAATTTTATATTTAATTGAAAAAGTTGAAAACTATTTTTTTTAGAAGTTATTTTTTTTAGCTTCCACAAAAAGTTGAAAATTATTTTTTTAAAATTATGTTTATTTTTAATTTTTTTTAAATATACGAAAACTATTTTTTAATGAAAAAATTGATTTTGAGATGGGAAAATCCTAAATGAACGCACCGTGATTTACTTTAAGAGCTTTTCAAAGTGAGGTGTTTTTCAGTCGTAGAAAAATAACCCCCAAATTAAAATCAACTTTTTTATATATTTTTTCCAAACACCTCATTATCTCTTTAAAACAACTTTTTTAAAAAAAAAATTATTCATTTGCATACCTTGAGTAAAATTGCATCAGCTTGAGGGATAGACTTAAACATGTCTCCACCAACAAAACTCAAGTTATCGTTTCCTGTTAAACCCGTAACAACATGTGGAAGGTCCAATACTGTGTATTTTAACTTGGGAATGCTTCACAAATAATCTTAGCTGTATTTCCGGTTCCACCCCCAACATCAACCAAGGAACCAAGGCCCTCAAAAACAGATTTGCAATCTTTCAATGCCAACCTCACCAAGTGAGAATCACTTTCCATAGCCTCATTGAAATTTTTCAAATATGTGGGATTTTGATGAATAAAATCCCAATAATCTCCTGAACCTAATGCGGCCTCCATTATTGTTTTCTCCTCCCCATAAGTCCATTTTCCAAAGTGTTGGTGCAAAGCAAGCATGTCTGGGTCGTTGCAGAGCCCAACCATTGAAGATAAACAATGATCAGTGCCTTCGACAAGAAGCTGTGATGTTGGAGTAAGAGCATAAGCAGCTTCTTGCCCTTCTCTGCTTTCATCATTCACTTTGACAATAGCAAAAAAGCCACTGTGGGCCAATAAGCGCATGAAACGCTGGACACAAGAAGCTTTTGCTTGTGGGACTTGAAGAGTTGAAATCAATTCTTGAAGAGTAATGGGTTGGCCATGGTTGTGGATGATATCTGGTATTTTAAGGTCAAGGGCCCATTTGATGGACATAGGGGTTAGGAAGCCGAACATGACTCTGTACAAGTGAGCTTGTGCTGTGAAAAGCTCACTTGCTCCGTTGCCATTACTATAAGCCATGAGAATATATGAATGATAATGCAGAGTTGAGTACTCTGTGTGTGTGTTTTCGGAAGCTAAGTTGTTATTTGCTGTGTGCTGCTCTAACTGAATGGTACCCCATTATATAGTGGGGATGATCGGCACTCCATGCACTCCCGGACACGTTATACTAATAAAATATCAATTTATTTTCGTCACCCTTCTGTGTTTCTACTTTTACCGGTCCCATCCAGGAATATGGAAAATTAATTTTTCTTAACGACCCCGACCTTATCTGAAATTTAGTATTCTTTGGTTGTTGCATTAAAAATTGGATAATGATATTTCAATGTTTAAAAAGTGAGTGTTTATTTATATATTTATTTCATAATTATTAAATATAATAAATATTAAAAATAATAAAAATTATTATCATATTTAATGATAATAAAATATATATCTTATTAGACATTTTTTTTTTTTGGGCTAAATAACATTTTTGTTGAAAATTATACGAGCATCTGTCCCCAATGTCTACAGTCTGCAGCAGCCTTTGATTTTTAATAATATTATTTATATACTTAAGAGTTGACCATTCAACTATCTCGATATGTGATGAAACGGTAGAGATGAAGGCCGCTATCGTATTCAATAATAGAAGAATTGGATGTTTCGATGGAATATCAAACCCTCTCACATGTATTATTTATCTTTAGACCCATGCTTGATGGCTAGAATAATTACAATATTGAAATGTACGAAATCATCTAGATGGATCACAATTTTAAATGACAATCCATGGAAAGATAAAAATTTTGTTCCAGCGGTGACATGTTTGTCTAGAAATTCACACAAGACAGATTCGTACTAATAATCTTTTCTCTTGTTTTCATTTTGAATATACCTATGCTAGTCGGTTTCTAACAGATTTTGTTTTAATACTTTAACCTTTTAAACAATTAAATATATATTTTAATTTTTAAAATAAGTCATAATATCACACATTAGTCTCTTACAAAATATTATACAAACATTAGTTTTTAAAAACTAATATATTAGAAACTAATATTTTAGGACTAAACATTAACATGTTAAAAGTTAATTTTTTAGTAACTAATGTATTAAAAATTAATACTTTAAGAACTATTACGCATATAACTTTTTTACGTAAAAGAAAATTTTATTCATAGGTAAATTTAACGACACTCATGAATTAAAAGAGATATTCTAAGTCTAAATTGAATTAAAAAACAAATACATTCCATAACGTGTATAGCTTTTAATTTCTGTTATAAGTATTAATGATTTTAATATGAAATCTTCCAAATATTAAACTGTGTATTATCTTACATAGCGTAAAGTGTTAAAATAAAAAATGTAGGGTTATAGTTGATTCAGTCCTTTTTAATACTGGTGGCTACTCCCATACATTTGTAAGTCAACACAGTGGATGCAGTTTTCCCTAGCATCCAATGAAATGACATCTTTTTCATTTGTAGAGCCCACAATAGCAGACCGCTGGCCATGGGGTGGATGTGCTCCATCATCAATGCCATGTATGAATTGGTTAATTGTGTAGGATTCATCATCCTACCATAGCATGAATGATGTGACCGATGGTAGTGGAAGTCTGTAACGGCTATTGTGCCATTAAAAGGAAGCATATATGCTTCTTCGATTTTTTAATTTTTTAATTAAAATAATGTATGAAAATTTAAAATAACTACATAAGTATTTTCATCAGAAAAGTTAAAAATAAAAGTTGGTTATATTTTCATAATATGAAAAATATAATATCTATTAGAAATTAATAAATTATATCATAATTTTTTCAAGTTTAAATAAATACATTGAATAAAAGACTATTTGTGGAACGTTCCACATTTTTTTTTTGCCTTTATATCACCCTATTTTTAATTATTAGTTCAAGGGTAATCTCTTAGTAAGAAAAAAAGTGTGTATATAAAGTACTATTTATTTGTGAATTTGTAATATCCATATATTTTATATCGTGTAGAAATTTTATTTATTTTTAAAATAATTTCTATTATATGATAATCCTTTTATTTGGATCAAACCATCAACAACTCTTTGATAAGTATACCGAATTACTCAAGTCGTAACCACAATGAATGACTATCGCCCCATGAGGATTAATGCTATTGAATAATAATTCATTAGTTTTATTTTTAATTAAACTATGATTAACAAAATACTATTTGGATTGAAGATAGCTCTAATGGTAAAATTAGTAAGTCGTAGTAAAATATGACTATCCAAAGCATAGTTAAAATGTTGAGTGATAATAGTACAATTTAAAGTTCAAGATGAATCCTTACACATGGCAACATATTAACAATTCAAAACGAATTTAAATTTAAAAACAAGGACGGATCTATCCACAAGGAGAGGGGCTCATGCCCCCACTAGGATATAAAATTTTCATTAGAAGTGTTTAGATGTATAATCATTTTACCTTCATTATTTTATAATCTTGACTCCACATCAAGATAAAAATTGTGTGAAATATTTTCATCATACTTATGTATTATTTTTGCCCCTGTCACTTAATTTTTTTGGACCCATCACTGGTTTAAAATATATAAATATTATAAAAATGTTTGTTGAGATCGTGCCACATGAAAAATTTATCATCATAAACTCAAGTCTATATTATCATTTTTCAAAAACGTTAGAGATTCAAGGTTGTCTAATTTTCTTAGTAAGAACGACTTATGAACTTTGAATTGAGAATTGATAACTTGCTGAAAGGATTATAGTTAATTGACTCTCAATTCTTTGATAAGACAATTCTTCTCTTTTCAAATTAAAATTTAATTCCTTAATCATGCTTCTACAAAAAATAGATGAAATGCAAATTCTAATCTAGAATTCACAAATTCTACAATTTTATTTCTAACATTGAGAATCATGAGATTTATCTAGAGCTAGTTTATACACGCATTTCTCAATTCATAAAACAATAGATAAACCTTTAAATTATCAATTCCAACACCAAAGTATCAAGAATACATTCATATTAGACAAAACCTCTACACCTAACTAGGAAAGAACAAAAGAAGAGTACAAAAGAGAAGAAGAAGCCATGAAATCCAAGTTTTGAACTGATGAAATCCTAAATCTCTTTCCCTCTTGTTATTTCTCTTCTTTTCCCAAGCATAGACATGCCTCCTCTCTTGTATATTTTGCTATGACCCAACAAAACCCTAACAAAACACCCCCATTTTTCATTTGGAACATGAAAGAATAGAAAATATTGCGCCACGGCTAGGATTGAACACCAAGGTGTCAGAACTTCTATACCCAAATTTCCTCTCAAACTTATAGGCACTAGGCATCAAACATTTAGCCATATGTTCCTAATTTTTGCCATGAAACTGAAAATATAACAAAAAAAATATGTTGAAACCAAAATAATTACAAAAGACACTAGACTATCTTGCATTACACACTAACACAACTTCAACAAAAGGCATTCACCAAAGGTTAGTTTGGATGTTCAAAACTCTTCAAATGTCAATAAATTGATGGAACTTCAAATATAAGCACATTATTATCAAATTTTTACTTTAATTTTAATGCATTAACAATGTTAAAGAGTTTTCACACTTTCATAAATTCAATTCTTACCATATGTATGATTTTTTAAGTGGTAGATGTGAATCAACCCTAATTGCTCACATGAGAATGTATAATAGGATGATAGTATAATATTTTTTTAAACTAACAACGTATCAAGATTAAATCCCAATTATATAAATATTTTATACTTTTAAATTTTATACATTAAAATCTAAAATGAATATCATATAGTAAATCACGATTAATAGTAACTATATATATATATATATATATATATATATATATATACACATACACACACTAAAATATAATTTTTGCCTAAATACATTTGAAGAGCATACCATCAAAATAAAGGCAAAAATTGGTTTACTGTATATATAGTTAATATTTTTATATAAAAAATATATAATATAAAATGCTTGTACAATTGGAGATATAATTTTGATGCATTGTTTGTTTCAAAGACATTACACTGTCATCTAATTATATATTATCACGTGAGCAATTATGATTAATTATGATACCTACTACTTGAAAGGTCATATGTATGATAAGATTTGAATTGATTATAGTGTAACATTCTTTTGCATTGTTAGGGCACTAAAATTAAACTCATAATTTGATAGCAATGTGCATGTATTTTTATTTAAAATAACATGATTTCTATATAATATAAATTAATTATTTTAAAAATATATAATTTCTACACAATATAAAATTTTTTTCATTTTTAAAATGTGTTCATTAGGAATGAATGAGACATAAAAGGATAATATAAATTGAGTTACGTAATTTAAAATGCGACAATAAAAGCTATTTTACATTTTTTTAAGAATATAAAGTAACCATTATATTGCAATCTTATTTGATAATGAGAAGATATTTAAAATAAAATAATAATTTATATTCAAATATATATTGAGTGGTCAAATTTTTCAATTAAGATGACATATATGATAAAAATTTATATTTATTCAAAAAAATTAAATCAAGTTTTTAGTATATTATATTACTGTGTGTAGTATAGGTAAAAAGTTAATTATTTATATTTATCATATCTTTTCACACAAATGTTTATTATTATGCTTAAAATATAATGCGAACCATGGACATATTTAATTTACCTTGCAAAGAAATTTTATTTTTCATCTAAAAGAACAAAGGATTATAATAATTGAACTCCAAATTATTTGGTTTCAAATACTCTGGTATCATATCATAAGTTATCCCCTAAAACTTAGATTGTTTTGAAAGATTATTTATAAAAAAAAAATCATTCTAATTAAATATTTGCTTATTCTATTAATGAATTTTTTTTAATCTAGAATATTCATCGTCGTAACAATGACTAATCCCATTAAGGAATAGAGCTTACAGACGTGAACTTTGCCTCTAGTTATGAAATCTTCTCTATGCACACCATCAAAAATTGAACCCCTGATTAGACGTTTAAAAAGCTTAATTAGCTAGCTACCAACCATATTAGGCCTCATGATTATTACATTCTACAAGTGCATACTTGAATAAAGGTAAAACAATTCCTAAATATTCACAAAATATAGCTTTGAGATTTAAAGAGAGTTAATTTTTATCAATTCCCAGTAATTTTAGATAAAGTTATAATTACTTTAAAAACATTTTCTAAGAATTCTAAAAAAAGTTACAAATACATAAATTTAGAATATGGATAGTACAAAATTACAAATAAATGGTACTTTACAAATATATTTTTTTCTTATTCAGAGATTACCCTTTAACTTATTACTAAAAATGGGGTGATATAAAAGCATAAGGAAACATTTTTCTTTCAAATGTTACACAAATTATCACATGTTAGTGTTTATAGAATGTATTTGTTTAAACTTGAAAAAACTACGATATAATTTATTAACTTTTAATACAAATTATATTTTTCATGTTATGAAAACACAACCAACATTTATTTGTAGGTTTTTCGATAAAAAAAAATTTATGTAATTACTTTACATTTTTATACATAATTTTAATTTAAAAAATAAAAAAATTCAAAGAAGCCCGTTTCCTTTTTAATGCCGTGGTAGTTACAGTGCAATAGGTCACATCATTGCATGTTATGGTAGTATGATGAGTACTAACTAAGTCACACATGACATTGATGATGGAACATATCCACTCCATCGGTCTGCTACTGTGGGCCCTACAAATGCAAAAGACATCATTTCATTGGATGCTAGGGAAAACTACATCCACTGCGTTGACTCGCAGCTGCAGGTGAGTTTCCGCCTTGCTCGTTTAATCGAAATAAAACCTTGAGCCGCCACTTCAGATTGGTCATAGAGTGTTGCCATAGTCCACACACTCAATTTGAAGTTTCGCTATCAATGCATATATATCCGAAAGAGGACTGATGATTTTTTTTTTTGGATAAACAAAAGAGGATTGATATGTGGCCGCAAAAGATCAACGCATCTATGACAACTCTGTCTGTATACACCGTTAAAGCAATTCATTTTTATTTTAAAATATCTTATATATATTTTACTATTTTCAATGGATTTGGGAGGTACGTCCAACTTGGCGCTGAATCTCCGAACCGCAATTCATGGACCACCCCATTTAATTCAAAACTTGCATGAAAATATATTAGAAAATTTTTAGTCAATCAATCCATGGACCTTTTTGGTCCGCATTACTTAACTTGTCAGATTAAATGGGCTTTAACCTTGAATCAACCCACTAACTATAATTGAGAATGCTTTCATTTTATGATATTTATTTATGTTATTGATGAAATTTTGATGAGTTGATTTATTTTACCATTTTTGCTATTTGATTTGCTTATGTTTGATATTTAATAGTTGATAGTTGTTAATTTATATTATTTTGTAATTTCACTATTTTTTATAATTGGAAAAGTTATACATATTTGATTGGTAAAATTTTAAATACTGTAATGAAAAGTGTGTATATATATCTTGTGAGATAAAATATATTGTATAAATATAAATATATAAATATAATAAAGTATAAGATATAAAAAAACTAAAAAAAAAAGAAAAGAAAAAAAAAAGACTGAACCGCGAGACAGCCCGTGAATAGGTGCAGGCTAAATATGTGAACAGAAGAAAAGGGATTACGCGTACCAATGCATCGATGGTGTACGGACACTAGCCATTTCTCTATCCGAAATCGTCAGAATATTTTACAAGAGAAAGCCAAGGCATTGTTTTATCAAAGGGAGGCTGGTGATTCCTTAGTTATAGACATACACACTCTTATCACCCACAGAGTTACACGGATAAGTAAATTAAATAGATATAAAATTTTTAATATATAGATGTGGTAAAAACAATATGTGAAAAATTGTGAAAGTTCATTTGATAGAATATAATATTTTCTTCCTTTTATAAATTTTAAGAGCTTTTATTTGTACTTTTTTATTATAATATATAATTAAAAATAATTCACATAAAGTAATATTTTTAACAATAATTTACATATAAATTTTAAAAATATAATGATTAAAACATTGATCTATAACATTTAACTTTCAAATTTTTTAGTTTTATTACATATAATTACATTTTATAAACATTGTGTAATTGTTAATATTGTTTATCATAAACTATTTATATTTATAAATTTATATGCTAATATTATTATATTATTTTATATATATTGTAAAAGGAAAGAAATAGAAAAAAGAATCATAGCACATGGTTGTACATTAATAAGTAGAAGTAAAATAATAATAATAATAATAATAATAATAATAATAAAGTACTTGAAATTGTAGTTGACGTTTTACATTACTTACTAAATATGTATACAATTAGTCATGAAATTTTAACTTTGTGATGTATAGGGTTGTGTAGGAGCATAGCACTTACATAAATGTGACTATCCATGACATTGATAAACCTAGATTCCGAACAAAAAAGGATAGAATTTCTACAAATGTCTTAGGAGTATATTGAGACATGAATTTTGTGTATATACTTAGTGGTTGGGAAGATCAACATCTGATTCAAAAATACTCTGATATGCTATTACATGATGTAATAGCCTCAAAATGTCACTTGGTATGTCTAAAAATAACTTTAAAAATTAGATTACTTACATTTGATCTTCTATTTATAATATTTCTCTTTTGATTTACAAGTAGCAGAGTTTGTTAAGTTTCTACAACAAACCTGCTTAGTTAGTCTTGCGTAAGTTTCAGTTTGCAAGCTATTGCGAAACAGTAAAAAAGACATGAAGTTTTTCATTAGTTAGCAAGGCATGTGTAAGAACAAATTTTCTTTTTTTTAAAAAAAACAAAAGTGCATGAAGTTAAAATAGAGTTGAAGAAATTTGTTGAAGGGCCATGGCACTATATAACTTGGCACATGATCATAAATTACTCAAACAATTCATTTTATCATAAAATAAACCGAAAAAGGAACTGTTAAACTGAAACTACAGCATATTGTCCATGAACAACTCTTAGACTGATGTCTTAGATATGTGCAAAAAAGGCTTATATCCTCTCGGTTTAATTATTGATCGAGATTATCATTGCTGTAGTTTCTGTCATAAATGAATGGGGAGTGAGATTGCATTTCTCAGTAGCCAACCTCTCGGGTTGTACATGCCGATGAAGCAACATGATTGAATATTTTGTGGGGTTTACAAATTTGATGTGATCAATAACTAGTGTTCAAAGCATAAGTTGCTTCATATAATTTCATATCAAAACCTGTGAAAACTCATTAATAAGAAAGTCATACAATATTGTCCACGAAAGGTAAAACTAATGACAAGAAAGCAAATACCAAACAAATGTACCTTGCTTTCTTTTAGTTCCTATTCGAACTATTATATACTAAACCATATGGTAGTAGATAGCCCCCCTATGTACCCTTATCTATATTATGAAAATTGTAGTCTTCATTCTTCCGCTAATTATTCTTAATATCAATTTATTTCACTGATTTTTCCCTGCTTTTCAGTTGAAAGAAATAGCTGAGATATGCATCTCAATATCAATGGAGATGCAATGATTTTTCAGCCATCCATTATTCTTAATATCAATTTCTTTCATTGATTTTCCCCTGCTTTTCATTTTGGCATTGGACATTCTTCTGGTGACAAGTTCATATATAGGGGCCAATGCAAGTGCAGTAAGAAATAACACTAAAGCAACCTAACAAATTTAGCAATTATGTAGAGGAAGCTTTTTTCAGTTCAGTATTGACCAAGTTATAAACAATTATTTAGAGGAAGCTTTTTCAATAATTAGATATCCAGCAAGCATTACTAAAGCCAAGTAATTAGAACCAAAAATTTAGAACAAAAAATATTAGCTCTTTATTTCATTGTGAAGTTACCAAGTCATACATCAGTTTGTCAATGACAAAATTTAGCACCAAGCCTGCCCAATCAAAGTATTAAACCTCTAAGCCACACAACCCCTAATACTAATACAATACATCATAGCAAAAAATGTAATTGCCTATGACACCGCAATAGTCACCACAAACCAATTTGATTTCCTCCTCTTAGCACCTAGCTTTTTTTTAGCTTCATAATCTTTCTTCTTGATTCTTCCTGTAACAAATCTGATGCAAAGGAGCAGAGCCAATTCAGTTGTAGTAGTTGCAATCTCCAGTATTTCTTTCTTATGAACTATTCGGGTTTGCAAAGAGTATAAACAATTTCAATCAAGTGAAAATCTTGATTATATGAATATCTCATTTTGTTAAACAAGCAAATTACAAATTATCACACACACATACACAAAAATCAGTTCAAATGTGTTTCTAACTTGAGATTCACTACATTTAGCTTCTAAGCATTTGATATTAATTTCCAAATTAAAAGCTAGCCAAAATAAAATAAATTAACAACACTAGCTATTAATTTTCCAATTCAAAGCTAACCAAGATAAAATTTCATCTACTAATTTCATCTAATAAAATTTCTAGAATTGGAGGATGTATGGATTTTAGAACAGGATTTCTATGCGTGTTGCCCATCTATAAGACAAATTAGGGAGTATAATTTGAGAGATGAAAGAATGATCGATAGTTATGTGAAGATATGAATTGTTATGGGAAGAATCAACACTTATATTCCAATTAGGGCATGTCTAAAACCTTCTCCCAGAATTTGTCTCGCTATTAGATATGAGTAAAATCAACTAGTCCCCACAACCACACCTTCTAGAACCCATGGAGACCATCAGCGATGACGATTTGCACCTACAAGCCATGGTTGTGGTACCATCATGAAAGGAAGAAGAACAGAAGGAAAGACGGTCACACAAAAAGGAAATTAGATTGCAAAGAGAAAGTGGATACAGAAGCCCTGAGATGAAAGAATAAGGTGGATAAAGAAAATACCTGGAAGCCATGAAAGAGGACCGTGAATGGAGGAAGAATAGGAGAGGGAGAACATGATGATTGAGGGAAAGGGGAGAAGAAACCTATCGTGAGAGGAAGAGAAAACCTTTTTGGGCATTTTTTATTTTGTGTTTGTTGTCTCAAAAAATGGCATAGGTTAAATGCAGGGTGAAAAAGCTTTTTACTATGTATTTTTGTTCTTGTCCTCATATATCCAAGCTTGATACAAAGACAGTAACTATGTCTTGTACATTATTATCAAACAAGATATACAAACGATCTTTTTTGTGTCTTTGTCTCACTATCTCTTGCTTTGTCTCTATTGTCCCAGACAAGAACCAAATGCTACCTTAGGGACTAAAGTGTTAAAATAAAGAAATTTTAGGGGCCAAAATATACTCTATATCTTATATGAGAGAAAAAAGGTCTATTGATACATAATAAGTCTAAGAATTTTTATTCCAGTATTACTCACCTTTTAGTTTTTTCTCATCTATACTCATCTCAAAAGTCATAATAGAAAATGCTCTAATTTTTTCCTCTCTTTCAAGTTTTGCCTTGACAATTATAATATATTATAAATTGCTCTTAGAATCTAGATAACTATATAGATGCATATATTAAAAATGATAATTTTTATTTTTATTGTCATCAAATATAGTAAAATTATATTAATCTTTTAAGTTTTATAACTTTTAAAAGCACCATGCCTTTTAAAAGACAAAAGAAAAAGGGTTTCCATAAGTAGGAACACTCACTTGAAGAAAATTATCAAACCAAACCAAACTAAACATTCCTTTGTCCCATAGTGGATTCTCTCAATTTATTTTTGACATAAGATCATGTTAAATCCTCACCACTCATCAAGTCATCTTTTGAGGATATCAAGTTTCCTTTCAACTTGATTAAGGGTGAAGCTTGTCACATGACACTTTATGTCCAAAATAAATTGAGAGGATTCACGCTTTTTTGTCCCATCTTTCGAATTAATGGTGAAAAGATTACACATGATAAAATTATAGTATTGAATTTTGATATAAGATGATTCATTTCCCTTCTTTTATTTCTCATCCCGAAACTTGATTTTAGTAAACTCTTGGGGTCCCTCGTTTTTTTTTTTTTTTTTGGTCAATTGGGATCCCTCGTTAAGAGGCTCTTTCATTGAACTTGTACGACAGGAGTTAATGGGCCAAGTGAGGCAGGTAACACTGTCAGAATTAATTAGTTACAACTTTTTTGCCCTGAAATGATCCAGCTCGAGTTATTCCCAGCGGGGAGACAATGTGAGTGATAAGGTTTACAGCCTAGATTTTCTTCTTTTTCTTTTCAAGACTTGCGCTGCAAAAGTTGTAATGGGCTTGCTCAAGGATGAAAGGGAAAATAATATAAGCCCAGTTAGGAGATATGGATTGCTTATGCTGCATCTTTTAGCAGGGCCCTCCAATTAATGATATAAGGTTCCAATAAATCACAACAAAGAGAAGATCCAATAAATCTCTTGACCAAAACACATCCAATAATCCTATTTTGACAATAAATAAATAAAACAAAGACCCAATCTCTTACTTTGTATGAATTGTGAGTTTCTCTAAGGTCCAAATATATTATTGATTACGTTTGTCCTTGTTATTTATTTATGTAGTAAACCAGCGATCTGTTTCTGCGATTTGAAGGAGGGATGTCTTATGTTGAGAAAGAGATTTTGCAAGGAGTATTTCAACGTCGTTCATGCTGCATGAATGAATACTTCAAAATTGCAAAACCAATCTCAACGATGAAACTTTCTATGTATCATACTGAATATTATTGGTCATTCAGGCTGCCTTTGCTTTTTTTTTTTTGGGTCAAATTAGCTGGTTTTGTTAGTCATCATATTTTTCTTGCTGAGACTAGGGGTTTTGGTGCCTGTTTTCTTTATGCTTGTGGGCAAACAGTGTTAATATAGCCTGTAACTACGAATAAAAGAAAAGAAAAGAAAAAAAAATGCTTGTTAACCAGAATCTTTTGCAGAAAATTATTTCCAAAACTATATGGCAACATATGATACCTTCACGTCAATTTTTTCAACCACCCATGATTTCCCTCAAACCACTAATAATTCGCCACATGTATGCCAAATTGTGTTGGGCACATTTTTTGGTAAGAATTTCCGGGCTGCCTAGCATTACTCATACAAAGCCTTTAACAGTTTAACTAATTAAGAGTTTAATTCTTGCTCTACCATTGTTCAAGATATGATGATTTGATTGTCAAGTGGTAATATTATGTTATAATTACTTTGTTAGCATTCTACTTGAATGACAAAGTTAACGGCACAGAATTTGAATTCAATATCACCCAACTGAGCCACCTCACCATGGAATGGTCCCGCAACCTCAGCATTCATGGCCTGCGTATTGGCTTGGCATTTGGGACTGGCGTTTGCTCGCTTTCAGAACAACATTTAGCACTAACATGTTTAGAGACCTTAAACTAAGATCCATAAAATGCTGCTGTGTGAATTGTGAAGCATTTGGCAACAAATCATCAGAGAAAAAGCAACAGATAACCAGAAACACAATAATCAGTGATGACATAAGTGTGTCATATTCCTTTGTTTGTACCGCAACTACCCTATACAGAGAACTTCAATTAAAGTAGGGTGGTTAAAAAGCTCAATCTTTCATTAATCTTACAATAATTTCGTTTACCTTCATCAGACAATAAAGTAGTTGACATATAAATAACCACTAGACAGAATAAGAAGTAGTAATAGATGGCAAAATCCCACTGCTAGCTTGAGGAAAAATATCAGTACCGCAAGGCCTTAGTCATTTTCCAAAACCCCATCACCATTAATCACAGGCACAAGTTGAAGGCATCCCAAACGGATGGAACCTGCAATTAAAAAATGAGGGACCAGGGAGGACAAAGCCTGCCTAACAACCTCGATGACTAGGCTCTTCTTATAGCTGTCCCTAGCGCATGAGTGAGCGCTGACTGTGAGATGCAAATTCTCATGTTGAGAAGAGTCCACGCATTTAAGCCGGAATATCTAGAAAATTACGGGCATTTATGTATGATCAAACTATGCAGATTCTCCATTCGGGGAGATCATGTTCTGTTAGGTTGTAATATAGTAAACTAACATTGCTATTGTGAGTTGCTTCCAACTTTCAAAGCCCTATCAGAATTTCCCCATTTAAGGGTAGCTAGTAACCAGCCTGGTTTTACTAAAGGACTGTAAATATTATGTGTGACATGAATTTTCATTCTCCTTAGGTCCATTAGCACCCTTCGTAGGACCCCCAAAAATTGATGTAACAATTTTGAAACTCACATGACCCATGCAAAAGACAGGTAGGTAAAAAATCCTTTTAACAAAAATAGTAAAAAGGACTTCTGTAACAATGGAAATTATCATTTCTAAATATAAGGTTGTAATGCAAACAGCAATTTAAATTTGGTAGGGAAGCGACTTGATGTAGACCCACTCTAAGGTAGAACATGAATTCCTCATGCCTCTATTTTTTCCACCCAAAAAAAAAGGTCCTCTTCTCTTTTCTTTAGTCAGCTCTGTCAAGCAAACCATGAGTGAAAAAACATGGAGGGGAAGTTGGCTTATAGTAAAAGAAAAGCTTTGAACTCCCCTCCGGAATCAATTAACCCAATCCTTGCAGGGACTTGAGAATCAAGCAACACTCCCCTGATCTGAGGCATCGTCAAAGTAATAAGGGGTTAACTTGCCATCTTTCTTGCCAGGCTGCTTCGTTTGGTTCTCAGCGCCAACCTCTTGCAACATCTTCACCACCCTTCTCATTGCGGGCCGGTTGATTGGAAGCGGACTAGTGCACATGAGGCCAATGTTGAAGACCCTGCAGATTTCATCTTTGAAACAAGGATCGAGCCTAGAGTCAATTATATGGTCCACCCCTTTCTGATCCAAGGTCGTGCACACCCACTTCACCAAATCTTTCTCTCCAAATTCAGGGTCCACCGGGCGTCTCCCAGTAACCAACTCAAGTATGACCACACCAAAACTGTAGATGTCACTTTTCTCATTCACTCTAAGCGTGTATGCATATTCTGCACAACAAAAGGATCCAGATCAGTCTTGTCCCAAGGAAAAAAAAAGAAAAGAAATAGAAAATACATAACCAGACACGAAAGCTATGTGCCTATAATGCTTGCAATTGCAAACGAAAATCAAAAGCAAACTAAAAACATTGACAGTAGCAGATCAAGAACTAAAAAAAAAAGCTCCATATTATTCTCAAATTACTCTAATGACACGCCAAGCCAATGAGATAAACACAAGTAGTACTATTTAACTTTCAAGTGTGTCTTTACCAGACTAGATTCATCAACATTATAGTGAACACAAGGGAAAAAAATGTGAAATTAAATAATATGAAATTTCTGCTAACCTGGTGCAATATACCCACAGGACCCAGCAATGATAGACATGGATTTAGTTCCTTTCCCTCCGGTTTCTACCACCTTAGCCACTCCAAAATCCGCCACCCTTGCACCAAAGTCCCCATCCAACAAGATATTGTTGGACTTCACATCTCTGTGAACAATTGGAGGAACACAGTCATGGTGCAGATAAGAGAGGCCTTCAGCGGCATCAACGGCTATCTTGTATCTGGTTGGCCAATCTAGCAACAAGCCTCCTTTGCTGCTATGCAGCAAATCGCCAAGACTACCATTAGGCATGTACTCATAAACCAAGAGCTTGCAATCCCTGGTGGTGCAGCAACACCACAACTTAACAATGTTCTTGTGCCTAATCTTGCCCAATGTCTCAACCTCAGCATCAAAAGCATCGTCTTGAACCCGTCCACCACCACCCTTTTCCACATCACCACTCTCCACTCCCTTCCTAGCCCCTCCCATATCTTCTTCACCGCAACAGCCTCCCCACTGCTAAGCACAACCTTGTAGACTTTCCCGGAGGACCCACTTCCAATCACATTATCCTCATCAAGGCAATTCAAAATCTCATCTTCACCAAAACCCAGTTTATGAAACGACATCAGTGTCCACCTAGACTTATCAATAGCCCTTTTCGCGTCCTTGAAGTTCTTATACTTGAAGTAGAACCCCACGACACCGACGAAGAACACCAAGGTGGCAACAATGAAGATAGTTCTAAGCAACCAAACATACCCTACACTCTTCTCTTGGCCTCTGACACTACAGAGACTCTTCAAATCACCACACAAACCAGGATTCCCGAGAAAGCTATCGACATACATATCCTTAGCCAAGAGAGGTGGAAGCTCCCCAGAGAGATGATTATAAGACAAATTTAGCAAATTTAGCTTCAAATTCTGCAACCCGCGAGGAACTTCCCCTGAAAATTGGTTGTTAGAAAGGTCAAGAGAATTGAGCACGGATAAACTGCCAATCTCATCAGGAATCTTCCCACCAATCCCATTGTTGGCCAAATTCAAAACACTGAGCTTCTTCAAAGAATGAAGCCCCTTAGGTAGCTCCCCAGAGAGTTTGTTGTTGTGAAGATCAAGGGTCCCAAGCTGCCTGAGATTCACAACAGTCTCAGGAATCGAACCACTGAACATGTTGCCACTCCCAGTGAATTCCACGAGATTCTCCAACCACCCAATCTCCTGGGGGATCGCTCCCTCGAACTTGTTCTTCGAAAGAAACAGCAGCGACAGGTTCCCTGCTCCCGCAATAGTCTTCGCCACCGAACCGGAAAACGAGTTCTCCGCGAGTTCCAGAAGGTACACGTGGGGAAGCCCCCACATCCCCGCCGGAACCTCGCCGGAAAACCGGTTGTACCCGAGCCTCACGCGCGTCAGGCTCTGACAGGTGCCCAAACCCGCCGGAATCTCGCCGGAGAAAAGATTATATATCACCAGAAGCTCCTCCAACGCCCCGTGATCACACAGCGTCGCCGGAATCCTCCCCCAGAACTGGTTGCTCGAAACATCCAACCACCTCAGGGGGAATGCCGTCCAAGATTCTCTGGCAATTTCCCGGTGAGCCGGTTCCCGAAGAGCCTCAGCTCATAGAGGTTCGGCGAATCCGCAATGCTGGGCGGCAACTCGCCCTCGAGACGATTCTCGTATAGGTTGAGGCTCTCTAGAGGCAAAGCGCAAAGCTCCTCCGGTATCGTCCCCATCAAGTGGTTCATCGACGCGTCAAGAAGCCTCAACGCGGTGAGGTTCCCCATCCCACGTGGCAGCACCCCGGAGAGCGAGTTGTTGTACAGCTCAATCTGAGTCAAACGAGTCAACCCGGTTATCGAGCTCGGGATCGACCCGTACAAATCATTCAACGCCAAATCCAAGTCCCTAAGCTTCTTAAGGTTCCCTATGGAGTCAGGGATGGTCCCAACGAGGTTGCACTGAGTGAGCCACAGCACCTCGAGGTTCGTGAGGTTCCCGAGCTCGACGGGGAGCCGACCCGGGCTAAACGGGTTGTACGAGAGGTTGAGCAGCTTCAAGGTTGTGATGTTGCCGAGGGAGGGTGGGATGGTGCCTTCTAGAAGGTTGTAGACGAGGGAAAGGACTTCGAGGTTCTGGAAGGTTCCGAAGGAGTCAGGGATTGGGCCTGAGAAGTTGTTTCCTGTGAGGTCGAGGTAGCGGAGGTTCGGGAGCTCGGGGAGCGTGTGGGGGAGTGGGCCCGTGAGGAGGTTCTGGGAGAGGTCGAGGTGGACGAGGTTGTAACAGAGGGAGATGTCGAGGGGCAGTGTGTCGTTGATGGAGTTGTTGGAGAGGATGATGGAGGAGAGGTTCGGGAGCCTGCAGAGGATTTGGGCCGGGAATGGGCCTGCCACGTTGGTGTCGGAAAGGTCCAGGCCCGTTACGGTGGTGTTGGTGGGGTGGTCGCATACGACGCCGTACCAGTGGCATGGGGTGGCGTCGCGGTGGTTCCAGGAGGAGAGGCGGGCGTCTGGGTCGTCTAGGGACAGCTTGAATTGGTAGAGGTAGAGCCCTTCTTGGTTCAGAGACAGAACGGTGCGAGGTGGTGCTGACACCACAATGCAGGTAACGAATAACAGCAGCAGCAGAGGAGGCATTGTTATTTTGGCTCTGGAAAAGGAAAACAGAGTGAGTGAAGGGTGTGTGGTGTTTTGGTGCTCTATTTATTTATTTCTTTCTTTCTTTCTTTCAACCCAAGGATTTCTTAGAGAGAGAGTATTCGAGTGCAGTTTCCCACGCACGCACACATGACACTGCACAGAGAGAGAAGGGGCACTTAGTAGGAGTGAGTATGGCGTGAGTTGGGTTCAAGGGAACGAGCAGTGCTGAGCTGGCACCGCTGTTGGTCTGCGTTTCTTTTCTTTCTTTTTCTTTTATTATTTTTGGGGTTAAAATAAAATGGAATGGGTGGACTGGGGATTTGATGGTTGAGGGGAGAGTGACGACCATGTCTATTCTCTTTTGCTAGTTACGACAGGACAGTGTCTTTATCTTCTAATGACTTCCCATTACGCCATCATTATATCATTTTTTGTCATCTTAACCGCATCTGTATAAAGCTGCTCCTTGAACGTATGTTACCAAAATGAAAATTTTCGGTGCGATCATTTTTTAAGAAAAATAATGATATCACGAATTTTACAAAATATTATTACTGAAACTATTTATAAAAGTTTTGGATTTTTACAAATTCCAAGAGTACAAAATAAAATCAGTCAATGATCTATTTTTTCGGGTTAAATATGTATCCACCAGACTGTAAATGAGGTTTCAAAAATAGGTAGTATTGCTACACTACTAGTCACGGCGGAGTGAGTAGTCCCAGTAATCGCTTTCAGAGTGTGGCGTGGAATAGCAAGTGCGATGACACTGGTCAAAAAAAGATACCCCTACATTGTAGTGGTGGGTTAGTATTGGTTCCTACATGCATACTGTGATAATACGTAGCGGGTAAAATTTCCTCAATTCGGTAGCTTATCATGGTTTTGGCCCCTCGTTTTTTAAATAAATTAAATGTCTATTTTTATTTGTGCATGCATATTAAAAAAAATGATTATACAAGTTTGAATGTTGGAAAACTTTAAAGTACTTTACAAGAATATAAAAGAAAAATAATTAATTAATATTGTCTAAAATTTTTAAATAGACAAATAATTATAGAAAAATGGAAGGAGTAATAAGCCTATGTTAGGACTCCTTTGTTACTGTATATGGGTTTTGATAACCCAATTTACTAAACTATGAAAATATACTCATATTTATAAAAATGTAGGATTTCAACCATTAATGTGGCAATTGGTCATAAAAGCATTTATCCACATTTGCTCAATGTGGTTAAATGTATTTAAATGTGTGGTTAAATATAAAGATAACAGAAAAAGGTAAAGGTGAGTTCAGAAAAAAAATCATATTTGTGTAAATATCCAATAAATACCTTATTTTGTTATTAATTAAAAATAATTTCTCTACTTTAGGTATCAACTGTTGGTGAGCAAAATATATGATCATTAATCCGACCGCAAATTCATATATTCTTGATGCTTTTTAACCATGCGATAAGTTTAGCTACTTTTCACGTACATTATAAAGGGGTAAAAAAAAATTCTTTATTTTATTAAATTTGTATTAAAAATCAATATATTTTTATTAAGCTATTTGAATATGAAATGTGTTTGAGTTAAATTTTCTTTATTAAGCTATTATTTTATCAAACTAAACTCTCTTATAAACATCTATCTTTTTCAGAAAATTAAAATTGTTAATTTTTTTTATGGTATTATTGAACGGAAAATATGGATATGTGCAAAAGATATTAAAAAGTGAAAAGAAAAAGACCTATTTACGACATCTGGAGCGAGAGGGGCAAAAGTGCTGTCACGTTGAGCTTGGTTGTAAGTTGTAACGGAGAGAACTGAGAGTTGAGTGTGCTGTGAAATGTGAAGGGTTGAAGAAAGTCACGCGTGACTGTTGATCTCTGACATTTATGTGTCCAGCAGTGATATTTATCCCCATAAAATATAAAATATATATATCTCATATTTTATTTATTATTTAATAAAATATAAACTATTCAAGTAAAATTTATATTTTATTTAATAATAAATAATATATAAATTTATATGATGTCCTACACTTTATAAATATAATTATTATTTCTCTTATATTTCGGACCCGATGGAACTCGCGGACAGTGTCACGTAGACTTTCAACAAAACGGCAATTGGTCAATTCTGGAAAACGACACCATTTTCTTCTTTCCTTTTTTTACTTACGAGGGTGACATACGTATATGTGCTCTTCCTTTTGGTTTAGTAATTAGTAAGAGAAGTGTTCCTTTAACTCTATATTTTTTTTTATCTTTTTACGCTTAGAGAGGCTTAAAAAATAGAAAAGAAGGCAGTTGGAGAGAAATTAAAGGGGAAAAAACATAAAAAGATAAGTCTCATGTATTTCTTGTCTCTCAGATGGTGAGTGCCTTAAATTTTATGAAGTTCAAATAATATTGCAGTTCATTTTATTACTTGTTTGCTACTCTTTCTTAACCTTTTTTTTTAATACTTTTTTGTCCCAAAATTTTAATCTTTTAAAGTCACATTAGTCATTCAAATCTTAATTAATAAGATTAAATTTTATATACCCTTTCTAATTCTTATTAGATGATATCATAAAATGGTGTATATTTTTTAATTAAAAGAAGGGAGTGACTATTATCACTCTTATTTATCTATTACTACTTCCTTTTAATAAGTTTATTTACTTATGTTACTAAAATATCTTCTTTTTTTCGTGATTATTTCATGTCTTTTTATTTTTCATTGTTCAATTAACAAAATGCTAAACTTCTCAATTTTTTACATGATACTTTAAATTCACATTTTAACTAAAAAATAAAATAAATTATTTTAGATATAATAACATGTATTAGTTGCTGTCATGATAATAAAACAATTAATACATATGTTACATCAAAGATATTTTATTTTATTTTTTAGTTAAAACATGTGAATTTAAAGTATTATGTAAAAAATTGTGAAGTTGAATATTTTTCTAACAATAAAAAATAAAAGACATGAAATAACCATGAAAAATGAATAAGGGTATTTTAGAGACATTAAGAAATAAACTCATTAAGTGGGAGTGACAATAGAAAAAATAGAATGACAATTGTTATTCCTCTAAAAGAAATATAGCTTTTTGAGTTTCAAACAAAGTTGAAGGCCAAATTGGATTAGATCTATTCACCACCTTAAAGGGGTTTTCTTGTTGTGCGCACCGTTGAAACTACGAAAGCTACATTGCGAAAAACACCTTGTGAATAGTTTAAAATTCTCTTAATTATTAAATAAAACAGATTAATATTTTTTATATACCATTTTTTAAAATATGAGTGTAATTTCTATATATTGACATTAATTTCAAAAAATAAAAACTGAAGAAAATGTCAAATTATAATAGATAGTTATTATAATGGTAGTTATCTAGTATAATTTGATATTTTCTTAAATTTTATTAGTTAAGTATGTAAAACTATTTTCTATTATCAGTATATAGAAATTAAATTTTTTAAATGTTAATATATATATATATATATATATTTCATTACATAATTAAAATAAAAATATTTTTAAAAATTCAAAGTAACAAAATAATTAATGGACTCGTCACCGGTCAAAGCAAACATAAATTCATTAAAATCTACCGTTAATGTATTAATTTTCAGTGAAATGAAATTATTAAATTCAAATAATCTGTTGAATATGTAATGAATTATTCATAATCTATTCAGATTTATCATCTTAAAAATATAAAAGACAAATATTTAAAATCTATACTATTAATATTTTAAAGGTTTAAATAAGAAAATTTTTACATGTGCCTTGTTCGAGTGAATTTACTCCCCACAAAGCTACTTAAAGAATCATCTTAATTATGGAAACTATTATGAGATTATATAAACTCATCAGTATATTATTTGTGTTTGATGGATAGAAAATTGATATTCACAGAAAAATTAAATTTTATTTTTTAAAATATAAAATTAATGATAAATTTGGTTTTATGTTAATTTTATATTTTATTGATATTTTATATGCTTAAGTTTTTACTAATTAATTTTTTTCCATGCGTTTGTACGAATAACAAGCACTAGTATAATATAATCTTAAACTGATGTGTCGAATATATCTAAAGAAAGTGTGACAAAACTATTATTCTATTTATACAATAATATATGACAGGTAATTATTGTTGTTTCAATACTATGAAAACTTGCCACGAATGCCGATTGGAAGTAGATTCTCAAAATTCAACCCATCCCCAAAATTCATTTGTTCATTATCTAGGGATGTATATGCATAAGTCCAAGCTAGGGGGTTGACATGAAATATCCTCCTTCTCCCATTATTGTCATTTTATTGAAGAATCTATGTCTCATTTGTCTAAGCATCTTAATTGGTATTGGTTCCTTCCAACATTCGTTTCGGTTGATTTTGCATCCTAGTCTCTTTGTGGTTCGATAGAAATTAAGCAGTCAAAACTTTAAAATGAACAAGACATGAATTAAAGAGACAATATTTTTTTCTTGGATTAGGTATATCCGAGATGATTTTTTAATACTCTATTATATTAGAATTATTAAGCAGTGTCAGGCAAACATTCCAAAATGGGAAATACTAAGATATTAATAATGAAATCATGTTTGAAGAATGAGAATGAGATAAAAATCTCAAAATTATCTCTATCCAGAATAATTTTTAATCAAATTTTATCCCTTAAAAAAGGAGAGATATTGAAGACATATATCTAATATACAAATTTAATATATATATATATATATATAGAATATTCCTTTAAATATTTCATATTACATCTTTATCTTTTTCACTTTTAAAATTTTTATCAAATTATAATTTAATCTTTTTTTTCATCAATTACTATGACGTGTACACCACTGTGTATCATTGTCTTGGTCTATATTGGCTCACTATTTTTGCTCTTCCTGTACAAGTACAAAATGCAGCCTAAGTGGTCTTTTTCTAAGAATTATTTCATCCAAAATTTAAGTTTTAGTTCACTTTTTTAAGAGTGGTAAAAGAAAAACAAAGTTTAGAAACATAGGAACAACATGAGCTAACGGCTTGCTCAATTTTCAATTATCTTTTTTGTGTTAAAAAATAATTAAAAATTGAGCTATCCGTTGATTCACACAATATTCGACATGACTCTAAACACAAACGTTTTGAAGTTAACAATGACTTGGTCAATGATAGCTGCAAAGTTAGCAGCAACATTGGCATGCAAAATAAGGTTTTGTGTGTCGTTTATTTCTTCTAGAAAAGAAAGATAAAATTTTAGATGTTCTCAAAATAATAAAGAAAATCACTCAATAGAATTTTTAATTTAATATATTAGCTGTTATACTCAAAAGATTGTATATCCATTTTGGTGCCTCAAAAAAGTTGAGAAATAAATTAGTTGAAATTTATTTATTGGCCTTTCACAAGGAATAAGTTAGTCTCATTGTATAAATTTGTATAATTAAAAGACTAAAAATCTATTTTCACCCCTTAAGAATATATTGAAGAATAAATTAGTTTTTAGGATTTAAAAGTTTTCTGCTGATTTGACAATTTAAAAAATAAGATAAATTGGTCATCCTCCATATATGTTCATACAACATTTTTTTAATTATAATGAGAATATATTTTTGAAGAACCAAAATGAGAGATCCACTCTATTGAAAATAGGGTTAAATATATGTCACGTGCATGTGACGAGCATGTCACCTGTATATAATCTAAAGTATAAGGGTAAAATATATTTAACTCTTAAAAATATAATAAGAATAGAAGATAATAATAACCTACCAAGTTAATATATTAAAAAATAGTAAATGATATAAAAATTTATTTTTCTTTTACATCGAAAGCATACAAGAATTTATTGGAAAAGGAGAGTACTTTGAACATTGACTTTGCTTAAATATAGCACCATATAATAATACGATAAATTATTGTATGTTCTTAGAGCTAGCATCATGTAAAATTTATGTTCCCTTCATCTACAATGTTTCACGAGTATACAATAATTCCTCATATGTCGTACTGGTGAAAAATGCATTTACATGGAATTCATTTACAAATAATTTCTCCGTATTCTTATCTTCAATTTTGGCGATCCTATATGGATGTAGGATTTATAAGAACAAGATATGTGTGTATAAAAATATTGACGGCGTCTGTTTTTCCTTTTTTGGTTTTGGGAGGTAAGATTAAAAGTTGTTTACATTTGGAGGTACCAAGGTAATTGAGGGGAACAAAACATGGCAAAATCACAAGATTGGAACATATAATTGTACAAATTTGGACGCTTGTGAAAGAAGGATTGCGGAGTCTGTACTCAGAATTTTTGTTTTTGGCAATGGGAGTTTCTAATTTTCAGTTAATTGAGTAAAAGAGTCAGAAGAACACTGTTAGTATTAATTTTTCTTGCAAATTATGTTTAATTTTCTGTTTATATTTCAAATCTAAAAGGAACCATAATTAGATAAACTCATTTTCGACATTACATTAATTATAATATCTATCTATTTAATTTTCATTTCAACTAAGTACAGGGTTAATCCATGAGATTCTATTTATTCTTCATTCATATAATAACATTTGTGGGCATGTTAGGAACCAAAGGGTAATAGGATATGTAACTAAAAAAAAGGGTAATAGGATAGTGAATGGATTAATGGAAGCACTTGCTGATGCTTTAAGGAAATAGCCAAGCCAGGCTGAAAAGGCCTACTGACAATTCGACGCAAGTTAGCAGTTGCAGAGTAAAGAAGGCTTGGAGATTCAGAGAGAACTTTTGTAGAATGAGAATCTCACCTTTTGGAGATGGATCTGTTTACACCGTACATATGAGAGGATAAAATTGGTATTTCATTTCGTTCCCTTTCTTGCTTAATTACATACAATTGTTAAAAGAATGGTGAAGGGAATGCTACATACCAGGTGAAATACGATGTGTCATACACCAGGTATTTAGCATGTAAATGTGGTTAAATATATTTAAAAGTGAAGTGAATGAATTTTGTCACATTTTATAAATATGACTAAATGACAAATATGTCATAAACTATGCTTTACGTGGTGTGCCCTAAAAGAATTAGAAATCATACAATCCCCTTTAGAATAGAAGCTGTAAGGTTTTTTTTTTTTTTTCAATATATATACAAAGAAGTTGTAAAGGTTTAAGTATGGTGAATTTTTTTTTCTTTTGGTACAAGAAATCTAGGAAAAGTAAAAACTCTCTCATTCAAGATACATGTTATAAGTTTCTTTGCCAAATAAAAAAGATATATTAGATTGATCTCCTATAAAATTTAATGAAATTCAAGTATCTCATCTCTATTTATAAATTTGCTAAGAACCAAGTTTGTAAAATTATTTACCGACCTAAGAGTGGAAGTAGGTCAGGCTACTCGTAACGGCTTCAACCTAATCTATATTCACTAATTAGACCTTAACCTATTTAATAAATAAGTTAGGTTAAAATTTTCAAAAATCATTTTTAGCTAATCAGTCAGGCTTAAGCAATAAAATAGTCTATTGGACCTAATAAACTGGCCCACTTATATTATTATTATTAAAATATCTAATGATAATAGAAATATTTTAATCTATTTAAAAATATACTTTTTAACTTACTTAAGTCTTTCATCTATTTAAAATATTTTTTTGACATATTTTGTAGTATTTTAAGTTTTTTAAGAGTACGTATTTTAGTTTTTTCAAAATATTTTATAGTCAAATAGGTATTTAAATAAGCTTTCAACTAGACTATATTTTTAAAAATGTAAGGTTAAGACCATAAAAAAATCTATGCCAAGTAATAGGCCTGCTTAAGCTCATTTTGAGAATACATGTCCAACCTATGTAAGCTAAAACTTACTCTAACTTGACTTGTTTCCACCCACTATATCGACTTCTCTTGACTTTGTAAAATCATTACACTAACCTCCCTTCTATTACATGGTGAACATATTAGAATATGTTATATTATCTAGATGAATAGAGGGAGTTAGGTGTATTTCACCAAAAGTCAAAAGAGGTCAATGTAATTTATTCAATAAAAAATCATTATAAGTTGTAAAGATAATTTACATTAAGATATATCTATAGTACAAGAATTAATGAGCACAAGACCTTCATACTAATATTTTATTTAAATTGTTAAAAAAAAAAAAAAACTTTGTTTAACTTAGTATAAACTTTAAAGACAGGGCCTTTTGCATTAAATAATTTGGTTGAGGTCTAAAGTATATTTTACCTTCAATCATGATATTTAGTTATTTGCAACAAAGTAATTTCATACAGAATCCCTATAATTTTCACTTTGGAGGCGGGATAAAGAGAATAGGCGAGATGTTGAATTGGTTAAATAATTTTAAAATGAACAAAATTTGTATCGAGTTCTTTATATTCATTTCAACCAATTTTTGAATGAAGTATTAGTGAAATGTTGACTATTTTCTTTCGAAAGAAGTAACTTAAAGATTAAAAGAGTATACACTAGATAATCTCAAAAACAGTGTACATATATCATTAGTTGATTCGGGAAAAATGATAAATGATCAGGGACATTGTAATTTGTTGCTTGCCTCCTACTAAACACCTTAACACCAGAGTATGTGCCACCTAGTGAGTCCCTGTGTGATCACTTTCAACAAGTTTGGTCAAATTGGATGGAGGGTATTCAACTCTTCACCATTGTTACGGATCAACGCCACACTGAAGAAGAAACGTGCACTGGATTTGCAGTCTGTGATAGTAACGCCTCTGTCATGGTCGCCAACAGATCAAGTAACTATTTTTGAATGTAAATTACTCCAGTTGGTAAGGCTACATATGGGATCCACCAATATTTCGACTTTGAATCAGAATCTACTTAATTTGGTTGTTATATAGATAGGCCAAGGTTAAAATTCAAATGCAGAGACACTACAGAGGTAGGTGGAACAAATTTAAATGTAACACGGGAGCGGATTCCCTCGTGACTTTCATTAAATCGGCTGGGTCACTGAGTTATGTGGGACATGGAATTAATGAAGAACCAAAGATCAGGCACAACAGCAAACCGTAACATTTAAAATCGGAAGCAAGTTGTTTCTTGTAAAACATTAGCTCCCTTTTACAATATTTGTCAAAAACCAAACAATATATCTATCAAGAAAAATATAAAAAATATCTTGATAAATATAAAAGTTATATAAATTGACAAAACTATTCTTATCTAATCATTATTACTCATCTTGATAAATATATTGAATACTTAACTAACACATTTATATTAAGGATATTAATAAAAAAATATTAATATTACATAGATATTATAAATAGACAAATATTCTGAAATATCAAAAGCTAAAAACCTACGATTATTGTGAAATGGAGGGAGTACTCCCTTTAATCCATAATATAAATTGTTTTTGGATTTTTTACCTAACAATATAAGTCATTTTCACATTTCAACAAATTATTAATTATTTTTGTCCATTTTACTCCTATATTTATGATGAGTGAGAATAAATATATATGGGTAAGATTGTTTAATAAAGATAATTTATTATGAGTGATAAATGATATTTTTATCTTTTATATTTATTTTTTTAATATTAATGAAATGCAATCATCACCTTAATTCTCGTGCATAACTTTAAATGACTTATATTACGATTCGGATAAAGTAATAATAAAAGGGCTAAATATACATTTTGGTCTCTCATAAATGAATTGAGAAATAAATTAGTCTCTTATGATTTGAAAATACCATGTTGTTCCCTTATAATTCACAAAATGGAACAAATTGATCATTTCATATATGGGTCCATACATTACTTTTTTAAAATTGTATCCTCTATAAAGGGCAAATTTGTCTCCTTTTTTGAATTGTGAGACTAAATGAGACTTTTAAATTATGAAATATATTTTATCCGTTGATATATTCTTGAGTGACCAAAAGTGGTATTTAGTCTAAGAAAAATTACAGGATTCTATAAATTGCATCCAAAGCCAATCATAGTTCATTCCTAATTGCAAGTAAGCCTGTAGTAGCAATAAACTCCTGCACATCTTAATGACCTAAAGGATATCATAAGTTAACTCTCATCCCTACCCCTATATCCCAATATCTTAGTTAACAAAAAATTTTTCACTCCCAATTAAATGATTATGAGATTTAAGTTTTGTTGGGCATTATTGTGACTTTTTGAGAGTTGCTAAACTCTTTGAGTTCTCCAAAAGCTACTATTTAAAATCTATAACAGTATTATTTGATAAAATTATGTAAAAGTTATTCTCAATAAAAAGATTTTACTATAATAGTGTTTAGTAAATATATTATAAAGTTGTTCTTATAATTTAAAATGAGTATAATTGATATATATATATATATATATATATATATATATATAGAGTAAAATATATATATATTATTTTAGAGTAAGATTATAATATTTTTTAGTTTTGGGAGCATAAATCATATCTTAAAAAGTACCATATGAGATGTCTTAAAAGCATCCATAACTTTTTAAAGCCGATAACAAAGCTGCCTTAATTTTTTTCTATTTACCAAATACAAAACATTAGCTTATCCTTTTCATAATCCAGAATACATTCCTGAAGAGCAGTTGCGAACCCAAGTCTTAATGTTTGAACCAAATAAATCATCCTAAAAAATAACTGTTGCCGTGCAGAGATTTTGTCCTCATTTTTAATTTATTTAAACCACTAATATTCAGCATTTGTTGAGTTGTTGGATCAGACAATTAATAGATAAAATTCTTTCTATACTTTTTTTATTTTATAGAAAAATATTATTTATACACAAAGTGTTGTGTGAGATATTATATTGACTCATAATGTTATTTTATTGTGTGTTATTTAATACGATTTACATCCCAATTAATGATAAATAATAGGGTGTGAATAGATAATGTGTACACCTAAAGAAGCACAAATATCATGGTAACTCTTTTTTATAAGACTTAAAAACATTGCTTAGGAAAAAGATGTATTCAACTACTAGAGATTTATGTCTACCAAATTAACTTGCTGTATTGTGTTAATTGTCTTATATTCCTTTCCTTTCATTTTATCTGTCCATAAATAAAAAAAATACATAGATTTAAAAATTAATAAATATATCTTGATAATAATAAATATATATATGAGTGGGCCATATTATCCTATAAATTTACATAATCATAATATTATTAAAAACAAAATATAATTAATTACATTAGGAATAGTATTAGAAAAAATTTAATGCTTCTTGATATAATAATTGTACAGACATTTTGCAATACAAAAACTAAAAAAAGTGGTCAGATGGGGTGAAAATGATAAAGCATATATTTAGATTCTAGTGATTTTTTTTAATTTTTGAAATAACACACACAATTTATAGTCTAAGACGTAGTTTCTCTGTTTCATTACATCCGTTAATTTTTTGAGAATTTTTTATTTTAAAATATCTCTCCTTTTGTTATATCTAGAAAATATTAATCTTATTTTTTGATAGGGGTAATCTTCTCCACTTCTATAATCTTATACTATTATCAAGATTTATTTATTAGTTTTTTACAAGAAGGGAGTAGTTTGTTACAATGTCAGTGTGTCGGATTTTGAGAAAGAAAATTTGAATCTGTAAAGTACACACTACTAAGAACAAAAATGTATTAGGTCTTTAATTAATGAGTTGTTTCTCGTTTGTTAGGTTTTTTAAATGCACCACCGCACATAATAAAACTAATATCCACCTACCCCGAATCTATTTCTTCGAAGAAGCCCCATAATACAGTAAGATTTAAGTAAGAACAATAATAACTAAGAAGAACAACAAAGTTGGCATATGGTAAGATGACTTCTTTTAATTTTTGATTCATATCATGTGTATAAAAGAGATTTTATTGGAGAGGAAGACTGACTTTTGATTTCACTGTGGTTGGATAATACCCTTAAACAATAAAAAAATAATAATAACTAAGAAGAAGGTAGATTCAAAATTATTCTCGAATTTAAGGTATTGCATAATTCTTGCCACTCCCCACCAAATTTTCCAAGTGGGTTGTTGCTACATAAGTAAGATGAGATCATACGCATTCTTAAGGGGTCCCGCCAAAGTAATGTGGCATAACTACAGAATATTGGTCATAAATTGATATAACACCAATGAGCCAAAATCTTACAAACTAGGGCGAAATAAATAATGGCTGATGTCTTTCTATCTGATTCTCTTCTTCTTTCTCTTCCACGACAGACATGTTGGGTCGATAGAAGGTTGCTGCATGCGACGCTTTTGCCATGGTGAAAGAGGAGTGATATTCGTACTTTTTTTGCTTTTCTTGGGTGCGTCTATATTATTTGTGTTACAGTAAATTTATTTTAATTTTATGCGAATGAAGTTTTTAATTATTTCTTTAATCTTCTAGGACCATGGCACATTTTAAGTTGGTTGGTGGAAAGCACATGCTGCCACGCGACTTTGACTAATCATTACATGGATATTGTAGTTCTTACATTTATCTGGATTGCACATTTTTCGGAGTGCTTTTCTTGATTCTTCTATCAGCAGCCACCATATTATACGGATGTGTATACATAATACATAAGTAGTGATGACTCAAACTGTATTTGATCCTGATCCAATTGTATGTTGTAGAAATACGACTGAAAACTTTGTAATATAAGACCCTCGTTGGAAAGAGATCTCTCCAAAAAATAGAATTGAGAGAATAAATAGCATCATAATAAAATTAGTCAAATCTAACCATGAGACCTAATACAGTTAATACGTAGTTAGTTGGTTTTTATGCATTTCATTAGGTGCTCAATTCCCAAAGACGTGTATAGAAAGATCTCATAGCAAAAGATAATAGCTACATTTATGAGCTTTACACATCAAAGAAATTAGTTACTTCTTTAGGTTGTAAATATCATTGGTTCACTAGAAAAAAAAAATCCAAATCTATACGTGCACTGAGCAATATGATTTATCTAATACATTGTCATATCATATATATCTAATACAAGAGTAAATGAAACACCCGAAAAATCATAAGGTCTACCACAATTGATAGCTACATGAACTTCTTAAATATCTAATTAATAGTTCAATTTCTAGCAATGTGTATAAATATGATATCATGGTTAGAGGCCTTAATTTCTAATAAGGTGTATGAAGGGGGTTTTATAATTAATGACAAAATTCATCTTTGTAAGCTTTATACCCGAGAAAATTAGTTACAATTTCCGGCAATTGATACCCATGTTCACCCCAAAATGCTTGTTATATGGTTAGAAAATGTGTTAAAATTTTTATGAAAACAAATAGTTGTTACTAATTATATAAAAAACAATATGACTCAGTTTTCCACGCTCTGACAATGCTCCATATTATTCGTTGTGACTTGTGAGGGTTTATCTTTTTTATCTGATGGGTGGGTTTTTATCTATATATACAATATTATCGGACAAACCCACCCCATCCACATGGTAATTGGTAAAAAAACATATATCTCTGATTGCTTTTATTGGATAAACTGACAAGCATGGTTGATAATTGATAGTCTTGAGTTAATTTTTAAATTCTTATAAATTTATAATTTTATTATTTAAAAATGAGTTTATATAAATTATCGAGTTTGATGACAAGACAATTACAAGAATAGAAATGGTTAGGTAAAGACTATTTAACAGATCAATCAAAGAAAAGCCAAGTCATCACCGTGTTGCTAGTTAGCCTGCTGACCTGCATTGAAAATTCCGGCATGCACAGCATAGTTTGTCTCCCTATGTTGTGCATTGTATTACACCTGATGCTAATTGTAGCTCAGCTGTTGCGAGCTGCGTGTGAAACCTCGAGCATCCTTTCCATTTTCGGTTTTGTAGAAACATTGGTTATGATTTTGCGTACAAGCATGAGGAATAAATTATGACCAAGTAAAAATGCCTATTACCCTTTACACAACATGCTTCTTGTAAAGGAGACATAAAAGAGTTCACTTTGCAGACACGGCATAACTTTTCTTACAAGGATTTACTCCAGTTGAACAGAGAGAAGTTGGAAAAATCAATTCTGAATTCTGAATCATTTTTTTTAGTATTATTCATCGTGATTTAGCATAAAATAATAAAAAAATATGGTATAAATTCAAATTTAAAAATCTAATAGTCAAAATTTAAACTTTTTTAAACTGACTTTTATGCTTGTTCTAATTCATAATTAAGTTTGTAACTATGGTAGCTAGGAACAATGTAATAAGACATCGTCTCAAAATATATAGTTAGGCAGCACCAGGAAGAAAAATGGTAAGCCATATATATAAAGCGCATCGATTAATTTCCCTCCATTTTGTAATGATTTCAACATGTCTTAGGTGCACCTCCACACAACCCAAACATATAATGGATAGGATGTGATGGTGTATTGACATATTATTTATATATAATACATATTAATAATTTTTAAAATTTATTCGTGTGATATGAAACTGAGCAAATTTTTACCTATATACTCCTAAATTCAAATATAAATTTGTAGGAATATTTCAGAGTCATACATGTAAATTTTGGTCACTTTTAAAATTTATATAATATAATGTAATAATTCTAAATTGTATATTGATCCTAAAATTGAATAAAATCTTAGTTGTATAATTATGAAATCAAATAAAGTTTATTTTGCAGTGTCCCAAGATCATACAGATAAATTTTGATTATTTTTAAAATACAGTTAATCACAACTTATCAGTCCAAGCAAAACTAAAGAATTACTACAGTGTACCATAGTTAATTGGAGTATCCATAAATTCTCTAATCTTATAAGGTGTGTGATTCTATCTGTATCCTCTATAAGTAGCAGCACAACGTTCGCCTTTTAACGATTATAGTTACACGACAATTTCCTTTTCCAAAAGACCTTGTGCACTTTTATCACTTTCTCTCAATTTTGTTCGTGTTTCTCGATCTTTGTATGGCAGTTACCTTTAACTTGTCAGCACAGTCGCATAGGGTTCGTTACCCGTCCTTCTCCATCACCTTAAAACTAATAGCTACCTTCAACATTCGAACCAACACCATCATCACATTGAAAAAACGGTGAATTCTCTTGCAATCCAAGTTTGAATGATCCCTCAAGACTCAATGAGAGTACAACAGTGGATTTCGATTATCAATATCAAGAATGTGTTGGAATTTGGAAACTACAGTGTTGCTTAGTTAAATTTTGTCATTTTTATTTTTCTTTGAGGATAATTCTGCTTCAATATTACCACTCACCACACAATAGTATTTCATCCGTTTCTTAATAATAATTGTGATGAGATACTGTGTCATTTTGATGCTGAGTATATAGATGGGCTCGCATGGAATTGTTAGACGAATTTCGAGACAAAACCAGCAATCAATAGCTCAATAATTTAGGACAAAGACAAATCAAAATTAGTGTGCGAGAGTTCTGTATTATTTGGTTTTTTTTAAATGAAATTAAATCGTGAAAATGATCCTTTTGCCCTTTTTACATGCTGTTCTTGATTTTCGCTGACATGTGATAAGGTAATGTTCGTTCTCATTGTTTTTTAATCAGATCATTACCTTTCACGGAACAGTAAATCCTCGTGACTAGTTTTATTTTGAAAAGGACCTGCACCTTGTAATGCACATGTCCCATAAAATAGAAGAAAAAATCTTAATTAATATAAGAATAATGTTTGGTGTATAATAAAATTACATAATAAATATATATTATATATTTTATTATTATTAGATGTGATGAGTTAGTTTAGGGTAGGACCACACATCACATCTAATAATGATAAGGTGTGTAGTATATATTTATTATATAATTTTATTATATACCAAATATTATTTTATAATTCTAAGAATTCATTTGTAGACACATTTAAAAAAAGTTATTTATGTTTATAATGGATGATATACTATATCGACTCACATTTAATTTATTATTAAATAATATAAACTTTACTTAAATGAGATTTACATTTCATATAAAGATATATTATGTGAGTTAACATTACGTTTTATATATTATGAATACAAATCACATAACTTAAAAATAACGGGACTCATAGATATAAGTGAGCACATATTAAATAAAATTAATGAGTCCCAAATTGTGAATATGACTAAATGTAAAGAAGAATGGTAGGAGTAAAAAGAGAAGAACTCATGGCGCAAAAGTTATCATCCCAAAAGAAAAATAAGCAAAGAAAAATTCTTGTTTGGTGTCTGTAATGCGTGATGTAAGATATACTAAGCAGCAGCGTCGATTTGCCCAAAATGTTGCAAATAAGTACCATCACATTTCACTCCTTTATTATAACTTTTTCAGCAAAATGTGCAATAATAATCTAATTTGGGTTTTCATCTAAATAGTTGTACCTTGTGGTCCTGACTCCGGACTAAATAGACCATCTATAGCTCCTTCTTCAATGATGACTTAAAATCTGCTTCATATTCAAGTTACAATACACAAATATTATCCTAGGTTTATTATTTTGTTTTTCTTTATCAGATGACAAAGAATATTTAGTGGTCCATGTCGGTGGCAGAAACCCAACTAAACACTTCCCTGATTCCAAGATGATGAACTTCCTTCCTATCTCATATTAACAAAACAAATAACAAGATATTTTAGTGTATATTTGGTTTGAGTTTTTAATTTTTATTTTTATTTTTAATTTCTCAAATTTTGTGAAGAAAATATTAAAATTTTGAAAACTATAAATTTTAACTGTCAATTTTTATTTTCAATTTTCAGTTGTTCCTCCATAAAATTCTAAAACTAAAACCAAGCAACCCTTAGTGCTAGGACTTTTTGAAGAGTACATAGCACCAGCTTCATTATAAATATCAGAAGCTATATATGAAGTACATAAACATCATTTGAGTGACATGTCCGTATGGTCTCTTGCATTATATATTGATGATATGTTTGTATATATTTAATTTAAAATTTATTTTTTTTTCTTATTTTAACATAGAAATACACAATATAAATAAAGTTATAAAAATAAAATAATACATAATTTTTTGAGTTTTATAAAAAAATAAAGTATAACAAAAGGTTATATATGTGATATTTTAAATAATTTATTATTTTTTTAAATTATTAATTATATATATATATATATATATATATATATATATATATATATATATATATCATTTCCTATAATTTTTTAACTTTTAATGTATCCGTCGTATCTGTGTGTTTCGTTTTTATGACTAGTCTTGCTTTATAGTGCTTTATAGGAAGCAATATGGTAGAGTCCCTAGTAAAAGATCAGTGGGGCCAAAAATTAAAGCTTTTACAAATTTTGAGGGGAGAGTATGAACCTGATCCATTATTATAGTATTAAGCTAGACAGAGGTGCAAAGTGCTAGTAAAGGTAATGGTGGATCCAACCCATTTGAATCTGTTCCAAACCACATACATCATTGTCGTCTTACACTTCCAAGCCTACCTAGCTTTCCTCATGCCACCATCTCCCACCTTTCTTTCACACAAGACTTGCTGCGTCTAAAGTGTGTGAAAAGGGTACTTTGCAATCACTGAGGAAAGAAAAGATTTTCCCACTTTGGGTGTGGCTTTCTCAATTTTTTGTACAAAGCCTCTTGTTTCCTACTATTGCAAATGATTAGTGAAACTAAAAGGAGATTTGGGAGGATCCCAGTGCATGTTTATTCCTTAAATCTGTGTAGTTTAACAGAACAATGTTTGTAGAGCTCATACTTTTTGACAGAGCACATTATAAAATGAGATATAATTAGTTGTATAATAATGTATATATTCCAAGCATGACCTCTCAACAAATGCTTTAAAGGACAAATCATGATTCGTGGCAGAAGCATGCAAATTCTACAAACTCCCACCTATGCTCTTCTGGGGCCTGAAGAGAAAGGCCAAGCCAAAAAGATTAAACTCACACCAACTCTTAATTACTTTAGTTTCCTTTTTATTTCATGATTAATGATACTTTCACAAATGAACCACCAATCAATTAGGATTCTTCTGACGAGTGGAATGAAGCAAGTTTCAATTAATCACAGATAGAATTTTGCTACGCGTTTGGAGCCTTTTAATCAAAGTCACTGTGCTGAGGGAAGGGTAGAATATATGATTAGGGACTCAAATCAGCCAGCTAATTTCGTGCATAAATTATAATTTTTGTCTCTCATTCATGAGAAACCAAATTCTTATCATTTTACCTACCAAAAAATTCTTATCATTTTTAACAATCATTGAGATATAAAGTCTCCCCAACATGGTGCTGATGTTGATGCATTTTGATGTATAAACGTCAATGAAGAAATGGGTGAAGCATTTTCTGATCCGATTCATCTCTTTGCCCAAGTGGGACAGGTCCATGTGCTGAGTAGACTCAACAATACAAGTGAATGTATGGCAAAAAAATAATTGAAACAAAAAATTATTGCCCTAATAAAGATATCAAAAATGTTATTTATATATCTAAAATTTGGCACTTATCCTATCATTATTGGATTTGATAATGACTTTTCATACACTCATCCATCATATTATTGGTCCTAGTGATGGAACACCCAACATATTATAAAAATATTTAAGGTCTCACAAGTCATAACCAAACTCGCAAAGGTGCCGGACCCTCTTGGCACTAGGAAAGTCAGAGAGTATATGCTGGATCCAAATTACCATTCAAAATCGTACTCCAAATCAAAGCAAACTTTCCATTATAAATTATGAATGACATAGACCTAAACTTAGACACATAATACAATTATACAAACCAGAAAACGATAAGATATGGTTAGGCCGATATAATTTTTCCTCTATCAAAAAGGCTAATGGCAATGGGCATATAGAGTGTCGCCACGTCTAAAAGGTACCTAATTAGTGACATAATTTATCATTAGAAGATTCAACAAGAGATAACATCATCCCAAGATGGACAAGTGATTGATGGATGGATAGTGGATACCCTAGCTAGGCATATGC
>JAMLFY010000002.1:33989734-34068447 GCA_030441495.1 Dalbergia oliveri | reverse complement strand
ATAGGAATGCTTGCCGCCTTAGATTCTGCTTTATCCTTGTATTCACCTCATGTGTCCCATAGTGCCTTGAACTTCGCTTCTGATTGGTTCCCTTAGTCAGTGATTTCAAATTTCCCATGTCTCTTTCTCTGCAATTCAACTCTCTTTTGTTTTCAATATGCCTAGCAATGTTGGGCCTCCTAACTGAAGCTTTATTTTTCCAACTTTTGATTCTCCTCTTCTCCTATTTTGTTTACCCCTTTAATTGTAGCAATTAGCATAAAGTCTTTATTCCAATAACCACACCCTTTGCCTAAAACAACACTATCTTGGTTAAGGGGATAAGTGACATACTTGGAGCCTCTCATACGACCTGAATATTGTTTTCATAGAGCACCTTGGTCACAAGGTAGCCCAACCCTTTTATTGAACGATGCCATCTTAGGAGACAAAGCTTTTGTCAGACCAACTTAGGCACGTGGGCACATGAGAAATCACATTCTCATGTAAACCTTGTGACCTGCATCATTTCTATATGCATAAAAAAGGATCCATAATATAGTTTTATTCTTTTCTATATATTAATCACCTATTCTTGATGTCTAATTATAAAAATAAACTCTCATAGTTTGTTGCAAAGTATAATGGTATATTATCATGAAATATGCAGGAAAGTCCTTTGTATACAAAGTGTTTACGAAAAGTAAAAGATTTATATAGTCCAAAATAACATTCTAATGTATACGACTATGAAAAGGCAACATACTCTAAAATCCAGGAATCCTGCCTGCATCACATTGGAGCACATCTAGGCAAAAGACCAAACACCTCACCTAATGGGATCGACCACTAAAATTTACGCTCTAGGGAGGAGGAAGATGGCATGGAAGTATTTAGATCTCAGCTATTATATCTGTAAATAGAGGAAAAGGAAAAAAGCGTGAGTTTTGCTGAAAACCCAATGACTAAGTCCTCACCTGGAACCCATCCATGGGACATCAAAGGGTATGCAAAAAATTTCAATAATATAAATAATGCTCAACAGTTATATGGTCATAAGAATACAAGCATATGCAAGAGTACAAAAATGCTTTGTCTTATAAAACAATACATCAATCCTCGATGAGACGTGGTCTCTCTGGTTATGCACAATATGACAAAATCTCTCGGTCTTACAAGCATTCGTACGCTAAGATGTGACAATAATGGGTACCTAACTAGGTCCTTCTCTGAATGCTGGCCCTGAGCTACTTGGTACCAAGGTTATAGATTAACTGTCACTAACATCAGCATATTTCTCTATAACTATTGTTCAGTAATTGAAGAGACACGTATCATCTCTAAACTTTAAAAACAAAGGCATCTATCCTAAGGTTTAAACTCAGTCAAGTAGAATTCATAACTCTAGAGATCATACAAATCATAAACAACTCATGTTCTTCATAATTTCAGCTTTATCAAAAGCACCTTTTATCAACAATGGTCCCATGGCTTTATCAAAACGTATGTATGCTTTTAAATCAACAGTTCAAACCATAGAAATCAGGAGTAATCTCAGATTCTTTATCCAGAAGTCTCTAAAATCATGGTAGGAGTTATAATTTTATGAAAATAGTTACAATGCTCAACATAGAAGTCAGATGTAAACCCATCACCTTCAGTGGTAAAAGACAGAGGGAATAGCACCACCAGAGTTCTGGGAAGCGGGGTTACACATATCTATCATTAAAGCAATAAACTTCTATTAACCTCTAAATACTCGAATCTAACTTCAATCCTACTAAAAGAACACTATAACTCCTCCATGATAAACATCTCTTAAATCCCCAAGAACAAGAAGAAATTGAAGGAAAAATGGATAAAATTAGAAGAACAACATACCTCAAAGCCTTAGGAGTGAAAGATTGAAGTTAGAATTGAAAGAAATGGAAGAAAATGGAGTTTTGATGATGAAAATGAGTTGGGAGCAAGGTTTTTGCCTGGGGATGAAGGACGTGTTTTTTTTATGTTCTATGTCCAGACCTCGAAAATGGGGCTATTTATGTTTCCTGCTTGAGCGCTGAACGTTAACAGAGAGAAAAATCATCCCCTATACACTGCCTACTATCCTTGAGCTTAAGGCTTCTCCAGAATATTTACTTACTTCTTATTAACTTTAAAACATAAATGTAAATAAGGAAATACCCCACATTTGGATTCAAATAAAATATAAAAAAAATCAAAATCCTAACAAATTAAAATCTAATTTTTGGGTTTTAGTTCAAATTTTCAAAAGAAAGTATAAACTTTTGGGCTAAAATGAAATGTTTAAGGATTTCATAAAATTTATTAAAAATCACTCTTTAACCTATTCCTCTAGGAAACAATTACCAGACTTTTGATCCCAAGAAAATAGTTCTATTATATAGCCTTCCAAGAGCGTGGGAGGTTAGAGACTTAAAGTTAACCAGAATGATAGATAAAGGCAACTAACACTTTCCTAATTTAAAAGAATTTTCTAGCCCCATTTATTTAAACTAGTATTACAGCTTTCCACTAAATGTATTACTAGTCTTATCCCTTATATTCAATTGCTCTAGTAAAAAGTCAATCAAGTACCTCTCTCTTTTCACCTGTCCAAGCTATTCTTAGAGGTTCCCCGTAGCAGGAAGACTTTGAGAAGCATCCATGTGACAATGGGAAGTTAGACCCAAAGCATCTGGAAACCAAACACTTTATTCCTCTACCAAGACCATCTACTACTAGTCCATGATGCAGTCAAGAGAGCTTGCATTAAACTCCTTCTCATTTATGCATATTCTAAGAATAGGTTCATGGGTTAGGAAAATCCAAAACCCAATGAATCATTTATAGTTAAGTATTCAGGACAAGAAGGATACCTTTGCATAAATTTGAGTGGCAACTTCTCCTCAAGGAGCAGACGGTGTTCCAAAACATAACCATTTGTGCGAATTCTCTAATAGTTCCACATTGACACCTCTCGTTTCTTGTTGCGCCTGGTGTCTGCCTTCCATCTGTCCCCTTGGAAGTTTTTTGGACTCAGGTTAGTAGTGATGAGCTACTAGGCTACTTATTCCTCTTAAGCATTAGCAAGGATTTTAGGCCCAATTCTTATGTTTGTTTTAGCAAAGTGAATAAGTGCTACCTCACATAATTAGACCCTGCCCAATAAGCTTAAATAAAGTGTCAGTCCAATTTCTTCTCCTCTACAAATTAAGACTTTTATGTTTTCATGCTTGGGCTTGGCCCACAAATTGGCCATCAGATTGCTCTTCATTACAGTCCCTACCATTATTTTCCCACATATGGGCTTGGCCCATTAGGTCAAACCAGACCCAAACCTTTGCATGCCCTACCCGTTTTCCCATCTTTCTTTCTTTTTTATGCAACAGCTCAGGGAACTTCCAAGGCCACCATCTTCAAAGAGGCCACCTCCATGCCATCGGCATTGGCCTCTGAAGGGTATGACGGAAGATGTTTCAATAAGTCCAACAACCCAAGCTTGGTCGACCCCGTTCGTCTCACTCCATTGATGAACTCGATTCTGGTGGGTTTGGTGGCGGTTGCAAGCAGTCGGTGTTGCCAGCCGCCCCAACTATCACTACCGCCCTAGATCTGGAGGTTCTCAGTGGCTCAGGTGGCAGTTGAATCTCCTTCACATAAAGCTGGGGAGTTACTTCAGCTAATTCCCTTTCCTTCTCCTAACTCATGTCGCCGGTGATAGTCGTTTGGTCACCATCTACGGCGTACTTCTCCATCATGCTCAACTTGGCCTCGGATCTCAACATTCCCACGATGGAAGCTTAGCTGCCATCCTCGAAACTTCTGTTACTTCCCCGCGAACTCCGTCACCTCCAAATCTGGTGGTTTTGGTGGAGAGGTCGGTCAACCTCAATACCCATACCTACCTTAATGGCATTACCTTCCACCGTATTCATGGAACCACCACCGTCTTCCACGTGTGCCTTGGCCTCCTCAATAACCACCGCCACTGCCTTGATACCATGATGGTGTTCCTTTTCCGTTGATTCACCCATCATTTCCTCCTCAGAATTCGCAAAAGTGTGACCAAACATCACTTCTCCCATTTCCTCTTCTTCCACTGGTTCCCCCATCTCAACCAATCAGAGCATGAAAAATGGTGATTGATCTCGACTTCAACATCTTCATACACTTCCTCCTTTTCATTCTGCATGATTGTAAAAACGCACGAACATCAAGAGGCCAATCGTCCATGGATCTCTCCTCTCCACCACCAATCTTCATTACCCTCCCATATAATAGGCGACAACGTCCTGGTAATTGCCTCTTCCTTGATATTTAATTTTCTTGAGATTCTGCTCCATCTTCATCTTCTCTCATCTCGTCTTCTCCAACTCTAACTTCATGATGGGCAGCTCGCATGGTTTCAGGCACAGGGCTCTCAAGACCGGGAGCTCTGATACCATTTGGTAGGATCATAAAGAGAATGGAAACATAGTGTGTAATCCTAACTGTGTTTGTATTCTATTAATCACAAAATGGAAGAAATAAAAGATTGCTAAGTATTAGAGAGATCTAGCTACTTTCCCAAGTCCTAATTCTAATTCTAGATACCCCTTTAGTAGGTCCCCCTACCCTTATATACTTGGACCTCTTCCCATAACAGAATAAGGAATGCACACCCTTCTTCCACTAACCCTACCAGCTAGGCAAAGTTAGTTTACAAGTCCCTCCCATCCCACCTTGACCACATTCCTTGCCCTTGTCACTCTCACTTTTCCTATTCTTTCTAGTGTAAAACTTAGCATAAGGTAAAACAATATCACTTGGGATAACATTATAGGGGTGGGGGTAATATTAGTATCAGTGTTTATATTTAGGGCCTAATAGTATACCTTGGCAACTCTCGATATCTTGGAAATTGAAGAAAAAGCACATTATTTCCCGTGCTCCTCTATCGCGAGTATAGGGCATGACTCCGCAACATACAAAATATAGTGGATCACCTATTTGGTTGAAGACCTTCACATTCCCTTCACCTCTCTAGCTCTTCTTTCCTGTGATAACAAGCTAGCTTTACACCTTGCACCAATCCAACATTTCATGAGTGCACAGAATAGATAAAATTAGATTGCCATGTGGTTCAGAAAAAGTTAAAGCAAATTTACCCTATATTTACTACTAAAGGTGGGTATGTGGACTTCTCCTTGCCACTGTCGATGGACCACAATTAAAAGCTTGACAGACAGGTTCCGTTTCATAAATAGACTAGGTTTTAGGGTGGTCTATGGGCCCATAAGTACGCGGACCAACGGACTCGCGTAATTTTCACATTTTTGCCCTACATAAGCCGCGGACCAGAAAGTCGAGGACTAGCCTATATAACCCCCCCTTTTTCTTTCATGTATTTTTTTTCTACTTTTTTTATACCCTATATTATATATTTATATTTATACAGGATATTTTATCAAATACAAATACAAAAAATAATAGAATAAACTAACTCACCAAAATCTATCCATCAAGAATATAAATAAATATCACAAATGGAAGCATTCCTCACTTATGCGGGTTATTGGTTTAACCACGAACCTTGGCAGGCCATTTAGCCCGCGGGTTAAGCGTGCGGATCAAAAAGTTTCTGAGGGTTAGCGAACTAAAATTTTATGGTTAATTTTCGTGCGGGTTGCGAATTAAACGGGTTAGGTCGAGGTGGCCCATAAGCCCAGCTCTATTTCCTCCAATTAGTACCATCTTTCATGTTAATGATCTCTGGACCAAGGCTGTGCCCCTAAAGTGTTTCTTAGTCACCTCTCTCAAATTGGGCATGATTGACATAGATGCTTCAACCTGAGGGGCTATTAGGAGTAATGATATATATGTATTAGTGCAATATGATTAATGAGTTTGTTATAGACAATTTCAGTTACTTTGGTAGTTAGTTTGTTATGCTTCTATTATCACCTCACATCATATAAAAGATTACTTACTTTGTACACTAAGACTAAATATTGATTCAGTAACATAAACTATATATATCATTCATACTTGCCCTTTTTTCTCTCTCTTCATCTTGAGTTTCTCTTCATACTTCCTTTTTCTCTAGTCATGAATTCTTTGAAAGGCCCAAGAGTTTGAGGGGGGGGGGGGAGTGGAGGGGAATGTTGTAAATGAAGCTCAATCACTCACTAAAATTAATTCTTATTTGAGGGGGGTGGTACTGGAGGGGGAATGTTATAGATGAAGCTCAATCACTCACTAGAATAAATTCTTATGTGAAACCAACTGCACATATTGAAATGGTTGCATGTACAGTGGATTTAAAATTTTAGTTTGAGACTAAAAATGGACTCTGCACTTCAAAGAAGAATGTCAATAGCGAAGCATTGCTCAAGAGACAAAGTGAATGGAACTAGTTGAATGACTCTAAATTCTAAAATAAGATGTAGTTCAACGTAAAAGCCATCAATCTTCATTCTTTATCAGAATGGATACGGCGGTGAGACATTGGCAAATCCTGTTACATATAATATTGCATTTTTTTCTTTTATTCAAATGCATGCCATATGAGAAGTCATGTATGTCACAAGATATGGCTCATCTTATTATCATTAAGGGTATATTTGGTTAGGTAAAATATAGTGTAAATTTTATGGACGAATTCTGTGTAAAATTACATATAAACTTTATCCTTGAAAATTTAACTCTATTTTCACTTTCCAAACAAATATACCCTAATAGTCTAAAATTTATCCAAATAATGAAGTGTGGTTAAGAGTATAAATTTCTTTGGAGCATGATTCTCTTACTCTATTTAATCATAAACGAACAATTCAACATTTGGTAGTTGTAACCAATCACTCCTTCTTTCCCAAAGAGAGCATGTACGTGTGTGTTTCCATATTATGGCAGATTTGGTTCTGCAAGAACAAAAGGGATTTTTCAGCGAGACTGTTGCGCCCAACACGCTAATTAAGGAATTAATTCCTTTCAATTTGAAATTTAAATTTAAGTGATTTTGTGACACATTAAAGTGTTTGATCCTAAACGTGTGCCTTCACACGATGAATGAAATTGAGATTACGACCTTGTAACTGAGAACTGCACTAGGGAGTAGGGACCCATCAAAAAGACCATTCACGTGGCATATGCACTAGTGGGAAGCTCGTGATACTCTATTTATATATTTTAATGATGAGCTACACAAACCAATTAATCAATTTAATTGAGCCACATGCTTCTCGAAATTTTAAAGTTTGTACATAAGCAACGAGAGCCAAGACGTTGTGTGCTGCTTTTGCCAATATTCGAACATAAATAGTCAACTGTTTCCTGTTTTAGCAAGTTAAAGAAAAGGAAAAGAAAGAAAAGAAAGGCACTCGTGTAACCGAAAAAAAGGGTACGTAGCTTATAAAAAGAGAGATAATTTAGAAATGATTTTAGGACAATAAGTCTGGAAAAGTTTTTCTTCAAAATCTTAGCCTAATATATTTACTAAATAGAGGCTAAGTTGAACCAAGCTGAATATAGGCCCTATCGGACCACCTCACCTATTTCAACTCGCAAATATTGTTCTATATCAAGAGAAAAAAAAATTGAAAAATGAAACTTGATAATCAACAATGTTCAAAATGGTCGTTTCTAGTGTATTAAATATTATCAGCACACCTCCTATTTCTGATGCAATCCAAAAGAACCGTGATTGAGAAAAAAAAAAAATTATGTTTAGCATAAAGCTGTTTTCAAAATTATTTCATCAAACTCAAAGAAAATACAAATGAATAAACAGAGAAAAATATTATTTATATTCATTAACGTTGACATTATGCTCGACTTCACACTCCATTCACTATGGGTGAGTGACCTTATTCAAATGAATCACATCTCATTCAATGTAAGATTGTGAATTGGATAATATTGTACACTTTATGAATTCAAATAACACAACTTGTGAAACCCTTTATGCCTTCAAATGAATTTTGCATGAAACCAATATTGCCCAAAGTGGCGCATTTGGTAACAAAGTAAGTGGACAACTGTACCACCAAAAGCTCTTAATTTGTCTAGCTTTTGGCATTTCTGTTTATTTTACGCATTGGAAAAATGATGAGAGATAGTTTGTCCCACGTCGATTATCGTGCTAGGCGTTGCAACTTGGGAGGGCCATTGCATTGCTCTTGCTATGGGAATCTTTTATCATTTTTCATAGTTGAAAGGTGAGAGAAGAACAAAAAACGTGGAGCCATAGCTAACGTGTGATTTGTGAGCCATATACAATTTGCTAAGATAGGGAGCTCTAATCTCATGATTTAGTTGAATATCATCTAATCTTACCTCGGGTTTAATGAGAAATTGTCCTTTTTAACCAACCCCCACGCTTGGCTAATTTTGACTTAACTTTTTCTTTCTCACTTGTCATTGTTGCTCTGCTTCTCAAGCTAAAGTCAGACTTTGCCTGGGTTGGTGTACCGACTTAATGAGACAGTAGCTCACATTTACCAAATATGAAAAGATATATTTTTATACATCACTTACTAAATGATATCTACAAATTTGTGAGCTATAAAAAGATGAAGATCATTAGTTCAGCTCATTAAAGTTTTAATAATTTAGAAGTAATTTAGATTTAGTTATGTGTATCGAGAAGGAAAATCAAATGTACACAATACATATATATGAAAAATCAGATATACACAAATTACATAATGTATTACAGCCGAAAGAGTGCAACATCTATGTATAATGTATAAATTAAAAATGGGTAGTTTTTCATTTTTGTTGTCCTAAACGGGCAGCTTCATACTCCTTTCTGAGTAATTCAAGAGGCCCAAGATAGAGGAAGTGCCCGGTAAATAGGCCCATTGTCTAAAGAACCGTCAAACGCAAAACAAAAAGAATAGAAGACCTTAAAAAAAAACAGGAAGAAAGAATAGGATTTGGAAAGTGGAAGAGCCTTGGCAACTATAATAGATTTTTTCTCCTTTTTCTTTTCCCATGAGAAAAGTGAAAAGTTTTATACTTTGATTAAGAAGTAAAAATAGGGAGAAATTTTATATATTTTACACATAAATCAAAGAGAATTAATCTCATTTTACCCTCAAACCAAATATATTCTAAGAAAGATAATAATAATGATATTAATATGTGTTTTGCTTAAGAGATTTTAACAAGTTTTCTTATAATCTTATATAAAACTCATTAACAAAACCCTGAAATGAAAGAATCCTAACCCAAAACAAAATTCTATGCAGATAAAGCCAAGATTTCGACTCCTATAATGTATCTGGGTACAAAACAACTGCATAGGCACAAAATAAGTGTAAATCAATCATTGCGTACCCATTTATCATGTAACAAATAATGGAACAAAAGCTAATTGCTAAATAGTGGGCCGAAAGAGAGATGATAATAGCTTAATCATTTTTCTTGTGTTTCTATTTCTATACTTGGCCAACCCTGATCAGCCTGTGACTTCACAAACTCGGCCAATATTTTGATATCTTCATCTTCCAAACGAGCTCCAAATGTGCACTGGCCCCGTGGCTTGCATTCTTTGCCAAAGCCCTATGCATAAAACTCAACTTAACTGTAAGACATTCTTTGACCGAGTAGAATCTCAATATTTATATGAAAAATTAAACCAGTAAACATAAACTATATAAATGGTGAAGGACAAAACATTAAGGCATCAGGTAGGTGAGGCAAATTGACATTACAATAATATACATACAATGTTGTGATGGATTGTCCTCCTTCCTATGTATATATTTTAATAAAGAGCTTTGTCATGAAACCATCACTCCCAAAAACTTAAGTTGTTGGTTAGGGACACATAAATTGTTTTATATTTGACGCCCCTCACGCAAATACCTCTTTTGAGCGTAAGTGTAAACATTTTTTTTTTCATAATAGAGGTTAACAAGGATTGAAAACTTGACCATTTGGTCATGAGAACTAATATTATGTCATAAAACCATATCTTCCGAAAGTTTAACTGATAGGTGGAGACACATAAATGTTTTTATATCTAATATGCTTATCTCTTATCTAAACAAGATAACTTACAGGCATTCTTCCTTTGCCATAGTATGTAGCACGGTAGATCGCTTCCTCCGTATCAACTCCATTCCTGTTGTAGCAACATTTGGATTATTTCAAAGATATATAGTTAAGAAAATTCTCAGAAGTTTTCAACAACTATTGCAAGAGAACAACTAATTGTGAATATTAAATTCACATTGGTGATCCTCCAATGAAAAGCAAGCAATTTACAAGGAAGAAATATTGACTGAGGAGGGATTCCTTAAATTTAGGCCAGCTGAGCGATTTGAATGTGAAACCGTTGACATATTATATATCTTCATAAAGTCTCAGAAAAAAATGTCCTAAAAAATTTCAGTTTCAACTTATGTGCAACTTTGAAAACTTCAGTGCTATCTATCTCCATTATATTTTCAATTCACATCATGATGAGGGTCCTCAGGTTGTTGTCAGTTACCTCTGTAAATCCTTTGTAAATAGAGTTGCTCCCTGAAAGAGACAAAATACAAAGAAAAGAATAAGGAACAAAAAACAAATTAATTTGGGGCGAGGACATAAAGATATAATACATAAGGGATGCTCACTGGTTGTATTATGTTTCCACCTGCATCATGGCATCCAATACAAGATTGATTAAACAATGTGGCTCCTCTCTGAATATCTAAGGTTTGACCACTTGAAACTGGAGAACAGAAACACGAATTAAGGGTTTCTTTAATCTTTAATATACAGTTTAGGCTAAAAATATCTGACAAGTGCTGAAGTGCCTAGTTCATTTTAGCAAATTAGCTTTCTTCACTACAATGAGTAGCCAGATTTATATGCAACAAAATTTCAGTCTATTCAGCATGCATTATCACTCACAATGAACCGGAACCCTGAATATAGATCTTGCCTATTGTTATTTGTTCAGTACATGTTCATTAACCATTTAGCAACCGTGCATTTCCTCAACTGGCATATAGCGTGTCAGTGCCAACTACCAAGGTCCAACATTGTTAGATTGCACCAGTGAGATGGTTCTTTTCATGGATGAGTGTTGATGGATATGTGTCCCCTGTCCCTCCAATTATGTATTGACACATAAAGATATATGTTGTATATTTGATAACTTATAAATTTTTAAACCTGATTTTGATTCTTATCTTTTCACGTGTCAAGAAATGGTTGGAAGGATATGAAAGGAAAACACCATTTGGGAGCAGAGGATTTCCATCTGAGTGTTGATATATCCACTTAACAATCATCCTAAAAATTCTCTTAATTCAAAATTCCACTCACAATTACATGAGTTGTAATTTACACAACACCCGATGACTATTAAATAGAAGTGAATGAGATTTTGAATTAAGAGGATTTTCAGACATACCAATTAATTCCAAATCTTGAAATGGATGCTTCTTTATTCTTATTCTATTAGATTCATCCTTCCCGTAGAAAGATGCATTTCAGGATTTGTCCTAAATGCGAGGCTCTCATATGATTGTATTAATGTACTAAGACATTGTGAAAATAAAATTATTTTAGGTGCTATCAAATATTGACAATACATACTGAAAATATTTTTCAAGAAGTTAGTTTTGACTGAAGTTCAGTAAGAAACAAATCATTTCTCAAAGAAAGATAGTTTCCAGAATTATGATACTTGCTATCACAAGCATCACAGAATAATAATAATAATAATAAAAACTGGAGTCGACTACGATATTATGTGTGGGCAGTAATGCAGTATGAAAAAGAGCAGGGGCATTTTAGTATTTTAGGAAGAATGAGATCAGGGGCATTGAGATTGAGTGACACCTCACCTGGAGTATTCGAAATTGGAGATAAGACCAGAAAGGCAGCCACAAGAGGAGGAGCCAATCTCTTGAGAAACTTCACTTCATTTGCCTTTCTAGGAATGAAGTTCTTCTCTTCCCTCCTCACATCTTCCTTTAACAATCAACATTTGATTCAGTCTCTTTGGGTTTGTAGCCAATATTTAATTAAGTACTCTTGGTTGTGGATTGTGAGTGTAAGATCACATCATAATTTACAAAAAAAAAAAAAAAAAACACAGGGGAAAGTGACAAGAGTTTTAATTTAGTTTTACTACCTTAATGGAGAGGATGCCAGTGTAATCAGTGCAACTTGAAATCAGGCCAGCAAGCTCCATACTGTTTCTTCTCCTCTGTTAGCTTTTTATTGAAACTGGATGGATATAATATGGCTAAAACGCACGATATCGTACGGCGGATTGAAATCTTTTGCCCATAAATAGTGGACTCTTTTATGTTCCCACAATTATCTATTGCTAAGAATAAAATACATATTATATATTTATTAATTTATAAATTTATTTTTATTTTTTCATTTTCATGTGGCAATTGATTTTTGGGACACAGAAAGAGATACTATTTGGATACTGGAGATTTTTATCCAACCTACGGTACGAGTAGAACTGTAACGAGTTGGTATTGGAATTGGACATTCACCTCAAAAAAAAAAAAAAGCAGGCTTTACAGCAGTTTATTTGTTTTTGGACTTCAAAAGCAGGCTTCCCAAAATGGGTGTGCCATCAGCCCACAACAGAAGATGTAACCAACTTGAGTCCATAAACCATTCTTTGATACCAGACCAAAAAACCTAGGGTCTGGTTTAATTTTTATTTTTAGTTTTTTAAATTTTATAAAAAAAAATTAAAAATTTATAAAATTTAATTGTTAATTTTTAATTTTTTTTTATAAAATTTTAAAAATTAAAAAACTAATAATAAAAATTAAAAACTGAAATCAAACATCCTGTATTATGTGATATGAAAATTCAAGGAAAAGATTTGACTAAAAAAGCAAAAAGATAATATGATTTGACTCAGTATTAAAATAACCACTTTTATACATTATTCACACATACACATAACAGCTAACGTAATAGGCGTTTTCCATACAGAGTGTTTTACGTGACAATGTTAGATACGTGAATGGATGAAATGCGGAATATTCAATCATATTTCAGTTATGAAAATTAAAGTTCATTTGACATATACAGTAGCCGTTTTACACATACTAGTGAATCCACGCAATGATAAATATATTATATTTTTAAAGAAAATCAAGATTTCATGTTTTCAATACACGTAAACATATTTCGTGAATAGATAGATAAATATGCATATAAAAGAAATCGATAGGATAATGTTAAAAAAATATATTTTGATTTGAGGGAAAAAAGAAGAAGGTACCCCACTCCTGTAATTGCCTTCTCTAGCTACTAATTAATTAAAACTATTGTTGTTACATTCACAACACATGGAAAGTGATAGGGGAAAACGTAAAATACAGGAAAGAAAAATACAATAAATAAATGAAAGAACCTAACAAGTGGCAATTATTGAATTCAACGTTGAATGAACTGTCAGTCCCATTTTACGTAACCCTACGCTGTTGAAAGCAGTGCTGGAATTTCACCTACTCACGCCGCCCCTCCCCAATTCCCCAAACCCTAATTTCTAAATTCCCAAATCCAATTACCAATTAGGGTTCCCATCCAATTTCCAACGAGCACGTCGATCCATTTTGATTTTAGCTCGTTGCTAGGGTTCTCCATTCTCAGATGGCGATCCTGTTGGAGGATATCATTCGGTCCTTGGAGCTATGGTTGAAGATCTCGAGAAGCCCAGGAAGAGCCAAACGTGAACCCTAACCTCGACCCTGTGTTGTTGGTCCCTGGTATTGCTGGCTCCATGCTCCACGCCGTAGACGATCGCGACGGTAGCGAAGAACGTGTTTGGGTTCGCTTCCTCGCCGCCGAGTACATGTTGAAGACCAAGCTTTGGTCACGTTACGATCCTTCTACAGGTAAACCATAATTCTTTTTTTTTTTTTTTAACAAATTTTGGGTTTGGTTTCTCACGAAAATTGTGGAAAATAAAAGAAAATTAATTAATTGAAGTGCTTTAAGCTCATGATATTTCCTTGATATTATCGAGGTTCTGAATTCGTTGTTGGATTAAAGAAACCTGATGAATATTATTGTTAGATATGAATTTTTGAAATTTTGGATTTCAATATGATAAGATGCTAATTTATTGTTAAATATAAATTTTCTCCATGTGTTTTAGTAGTTTCAACAATTAATGATTGCAGTGAGAGTATGAGACTGTGGAGCAACCTTATGATTGAATAAATTGTTGTGTACTTTATGCCTATGCTGTGATTTAGCTGGAAACGCATGCTCAGTTTGTCTCTTTCTTTACTGTAATCATTGTGCTGTTTTACACTGAAGAGCGTGGGACGAGAAACTCTTAATCTGGTGAGTTTAACGTTTTTGGTAATCTTTTGAAACCAGGAGAACCGAATCCTTGGATGCAAATACTACAATTACGGTTCCTGAAGATAGGCATGGACTCTATGCAATTGATGTTTTGGACCCTGATTTGGTATGTCTGCTTTTAAGCCAATGTGCATGAACTGCAATGCAGATGACTAAGCAGTTGATTCTTGGATCCTATGTAAATTTTGTGATGCAGATAGTTGGATCTGAGTCAGTGTATTATTTCCATGACATGATTGTGGAAATGCTTAAATGGGGATATCAAGAGGGGATAACACTTTTTGGCTTTGGCTATGATTTTCGACAAAGCAACAGGTAACTGATTAATTTGAAACTGGAACAGTTTTAAGTGGTTAATGATATTAATTCAGTCAAACTTGAAAAGCACGCATCAAACACACTACTCTTCAAAGCTGCACATGTTGTGGGATTATTTTATTTTATCTTTCTGCTGATGAAAAATTTATTGTATCACATTTACATAATGAAGTTGGTTCTCTACATGATTTGTACAGAGTATTTTTATATAATTTATTATTACTTTTACAAGATGAGCAGTTTTCTTAGAAAGCTATTATCTGACAAACAAGAATAGCAAGAAGTGGACTGTAATTGGACAAATGAATTTAATCTGAATTGCATCTCTCTGTCATATCCATTGGGTGTTGGTTTCTGGTGGTATGATTTCCCACAATCCTGAGGATGAGGTCTCTTAATTATGTACTCTTTATCAAGGTGAAAGCAATTTCTCTAACAACTATTCTATTTATGTTCATTTAGGTTGCAGGAAACAATGGATAAGTTGGCTGCAAAATTAGAATCAGTGTATAATGCTGCAGGGGAAAAAGATAAATGTCATAACTCATTCTATGGGCGGTCTTTTGGTGAAATGTTTCATGTGCTTGCGAAGTGATGTAACACATCCATTAAACTTAATTCAGTTTTTTATTTCATGGTTTACTATAACATTATCTCTTCCATTGTCAATTTATGGTTTATACACTTCTATTGTTGGATTTTCTTTACCCTGAAAGATAAAGCCTACAATTCTTTTCTTGCCATTCTGCAGATTTTTGAGAAATATGTTAAGAATTGGATTGCGATTGCCGCCATTCCAGGGTAAGTTTATTTTAATCTATGTTTACTCAGAAGTTACAAAGTAAGGATATTGGATGGAAATGTCTCTTCTAGCATTTCAAATTTTCAATACAATTAATAAAGCTGGGGCTGTTGTTCAAAATTTATTTTCTTATTAAATCTTATTGAAGAAGGCAATATCATCTTATCTTTACCACCTAAAATAGTCGGTGCACAAACAATATGCAATGAAGGATGGTTTTTGTACATCAAGAAAAAAATATTACAGAAAATGAGATGTTTGTTTGTTGAGTTTGCCTTGTCGAAGAGATGCACAGACAATGTTGAAAGTTATTTGATCAATGGTCTTACGGTCATGTCACTTCTTGTTGACTGATTAACAACAATGTATTATTTTATAGTTTGCTTGTCGCCATCATGTATTGGTTTTTATCCTGTACTTCCTTTACACCCTGTGTGACGCATGGGACAGTAAACTACTAAATACATCAAAATACAGTTATTTAATAATATTTTTGGCTCAACCAGAGATCATAGGTGAGGTAAATTTCATATAATAATTTATTTAACAATAGAAGATACATTATGTTGAATGACATATCAATTCTATATTGAGATAAATACTGAAAAGAAAATTATTTAAATTGAAACTGATATTAGTGGCACAATCTAGAAATGACACTTCGTGATAATGAGGAATGGATTCTTAAAAAAATTAGGCGTTCCTTCTGTAAGATAATAATAAAATTCAAATTCATATTTGTGATGATGACATGGTGGCACAACCTAGAAATAACAGTTGGCAGATTTTCACATACTTGGTTCTGTTTTTATGTTATATTGATTAATTCAGCATGTTAGGGGTTTCTTAAATCATCTTTGCGATTGTGAGTGCATCATAGTGCAGTTATACATTGTTCTGCAGGTGCACCTGGATGTATCTATTCTTCCTTTTTAAATGGAATGTCATTTGTGGAGGGATGGGAGCAGAGGCTTTTTATTTCTAAATGGAGCATGCACCAGTTGGTACAAATCAGTTATTTTTGTCTTTGGATTTGTGTTTTAGGTTCACTTGTAGTGCAACACCAATTATGGAAACTTCTTGGCTTCACCCTGCCTTTCCCTTAGTACATCATTATTATTAATAACATTTGCTCTGCTGTATACAGAAATTTGACAGAAGCTGAGTACTTGTGCTTCTTAACATTATCAAAGTTTATTATTTTGACTGTCTCAGCAATTTATCCTGACCTTTCTGTGCTGGCAACTGGCTGTAATTTGGAATAGATTGAGTGTTTATTAATCAATATGAAGACATTGGGAATAGTGATGAGTGATTAGTGTTTCTAAGGTTCAAACTTAGGGAAAAAACCTAAAAAGCTTAATGAGTTATTTTAATAATCACCATTCACAATCATGCTTCAATATAAGCAAGAAAAATGTATGCAGTGACATAAAACAAAAGAAAAGGAAAGAGTTTTGGATGCTATTATTCATAGTTTTTCATACAAGTATTTTGGTAACTGGATTGCAATTTTATGCATAATTACTTGATATTGACTAGATGATTTGGATTTTCCAGGTATGCATTGTTTTGCACTGTGCTTTCCATTTCTTTTGCTTGTGCTGCTTCCTGTGCACAGTATTATTTAAGCATGATCTTGCATGTGGATTTTTTGTATGCATGCATCTTGTTTGTATTTATTTGTTATTCTTGTTTTTATCTTGATACTTACATACTTCCACATGGTAGAGTTTTTATTGAAGCTTGTTACAATGTTACAGCTGATTGAATGCCCATCAATTTACGAATTGATGGGCCCTACTAATTTTCATTGGCAAAATGTTCCACGTCTGGAATTGTTTCGCAAGAAAGATCATTCTGATGGGAACTCGTATTATTCTGGAGTCATATCCGCCATCTGATTGCGTTGAGGTTTTGAAGCAAGCTCTTGCAAATAACACGGTGAGATGCTAGCTCTATGTTGTTTAGAATGCTGATTGGTGTTAGTTAGTTAAATTTGAGTACATCACTTTTAAATTGGATGTATTATAGTTATATTTAATGTTAGACACCTTGCCTTTTCCATATCTACAATTGATCTTGGAACTTATTCAATTTGATTTATCGTATAGTTCAAGGAAACCTTTTTCCCTCCTTTTTTGGGGCTTTAAGTTCTTATTTTAGTGCACTGTAGAAGTGCATCGATGCATTTGCATAGTACAAGTACTGCTGTCCATTGAAGATCTACTCATCTAGAGTCTTTACTTGTGAGGCTCTTAATTAGGTTCCTGTGATATCTGTCTATGTGATGCAGGTTCATTATAATGGTGAGGATTTGTCCATGCCCTTCAATTTGGACATCTCGAAATGGGCAAATGAAACATGGGAGATTTTGTCCTCTGCCAAACTTCCCTCACAAGTTAAATTTTACAATATTTATGGGACCGGTCTTGGGACAGATCATAGTGTTTGGTAATGCCCCTATCAATTCTTGATACCAGTGTTGTCTCAGAATTGGATTTATCAACTGTACCTACTACCAAGAATATTCTAGCCCGTAGATTTATTTGTATAATTATTTTGAAAATATCGTACCTCACTTCACATTATTACAATTCTGCAGTTATGGAAGTGAGGACAATCCTGTATCAGATCTGCAACAGCTACGATATTATGAGGTCATTATATTGTAATTGTATTAAATATATGCGCTTGATGCATTTACGTATCAAAGCAGAGCGAAGACAATATGCTTTGGTGCACACAGTATCAATTCTCTAATTTGAAATACAACTTTGTATTATGCTTCTATTGAAATTTGGACAGTTTTTCATCTGCTTTTTTTGTCTCCTTATTTATTTTACAGTTTCAGTATTTTTGAATTAGTTAATAAAAACGGTTTTTTCATAAGTTTGATTAATTAATTTCAAATTGCATCCTCTGGCCTTCCGCCCTGCTTAAACTTAAACAAAGGTAGAGAGGGCCACCTCATTTTTTGTTTCCTTTTCTTTTCTTCTTCCATTTTGTATAATTATTTCAAAACATTTGATTCTCTTGTTTGACACACATTTGGTGTCTTCTCTTTGTTGACACACATTTGTTAATTTTTTCCATTCAGTTTCCAGTGCTAACATTTATTAATATTCAGGCCAAATGTATCTGCTGATGGCGACGGAACAGTTCCAGTAGTCGGCTAAGGTTTGCTAAATTTTCTATGCATATCTTTACGCAATTGATTTGTGTTGTTTTTGTAAGATCTTGTATCCCCCATTCTCTTTTCTTTATTGTTTTCTTTTTAATAATATTTTTTTTAATCCAAGAATAAAATCTTTATGTAATTGATGATCTGTTGAATTAAATATGCCATGAAGTATGTAAACCTGTCTCTCTGGTTTATGGAAAACTGGGAAAAAGTTTCAGAATATAGGTTGATTGAATCTGTTAAAACTTATTGGATGAATTTTAGAAAACCTTGTTTACTGCATAAGTTTCAATTGCCACAATTTACACCCATGAAGTTCGTTGGTAGAGTTCACCCCATAAAGTATACATTCAGTTAGGAGCTAATATTTGACGATCAAAATCCTAATTGATCGCTCTCCTGCATCATTCTCTTTACCTTGATTCATCAACTTATTATTTTGCCTTATGTTGAAGCTGCTATATCTCTATCCCAAATGCAGGCTGATGGGCTCAAAGCTGAGTCAAGGGTTGGAATTCCAGGCGAACATCGGGGTATCCTTTGTGACCCTCATTTATTTCGGATTCTCAAGCACTGGCTGAAAGCTGGAGATCCAGATCCTTTTTACAATCCCTCAATGATTATGTGATTCTACCCACTGCTTTTGAAATTGAGACTCACAAAGAGAATGGGGTAGAAGTAGCATCCGTCAAGGAGGAATGGGATATTATTTCCACAGACCAAGATGGTGAAAGCAAAACTGATGATAAAATGTCGATGAGGTCCATATCAGTTTCACAAGAAGAAGCTGATCAATCTTATTCCGAGGCTCATGCCACCGTCGTTGTTCAGCCTGAAAAAGAGGGCAGACAGCATGTTCAATTGAATGCGGTGGCTGTTTCAGTCGATGCCTCATGAATCAGTTTCTGTTGATGTATGAGTGAACTTGGAGGGACACTTTCTGTACAGTTGATCGTGGTTGCCATCTCTTGTATATTATTCCATAATGATGCTGCCATATTCCTCCGTGTTCTATGTTTGATATGTGAACGGGTATGAATCAGCTGTGACCATCATTCTGCCATATTTATATGAAGATGTTAAGCATGGCGTGCTCTGTACAAAGTTCATATGAAAACTTACAATTTATCGGCCTATACTGTTACTGTTATTGTCAATACGTGGCAAGTTAGAGTGCTACAAGTATGTTTGGTCGTTTTTTTTTCATGATTGTATGAAAAAGATAAAAATAGAAAATAAAAGCAAAAAATAAGATTTAATTATTTTCATTGTTTTATTATAAAAATTCTAAAAATAAAAAACACACCGAAATAGAGAAGATAGAACTATAAACGAAACAGATCTTGGTTGTGTGGAAAGCGAGGTGAGATTTACCACAATAAGAGTTTGCAAATTGTAAAGTGATATGTATAGAATTTGTGTTTATTCGACACAGAAAACTCTTGAGAGTTTGCTTAATTGGCTTTCCATAGCCAAAAGTAAAAATAATGGTTTATAAATTACCGACTGCATGAATCAGTTGAATTGGTTGAATAGGTAACCGATCATATTTGTATTTTATTTTTTTTCGTTTAACTGCAATTTCAGTGCAAATTTAATTAGTTAAACTAATTAAATTAAAAAACCGATGCCAAGCTCAATTTTCGATTGTGTTTTCAAAAACATTAGAACGAGGCACTCATCCATGCTTAGCGGGACCAAATGCTAGTAATTTTTCGCATTCCTTGTTAATTAATTTGTTTGTTATATGCCATTAAGGTCTGTTTAAATTAAACATTTCTGCATCGACTGCAATAGTGCAATGTACTAGTATAATATAACACTATTATTTTGAAAGTACTCCTGCATTATACCATACACTAATAAACTATAAAACTCTCACTCTCCATTTTGGTAGTCCTATATATGACTTGAATCTGGCAATTTGCTTTCAATAGTCCATGCATGGAATAAGATTTCTCAGCACATCATCACACACACAGAGAGAGAGAGAGAGTTTGTAGCTGTCTAGCTTAGTTGCTTTGGTTTGATGTCAACACCTTTGATGACAAGCCCCTGCTTCCACATGCCACCTTCATATTCATACATAGAGAACTCCATCTCCCCAACATCTTGCTCAGATGCCACAAACTCACCAACTGGGATCTCTATCCAGCATACCCTTAACCTCTCTGACAGGTTTTCCTTGCGCTGCTGTTTCTTCCCTCCTGGAAGGACAAGCCTAACATTCACTGGAACTTCCCACCCTTGTGCTGGATCCTTCAGCATCACAATAAATGATACTTGATATAGAATTCCTGGTGAAAGCTTCCTAGTATCAAAATTTCCTTGCACTTCTAGCCAGCAAACTCTTTTCAGTTCAGCCACCTCAGTAATTGTGCCACTGCAACATCATTATTCATATTCATAAATAGCTTGCTCTAATTAGAAGCTAGATTTGTTAATGTGTGCTTAAATTATAAGATTCAATTTGACTAAACACAAGTTGTTATAAAGGTAAAATTAATCAAACGCATAATTATTACCTCCCGCCAGTGAATTTCATAGATCAAACAAGGTGAACAATTAATTTTCCTCAAGTTCAATCTGAACTAATGTGCAGTCAGTGGAATTGAATTGTCCGTGACTATAACCTATTCACACGGCCATCACCATACATATTTTTTACCACGCAGTGTTTGATGTTATGAATTCGATTCCAACTGATCTCATTGATATTTTTCTTTCCCAGGTTTGCAAAAAGAATCTTTAATATTTGTGATAAATATGATACACGCACCTTGCTTCTTTCTGGGATATCCATTTCCAATAATGTTGATTCTCTGCCCAGATGATTGAGAGTGCTCTCGCGTACAACATGAAACAGTTGGCATTGGACCTCTTTTCTAGCCAGTATTTCTGCAAATAATGATAATAATCAATAAAATAGAACATTCTAAAAATTGTTCAATTAATAAAATCTTAAATCAAACCAGTTCAAACTGTGATCACTGCGTGACCAAGGATAGGTCAGGCACTAAGGAACTAAATGGCTTCAACAATCCTTGTCCTCCTACTGTACATAAAGATATATATAAGAAGATTGCCTTATTGTGAGCCAAACTGAACTACACTGATTTGTTGATGTATATCCTCAGCTCCCTTATCAATCAAATAAGCTAGCACCAGTTTATAAACTAATTAAACTCGTTTCTATGCATACCTAATTAATATCAAGGACCCTAGCTAGGGAAGACAGAGTGAGGAGAGGAAAAGAAATCAGGAAACAGAATGGTATTGAGCTTGCCTTGGTTCTATGGTCAAGGAACACCCCAGCATAAAGTTGATCAAGCAGCTTTTCCCTGGAAGATTTATCAACTGGTGAGTCTGTATCCTTCAATATCTCTTCATAGTTGTGTGGAAAGTTGATGAGTTCTTTGGAAGGTTTCACTGGAGGAGTCAAGGATTGACTCGGTTTTGCCTCACCATAAGGAGGCAGTAACCTTGCATCCCTACTGCTGGTTCCTTCATGTGTCAGAGGCTGCTGTTGTTGTGGTTGTTTTGGCTGTGGCTGTTGTTGCTGTGGCCTTGGCTGTTGTTGTGGCTGTGCCTGTGGTAGTTGTTGCTGTGACTGGGACTGTGGCCTTACCTGTTGTTGTGGTCGTGACACTGGCCTTTGCTGTTGCTGTTGCTGTTGCTGTTCCTGCTGTTCCTTCTTGAGAGCCTCCTCAAGCTCTCGTGAAAATTCAGCACCCATTTTTATTCCTGTACTATATGTCCATTTAGTGTTACTAAATAATATACCTCTTATATATAGAGCTGAACTTTCCTAGCCACTATTGTTGCTTTTTCATCTTTAATTTTTTTTTAATAAAGTTCCTAAAGATGAGATGAGATGCTTTTACATACATGGCAATGGTGACAAGATAAAGACAAGAAATGAATTATCACAGTAAACTTGAAAGAAAAGGAGAAAAAAGCCACCGAAAAGAAGCAAGAAGTAAGAAAGAAAAGCTACCACCCTAGGGTTATACTTGGTAAACTACTTTTGCCCTTTCATTGGCAACATAAAATTATCTTTACATTATATTTTGGCTGTAGTATGCATCTACCTCATAAATGGTCCACAAATATACGAAGTGATTAGTTATTATATCCAATAACAAAAATCCTGAAAAACCAAAAAAATTAATATAAAAAGGATTAATATATGAGAAATTCTTGCGTGTATACTTCACAGCATGCACAAATAATATTTTAGCTTGTAATATTTGAAAAATTATATAAAAAATTGAAAATGAGTGATTATGTTGGTTAAAAAACACACATTAAATATATGCTTAAGTACTCTGCAAGAATTTCTCGTTATTAATATCCGATCTTTATGAAATATTTATACAATATAGATTCAAAAGAAAAAAAAAAAGAACATTTCGTTTGAGATAGTAAAACTTGAGACTTGACTAAGGGGAAGTGGCAACGGTCAGCTATATGTGATTGATGGATTCCTTTTGTCTTCTTGTCCGTCCATCAATGAAATAAATAAAGGGAACTGTATTCCTTATGCCAAAAGTTCCAAGCATAAAAATAAAATTCTGTTAATATTTACGAGAAAAAGCTGAATGCTAATTTTATTCCAAGATTAAGACATGCATGATGCATGCATCTGGTTCTGGTTCTGGTTCTGCTGGGTGAGTAATCCACCTTATCCTGATGATTCCTTCTCTTCTCCTCCACACATCTTTAATTGTACGTTCTTCACTCTTTATATCTACCATTCAATTGGTAGCTTCTTTACTGATACATCCTTTGCAATTCATGCACACTCGTTCTTTTCAATTTTTCTGTCGTAACAATTCATCGCGAATGCCTTCAGAACTTTCACAAAACCTAATCAAAGACCCGGCCTAGACACTAATTTGATTGAAACGAAATTAATTTGCAGCACATAAAAATGGACTTTCAAAATTGAAAAGGACCAGTTAATTATTTGTTTCCATTACTCGTATATAGAATAGAATTGATCTGATCATCTGCTATTCCAAAAGAACCTGCACCTTGTGCAATTGATTTTGTAAATGTTTTTTTTTTCTTCCATTCAGAAGAAAAGGTAATTTTATAAATTTTTAATTCATATTAAAACGGATCGGAACAATTTAATTTGAGAGTATAATTTTTTTATTAATTAATCGAGAGGATATTAAGAAATTTAAATTATAGTTAATTTGCTATCTTAAAACATATATAATAATCTTTTTTGTCAACAAATCATAACAAGTTGAAAGTTATCCCCATACAATAATGATGTTTACTCATTCGCAGATTATTTGGGCCTTGACTCTTCCATATTTCCGCCTGCATTCAAGTTGGTCTAACATTTACATCTGGGCTAAAAATGGAAAGAACTAGCTAAGTTGACAACCATTCAGGCCTTCGTGGTTTTGCGCCTTTCACAGGTTAGTTTTCTTGCACTTTGTTTTACTTTATTACCTCATGTCACTACCCAAAGGCTAAGTTTGGATAGTTATATCATTTAATTTGAGCAAAATATTTGTAGGCCCAAAATCTTCAGATATGGAGGCATGAAAAGTACAATGGAATATTAATTAAACAATTTTAAAAAGATTTCGTGTCAATTCATATGGGTGGATATGGGTGGAGTGGTATTACGCTTGACATTAGCCATTAAAAAACTCTAATATCATGAAGACGTCTCAAATACTAAAGAGTAAAGACAAGTAGTTGTGCTCAAGTAATTATATCGAAGAGTTTATTATACGTAGGGATAGAACCCACCTAGTTCGGCCCCAGATTTTTTTATATGTTATTTGAACATCTTAAGTCCCATCTGACGAAATTTCTAATTGACAAGCATTTTTCAATTATACCCCAAAGAAACTCATTTTATTATAGCAACACTCTAATTTTGTTTGGATAAATACGTTTTACAATATCTTATTTGAAAAGGAAAATTGCTTCTCTCTAGTTTGTCACTTTTGCTTTGTGTTGAGGTTGGTTTCAAATACAATTTCTCATTTTAAGTACATCTTTCTAATCAGATAGTTTGCCTAACTGAGTTAACATGATCTTATAGTAAAAATAATGGAAATGATTTTTATACATCATCTATGAATACCATCTTGATACCTTAGAGCACCTTAGCGGAGCCATTTCATTTGTGTTGGTCTTAAATAGACCGTCCTATTTTAGTATGATGTATTGGATGAAAATAAAGAAATATGATTGATTTCTCTTAACTATGACGGTTATACTTATTGAGATATGAATTGGGACCATGCATTGGAAATGCTCTTATAGAATATAAATTGAGTAATAAATGATAAAATAAACATTCAAATTAAAAGGAAAAAATCTAAATGTTTTTACCTGTACATACAATATAATGTCTAACATTAATATTATAGTGATTTTCAAATAACATAGCACTTAAAAATTTGGGTACTATTTCTGAATGATATACCTTGGGAAGTTTTTCTACACAACAATGTAGGTATGAAGCAAGATATTTCAAACTACAAATTCATTCCTATGAAATCCCTCATTATTTATAATCTTTCATGGCCTTAATCTTGACCCCTACAAGAACCATGCCACCTTTCCACCATGAACTCTCAACTTCAAACATACCAAACTCCAAGCATTCAGTGTCAGAAACTGAAAATTGACCAGGGATCTCATGCCACTCATCATGTTTCTCCCTATATGACTCCATATTTATGATTTTCTGTGTCTCTTGTGCATCATCGACTCTCACTTTGAACTTGATTGATGCAGAATGCCAACCAAATGCATCTTCCCTAAAGTTAACAACATAATATATCTCACATGATCTTTTAACTGAGGAGACATGAAGATTTTCATAGGCAGTTTCCTGTGACTTCAATCAGTTCACTTGAACAAGCAATCAGGACGGATCTACCTATAGCAAAGGAAGCATATGCCCCCACAAAAGTTTCAAAATTTTATAGAAGTATATAGATTTATATAATTTTGCCCCCACTATATTATTAAATTTGATCCCACACTACGATAAAAGTTATATGTGTTAGGTTTTTGATTGAAATAGATTTGGGAAAGAAGTTTCACATTGCTAAGAATTGGGATAGAGAGGAGTTGCCAAGGCTATATATATGAGTTTAAGTCCTCCATTTTAATTCGCCAGTTGAAAATACTTTAAACTTTTATCTAACTTTTTTTTCCTCTATACTCTTGTTTTAAAATATTGTGAGGAGTAGTTAAATATTTGCTTTAAGAGTGTGGGTATACTAGGGGTGTGGGTGTTTAAGAGAGAAGTCTATGTGTTGTAATAATTTTCACATAGTGATATTTTCTGATTGTCATTTGATAGTAGCCGTGGTTTTTCTTCGGTTTTGAAGTTTTCCACGTTAAATTCTTGTGTCCTGGTTGTGTTCTTATTTTATTTCTCTGTTTAAGGTGGTTCTTAAGGAGGGGAAGTGACTTATTTTCCCAACAATTGGTATAGGAGCTTTGGTTCGTGAGATTTATTCTTAGTATGCTCTGTGGTTGTAGCTTAGTTTATCTTCCACATCAAAAAAGAATTTTCTCCCTGGTGCTTGAGGATCATCCTTGATTGCTGTTGGAAAGCAAGTGACAGTGTAGAGTGTAGTTTGGAAAAGGTTCTGGTTAAAGAAAGACTTGGTATTTAAATGTGTTCATTGTGACCCACCTCTCTTTCTTGGAACCCTCCTAATGCACAGTTTCCAGTTGATTTACACTATTTCAATATATGGTTGCAATAATGTCAAGTTTTAAATTGATGTGAAGTTTGACCTTAGAGAAATTTGATGGAAGAATCAATTTTGGCTTGTGCAGATACAAGTCAAGAATGTGTTGATATAATCGGGTTTGCACAAGGCGTTGAAAGAGAAGATTGCGATATGGATAATGAAAACTGGAAGGAACTAGATTTGAGAACAGTAAGTGCAATTCGTCTGTGTTTGGCTAAGAATATTCTTGCAAATGTGCAAGAAATATCGACACCCAAGGAACTTTGGGAGAAACTTGAAGGGTTATATCAGGCAAAGGGTATCTCAAATTGATTATTATTGAAGGAGCAGTTTCATAATTTGTGCATGGATGATAGCATGAAAGTCTTCAAACCATCTTAGTGCCATCAATGGTATTGTCTCTAAATTAGAGGCTATTGGAGTGAAGATTGATGATGAAGATAAGGCACTAAGTCTTATATTGTCTTTTCCATCTTCCTATGGGCATATCAAGCCTATTTTGATGTATGGGAAGAAAACTCTAAATTTTGAAGAAGTTGCTAGTAAAATCATTTGAAGAAGAAGAATGAAAAATGAGGGTAGCACTTCATCTAATTCATTGTTTGTAGCTAGAAGTGACACTTATGGGAAAAAGAATCATGGAAGGAGTATGACATGCTGGAAATGCAAAGCTTGGGCATGTAAAGAAAAATTGTCCAAGTGGCACGGTGTTGGAAAAAGGTTCTTAATCTGATGCTTGCAACGTTGCTCTCCTAGGGGAGAAGATGATCTTTATTAGAAGGTAAGAAGTGTATCCTCGTGGCATTACCTACGCTCCATGGAAAATGATAAGTTGTTGGGAGCGAATCCACATTTGCACACTGTCATTGGTTAACGTTAAGATGCGGGTGTGTGGTGGGATTATGTCGATGATTGAAGAACTTCTAGGAAAACCCAACGTGGGAAGTTGCACCATAATTTCAGCATGGTTTGGACATGTGAGGTGAAATGCTTGGACTAGTCTAATTCAAGTGAATATATTTTTATGGTAGAGTATGATAGTTCTTTGAACTATGATTGTCGGTATAGACAATGAAGGCAAGGGATTATTGGTATTGACAATGAAAGCTAAACGTGTTTATTTCAATCAAGGTGGAGATTGTTAGGTTTTTTATTGAAACGATTTGGGAAAGAAGTCCCACATTGCTAAGAATTGGCATAGAGGGGGTTGTCAAGGCTATATATATGAGCCTAAGTTTCATTTCAATTCGCACTTTAAAACATTTTAAGCTTGTATCTAACTTTTTTTCCTCTATACTATACTCTTGTTTTAGAGTGTTGTGAGGAGTAGTTCAAATATTTGCTTTGAAAGTATAGGTGTACTAGGGGTGTGGATGTTTAAGAAAAAGTATGTGTATTGTAATAATTTTCACATAGTGATATTCTCTGTCATTTGAGAGTTGTGATTTTTCTCCAGTCATCAAGTTTTTCACATTAAATTCTTATGTCGTGGTTATATTCTTATTTTATTTTCTGTTTAAGGTGGTTCTCAAGGATGGGAAGTGGCTTATCTTCCCAACAATATGAAATATCATCTTATATTTATTTAATATCTTTGTCCTCATTATTAAAATTTTCTAGATCCATCACTTGCAAACAATGTGTCTTATTTGAATTCATTCAAGCTTTATATAAAAGCACGCATATCCAAAAGTTATTATTACTCTAAATTAGGCACAACATTTACCAAGAAAGAACATAAGGAAGGAAGTGGTGCATATAGCTATGGATTGTCTTACCCACAATTCTCATCCATGATATTATAATTTGTTGGTTTATGTATCTTATATAATGACAAAACACCATGTGGTAATTATATTAATCTTAGTTAGCTTTAAGTAATTAACTTCTTGCTGAAGTTTCTAATTATTTTATTTAGTATTTCAGCTTAACTTTTGGTTTATTTATCCTTTGCTTGTGACGCTCTCCTTTGAGCAAATCAACAAGATAAACTGGTACAATGTCAAATTAATGCAAGTAGCAGAACACAAAGACCAAGGACAAGAAAGTTTTTGCCAAAAATGGCAAATGTTGAAGTTGGCAGAACATTGCTTGTTGAAGTAGCTAATATATGTGTGCTACTGCTATCATATCAGAAAGTTTAAAAGCAAGCTATGAAAGGAACTCTTCTCCAAGGCTCAAACGGATATTTCCCTTCTTGTTTCACTCTAATACTACAACAAAGAGACAAAAAGTAGAAGTAGCCCATTTCACCAAAACGAAGACTAGATCAGAAAACATGTGCTTCAACTCTCCAAGCTCCATCAATGGTCAAATACTCACCTCTAATAAAAGGTGAACTTGGAAGATGTTCAGTACAAGAGGAAATAACTAGAAACCAAAAGCTATACTTCTGGACATTCGAAATTCAAGCCAAAATTATTTTCCTCTTCTCTCACGATTGTTGTAATTGCTAATATACCATTCTGAGAGTTTTTTTAGAGCTATTGTATTGAATGTTATATTCTTTCTTGAATGTTAAACGCAAACTTCATTCTAAACTGTTATTGTAAGGCTTTATCTTGTGAGATATAGCTGGTTGTTTGGCCTAAGACTCATTGAAAATCCTCCTTGGTTTGAACTTGAAAAGACTTTTTGAAAGACTAATTGGGTAGAAGCTGGAGAGGCTTGAAAATAATACTCAGTGTTTGTATTTGTTGTGCAAATTGATAATGGATACACTCACTTGGAAGGTGGGGACTGGAAGTAGGTTCAAGTTGGAAGAGTTGTGTTTATATTTTCTACTCTTTCCTCTTCATACTGCATAATCATTTTGATTTTAAGAAACTAAGATTCAACTAATCAAATCAATCATCAAATATTCTATAAATCTGCTTCTAATCAGTATACTGTCATCAAGTGTTCACATTGTATTCTAGTTGTTTATTTCACAAGCCATTATAACCTTACTCGTAACAAAATCTCCTATGATAATAGGAAATATTTGACTGAACATTCTAATTTGTGTGTTAAGTATGTGAAAATTTATTAAAGGTTCACTTAATTCAACTCCTTCTTAAGTGAATCTGAGACCATCATAATTCAATCGCCAAAATCGGGTATCATTGCCCCAAACAATGTTTAGAGCGCTAACAGGGATTGTAAGCAATAATTCTCTGTCGTCTTGAACGATTTCATAAGAGCCATCCTGGACAAAATATATGCATCATATATATTCTACCTAGTTCTAAGAACTGAATGTATTGTAAACGTAAGTAATTATTTCTTCCACTTTATCGGTCACTTGTCATACGAAAAATTGAAGCAATTTTCAACTATAAAAAGATATTTATTAAACAACACAGCTACATGGATCAAATTCACTTTCGTCTCAAAAGTAACGAATTGGTTTTTGACCAACCAGGGGAGGTGGTAATATTCAACAGAGGGGAGAGGAAAAAAAAAGCGAGAGAAACGAATAAGCCCAAAATAGCATGTGCTATTTCATAATAATAAACACAATTCGTAATCCTTTTATTAAAAAGAATTCGTACCATTTGTTATTTCTTTTCGTTAAAATGTCATTATTTAATTTTTAATATCTAATTAATTCGTTCTATATTAATTTCCTAGTAAACTGTCCGATTAATATTGTGAAGTATAAAATTAGAAAATTAACAATAACTGCTTTATTGATATACAGAAATATGAGTAAATGACAGAAGATAATACATAAGCGTGTTTTGTCTATGGCACATAATTATGGAAAGATGAGCAAAAGACTGTTAAGAAAATTAAAAACTTACTCCCTTCCAATGTGCGACTGATCTACGCACAGATGCCATTAAGCGTAAGTTCTGCACCAAACTTCAATTTGTTGGCTACAACTCGTGAGCATATATAGATGTGTGTGTGTGTCTATATATATTAACAATGCCGGAAGAGTTTTATATACTGTGTCATTGCGTGACAATGGAAAAAAAAATGAGAATCTGTGATGCCTGAGCCTGAGCTGGGCTAGATCTTGAGGCAACCTTTATCTTCTTTGCCTTTATCTTTTGTCCCTGATATCCTTCTGGCCAGCCATGCATAATGCTATTTAATTTGCTTTATTAGGAAAATATTTGTCTTTGGAATTGGGGAGAAAAGGTGGACCATCAAACACAAGCATGTATGCATAATTGGTAGTCCTAATTTGAAAGTAGAAGTCTCACCTGGAATTCTCTGGATTTCATAACACCAATAATTTAACAACTCGTTTAAGCACTGATACTTACTTAGTTTTACAATAAAGAAAAGGGGGCGAACAGCATTGAGTTTATACTATAAGAATTAATAATGAAATTCAAGTATTAAATGAACCCTTTTGTAAAAGGAAGAGAAAAAAATTAGCACGAGGAATGGTAGATAGCGTTTTCACTACCCAATCAAGAATCCTACTTCACTGATTTTCCTTTTACTAGTATGTAAACACAAGAATCAAGAGAAAAAAAAAAAAAAAATCCGCCGACAGCATTGTTTTTTATTTCTTTTTTGTCAGGGGCGGGTGATGGGGTAAGAAAGAAATTGCCCAACCGGATATTTGTTTTGTAATGCCTGAGTTTTTGTAATTGCTCCCTCAGTTGGGGTCAAATTGGTTTGGGGCTTGATTCTAGTTATTATTGGGCTCTTGGTTTTTTGGTCAGCACGTATTTGATTTCTTTGGTTAATGATAATACAACATCATGTTTTGGCCCAATAGCCATGGAGAAAAAGAAGCTTGTTGATTGTTGACCAAAAAGCTGAAACAAGCAATGAAAACTATTTCTACTGTAACATTTGATTGGTGGGCTATTCCCTGTTAGGAAGAGCCTTTAAAACCTGTAATTGGCCCAAACCAAGCTATGTTTTCCCCTGCTTTCTAAATTGGATAATGCTTCAAACAATTCCAGAATTATGTGTCAATATTTGATAAGTAGATCTTTTATTTTTTAACCATTCATGATTTTCACCAAATCACTCATAATTTACTACATGCATGCCAAATGGATCTAGCATTACTTCTGAATGAAAAAATTTGGAGACGTGTAGCAGTACTCTTCTGAATTTATGAGAATTTTCGCATCCTAATCTCTCTCACTATTACACTTAGGCCACGACACGATCAACCATTATGCTCTTTTGACGGGAATCGATCCTTTTTTCGTGTCCCATAAATCATTAAATGTCATGTGGGGGATAAGAATAAAAAATTTTAAAATTTCAATTGGTTATCAAATATATTTTTTTAGGTGACAACTAACAATTGGTGGTACAAAAAATGAGACAAGATTTGGAAATAAGTTATTCTATTCATATCAAAACTGCTTTCATTGAATGGATCCTCTCTATCTTTTTCTTTTCTTTCTTTGACTTTTCTTTGCAAAGTGCCAAGGTGCAAACTACTGGACCCTGCATTAATAGAAGTCAACGTCAGTGCAATCAGTGATTTATTTCTGAAATTAACGATCTTCCAAAAAAAAAAAAGAGTTTAACTGTTGTTTTTTTTTCCTCTTCTTCTTTTTATCTTACTTGGTAGCTTGAATCCTCAATGTAGTTGAGCATGCAAGCTGGTTACAAAAAATGCAGTGTGTAGGACTCAAACTTTGTGTCTAAAAAATGTGGCAGACAACAAAGCTGCACCACCTTAGTAACACGTAAAAGTGAATATGTGCCAAACTTTCGCAGATGACGCCGGCACTTGCTGATCATTACAAATACAATGTGAATCTAAAATGTTTCAAGGAAGAATTGAATTTGATTCGCATATTCAATGGAATAACGCACTTCCAAAGTTTGACTCAAGAAGCCAAAATGGTAGGGTTCGGTCTAGTAATTAGACATGACTAGTTATCTCATTTCCATCAAGCTTCCTAATTAATCAACACATATCTACTACTAATGGGTCGTCAACACCAAAACCAAACTTTCTCCCACTGCTTCCTTATTTCCTCAATAATTAAAGAAACACGGCTTTGGGTCAATTACCTCGAGTCGTCTACAGTCACTCTCAAAACATGAGAAAAGAACAGAGCACAGCTAATCTGACATTTTTATGCTCAGCAGGACGAAACTATTGTCCCATATAGACTAGGTTCAGCCTCTCTTCCTCCACATACATATATATCAATTCCATCCCCGTATATAGCTTACACATCTCAATTCAATCAGAGCAAGCCACGTCTCAAAATCTGGAGCCGTGGGGAATGGAATTACAAAAGCCATATATAAGCTAACACTTTGGCGCACACACACACACACACACACACAGATATATATACACATCATCTTCGGTGGTTGAAACTAGAAAGTTAATTGCAAAGTGGGAATTGCAATTTGCAAATATATAGGTGATGGCGAGAACGAGCTTGAAGGTGCTGTCAGCCCTTGACACGGCGAGGACACAGTACTACCATTTCAAGGCAATCATTATTGCAGGCATGGGGCTCTTCACTGATGCCTACGACCTCTTCTCCATCACCCTCATCATCAAGATTATTGGGAGGATATACTACAGCGACCGCCCCAATCATAGCACCCCACCCGTGGTGGTGTCCACCCTGGTGGCCGTCGCGCTTTTAGGCACGGTCACCGGGCAACTCGTGTTCGGAAGACTCGGCGACCTCAAAGGGCGTCGCCGAGTTACGGATTCGCCTTGATGCTCATGGTTTTCGGCTCCTTGGGCTGTGGATTCTCTGTTTGTATCAAGAGAACCTGCGTTCTCCTCAGTCTAGGCTTCTTCAGGTAATTTCTCTTAATTACCTTTCATAAAGAACTAGCAGGTTGATTAAATAATTGTCGATTAACAATGTGTTTAAAGTGATTAACCAAGTTAAATTTTGTGTTACTTCTATTTAATTTTCTTTAAGTGATTGAAATAGTGAGACTTAACTATATGTGAAAATATATGGTTAAATGACGGTAAAGAAAAGTTTTACTACAAATCACAATAACACATTTGAATTTGATGTATGTTAATTTTGTTTTGAAGGTTCTTGCTGGGGCTAGGGATTGGTGGAGATTACCCTCTGTCCTCGACTATCATGTCTGAATTTGCAAACAAAAGGACAAGAGGGTCTTTCATAGCGGCGGTGTTCTCCATGCAAGGGTTCGGCATATTGGCTAGCGCCACCGTCACCATGGTGGTCTGTTCCATATTCCGCCGTGCCTCTGGTTTGGGGGATCCTCCTCCGGCATCGACGCCACAGGGGGCCGATGTTGCATGGAGGCTGATACTGATGCTGGGTTCGGTTCCGGCAGCCTTGACTTACTACTGGCGCATGATGATGCCGGAAACCGCCAGGTAGCTGCCTCTCTCTCTCTCTCTCTCTCTCTCTCTGACAATATTTCACGTCCTTATCTTTTTAATTTGTTTGTTACCTATGACTTTGTCTCCCTGTCCATTGAATTGGATGGTGTCAAGTGTCTCTAAGCATACCAATTAGATTGAAAACTTTGGTGTAATTATGAATAGTATTGGCTGGTGAAGATTAATGACCAACCCCATTTGACAATGACGCTGATGTGTTCATAACCAAGTTGAACCGTCATTATATAGTTTGTCAGTAGTCCTTGTCTTTAGGCCTTCCACGAGCTAGCTTCACCAGTTTCTTGACTGCCATTTAGTCAAAGGAAAAAGCTTTTTATTGAAAAGTAAGAATTTTAAGTTTGAAATTCTTTTTTTTTTTTTGAGAAATAAAATTCTTAACCACTTCCCTTAACAAAATATTAGAATTTAGTGGAAAAATTGTCATTTTCTCTAGTACCAAAAAATAAAAAGAGTTTAGTTTACATTATTTATCACTAAATACATAATCATCATTGCCTCCTATTTTTCCTATTTTTAAATGGGATTTTCCTATATTTTTATTACAATAATTTATAAAATATAAGTCAATGATGAATTATCTAAAGCAAGATTTTCTTCTTACTTCGAAAATATTTGGGAATTTCTCAGTCCTGTGGGCGTTCGTGTCTTTCAATTTACACGGTCGTCAATCTAGCTGATTAAGCTAAAAAGGAATTGAAGCACCGTACGGTGCACATAGTAGAAAGAAAATGCTTGGTTGATTAAATTAATTTAGAGTGGTTGAAGTTGAAAAGGCTAGGGCATGATTCATGTTTCAAACTTTAACAAGGCCAAAATCAGAAGCCCTCTGTATAATGAGATTTTATAAGAATTATCTTACTGCGTATCATTAAATAAACATATTACTTTAATTATTGCTTATTCTCAGTCTAAGTATAATTTTAATAATATTATACACTAACACGAAATTAGAGTTAACAGATTTCTTTTCTGACGAAACGAGCGAAAATATCTCTCCAGTAGGTAGCAAGTGGCCGAGTAGGTACTAATTAAGGCTGGAAATTATTTATCTCCATATCATTATGTTTTCTTTTTTTATTCTATTAATTACTTATTATCACGTAAAAAAAATTATTTATTAGTATTTTAAATTTTAAAATAATTATTAAATATAAATTACTTGCTCATCTTATGTGACAATAAATAATTGATCACTCACATTTAGGTATATATATATCATGTCTTTCTGTTAAGTCAAACAAAGCCAAAAAAAAATAGATGAAAATCTTATGTTTTTAAATGTTCATTAATGTTCTCAATTATTTATTAACATAAAAAAATGTATTATATATTTAATAATTTATAAATTTTTAAATCTATTTTTTTTTTTTCAGCGTGTAAATAAGTGACGGAAGGAATAGAAAAGGGCCCTCCTAGTAACAGAAGATTTCCGTCTAGAAAAAACACTAGTCCACTTATATAATTTCGTGTTCTATGTTCAACTAAACATTGTTTTTGGAAAGATTTGACGAAGCAAATGACACTGACTAGCTAGGATGTGATCAGGTACACAGCGTTAGTGGAACACAACGTGATCCAAGCAGCAAAGGACATGGAGAAAGTCCTGGACATCGCGCTGAGCCAGATTGCTGAAGAAAATGCATCGCCACTACCAACCCCACCACCACAAGCTAATTACAGTTACATCAGTTACAATTACAATTACAATTACCCTCTCTTTTCAAGGGAATTCTTTCGTAGACACGGTCGTGATCTTTTCGCTTGTTCCCTCAATTGGTTCCTAGTGGACATCGTGTTCTACAGCAACGTGCTATTCCAGTCTCACATATACAATAACTACCTCAAGAACCAAGACAGAGTGGACGTGTACCAGGAAGCCATTGATGTTGCCAAGCTCCAAGCAATCATCGCTGTATGTTCCACGATCCCGGTTACTTCTTCTCAGTGTACTTCATTGACCGTGTCGGAAGAGTCAAAATCCAAATGATGGGTTTCTTCTTCATGGCATTGGCTTTCTTTGCCATAGGGATTCCCTACTACTCATATTGGAACAACGACAAGCACAATAAGAATACTGGTTTCGTAGTCCTCTACGGCCTTGCTTTCTTCTTTGCCAATTTTGGACCCAACACCACAACTTTCATTGTCCCAGCTGAGCTTTTCCCAGCAAGGTTTAGGTCAACGTGTCATGGCATTTCTGGGGCTGTTGGGAAGGTTGGTGCAATCATTGGATCGGTGGGGTTTCTGTGGGCCTCTCATAACAAGGACGAGGAAGGGTACCCCAAGGCTATTGGAATGGTAGCGTCCTTGACCATACTTGGAGGGGTGTGCTTACTGGGGATGTTTGTCACCTTCTTTTTCACTAGGGAAACCATGGGAAGGTCTTTGGAAGAGAATGAGACTGAGCCATAATCATCAAGAACTTGAAGAGATTAACTATCGTTGATTCAAGGCTAGCCTGGTTTGTTTGTTTGGTATCCCTTGACTTGAAAAGAAAACAAGAAAAAATTGAAGGGTAAATGTATATGAAAAATTTTGTATTATAAAATGTTAAAATCTGTACTCAGTTTTTTTTAACAAACTGAGACCTGAATAACGTCTATGGATTGGTGCTGTTGGATGTATGGTTTTGAATTTTCCGTGTAAATTTAAGTTACAAGGTAATTTGTAAGTTCACAAAATTCCTTACTAATGTACAAGCATAGTTTTCAAACTTGACTTAATGATTGACTCAATCAAGATACCAAATTATTGGATCACAAATTGAATCGATATAATTAAATTAATATATAAAGATAATTCAATGTAACTATATATATATATATATATATATATATATATATATATATATATATAAATGACACAAAGTAACAAAAGCCTGGCTAGCCTAGTAGTAGCAATGTTATGCCTTGCCTATAGGGAAAGGTGTTCCAACCCCATCAAAAATTCACAAATTTGGTGGCATATGCGTGGCATGTGTGCAGTTCCCCAGACACGCAATTCAACCAGGACTAGTTCAGCTTTTAGTGATTCACATATAAAATTTTTGTATGGATCAAAGTAAACATTTACTATTTTAGAGCTCTTGAGGTATATGGGGGCTCTAAAAGTTGACATTAAAAAGTCATATTATATTATTTGGTAAAGATAATATAGAAGTTAGTCTTAATAAGAAGAAGTCATAATAGTAATGTGTTTGGTAAATATATTGTAAATGTTAATAATGGCTTGGAGACTTTATGGGCTTTAGGGAGTTAGTTAAGAGGTAATTATCTGTTATTTTCTTATAACATAAGGTAGCTGAATTGGTTAGCTGTTAGTGCTGTTTGTAATGCCTATATAAGGCTTGTAATAGATTCAATTCAAAAAGCAATCAATAAGAAAGCTAATGCATTCCCAAACTCTCTCTTCTGTTAAACATTCTCTAAATTGTATTCGTTTTCATCTTCCATCATTCTTGAGTGAGTTCGAGAGAGTTTTGCAGGATTTGTTGTTTATAACAGACTGGCATTAGAGCAAGGTCGGATATTCTTGGAGGTGTTCTTTGTGAATCAAAGAATGGGGATGAGTTTTGCAAAATTTGATATCGAGAAATTCATGGGTAAGAATGATTTCAGCCTTTGGAGAATAAAGATGAGAGTGTTTTGGTTCAACAAGGAATTGAAGAAGCATTGGCTAGTGAAGCAACAATGCCAGCCACATTATTTGATAAGGAGAAGAAGGAAATGCTCGATAAAGCCCATAGTGCCTTGATTCTTTCTCTGGGGACAAGGTTCTGAGAAGTCTCGAAGGAGAAGATGCTGATTTGGCTCAAATTGGAGAACTTGTACATGACCAAATCTTTGGCCAATAGGTTGTATTTGAAGTAGAAATTGTATACATTCAAGATGCTAGCGGGAAAGGGGTTGGAAGATCACTTAGATGATTTCAATAAGATCATTCTTGGTCTAGAGAATATTGAAATCAACATTAATGATGAAGACCAAGCCTTGTTGCTGCGAGATTGTACCCAGTGAGTTTGATATTCTTCAGAAACACTCATTTATGGGAGATACATTGTCATTGGGGAAGTCTAGTCCGCCTTGTTCTCAAAAGAACTGAAAAGGAAGTATGAGGTAAGAAGAGATCAAGATGTAGAAAGTTTGCATACAAGAAGCAATCAAAAAGAAAGATTCTAAAAACAAGAAAAGTCCAAGATCAAGGTCAAAGAGGGCAGGAAGAGGAAGTGCTTTATCTATGGGAGTGAGGAGCAATTGAAGAAGGAGTGCCCAGAACAAGAAGAAAAAGAAGCAGAGAGATCAAAAAGGTAACAATGGCGATACTAATATTGTTTCAGTGGGATACGAAAGTGTTGAAGTCATGTGCATTGCAGAAGAAAAGGGCAAATTAGAGTGGGTTCTTCATTCAGGATGCATATTCCATATGTGTCCTAACAAGGACTTGGTTCGTTTCCTATGATGACAGCCATGGAGGAAGGGTTTTGTTGGGCAATAACAAGGCTTGCAAGGTGATTGGGATTGGTGCCATTAAACTGAAACTTGTTGATGGAGCCATAAGGATCTTGCAAGGGGTGAGGCATGTACCAGAAACTAAAGAGAAATCTGATTTCTCTTGGAATGCTTGATACACAAGGCTATGTGTGCAAAGTTGAAGGTGGAGTTCTGAAGATCACCAAGGGTTCTATGATGCTGATGAAGGGAAGGTTAGATCATGGTTTGTATTTTCTTCAAGGGAGTACTCTGGTAGGAACCGTCCATTGTAGTTTCTAAGAAAGTTTAGTCTTAAGCAAGTCTTTGGCATAAAAGGCTTGGTCATATCAGTGAAGGAGGATTGAAGGAGTTGAGCAAGCAAAGACTATTGGGCCAAGAGCATTTATGCATTAGAGTTATGTTGTCATGACCTAACTTGGATCATGACCGGCACATGTGGATTCTTATTCCCACGTAAGCTTCGTGATCGCTACGTCATACTCTATGCACATTTTATTCATAAAATAAATTTCAAATCTCGTATTAAATCCATAATAAATCTAATAACTCTTTTTTCATAAATAAAATATGAATCCTAGTTGTAAAATAAATCATACTGCGTTGCTCATTACAAAATAAACCATGGATGCTAAATCATTAATTAAAAATTAGAATATACTATCATGGTATGCTAAATGTACATGGCACCCTACCCGCAATGACATCGAGCACTCTAAGAACAACAAAAAGGCACTCCACTCTAAAGTGAAGCTCACAAAATACCTCTACTGCTAGAGGAGACAATTGAAAAGACCCGTAACCTATTATACCTAATAAGAGAAAGGAGAGGGATGAGTTTCATTCTAAAACTCAATGAGTGAATTCTCACCCTAACCCTTTTCATGGACAACAGCCAAAATGCATAAAAGTCATAATAATACTAATAGCAATAATAATAACAATAATAAGAACATGATAGTAATAATAACTAACCTTTTAATTTCCTTGTCCCTGGTCCCTTGTGGACAAGCCGAGGGCACCTAACCAGGTCTCATTTTTTGAAGTTACCACCATGGCGTTTCATAATGTTACCTCCATGGCCGTTATAGGTTTGCCTTATGACTATTTACTACTATTGCCTCCATGGCTATTTACGGGTTTGACTCCATAGCCGTTTACTACTATTGCCTCCATGGCTGTTTCATACTATTTGCCTTCATGGCTTATTTATACTGTTGCCTCCATGATTGTCTAAATACTAATCATCATATATAAATAAACTGAAAATAATTAAAAACAACACGCGAAAGGTGGATACTCCGTTTCTCGCAAATGCGAGCCCTAAATTATTAGTCTTAAGAGTTCTGACTTAAACAATTCTAACAATCGACTTTATCATAACTTGACTGTGAAAATCATTCCCAAGTGATCACCCGCTTGTAGGCATTTCAATTTCAAGCTCACATAATGTGTATCTGGTAATTGCTATGAATCATACTATATTCATACCTCTTGGTGCCATAAAGCTGAAATTCTAGATCTATATCATATGTTAAAATATTCTCATATACTTGATATTTTAAAATTATAGCTCAAAACAATGGGGTTTATAATCATAACACTTAAAATCATATAACATATTTATTCAAAAGCTAAATCATACCTTGCTTTATATATATTCATTTTCTCTAAAACTCTACTACGCTATTCTCTGTGTAAACTCTATCATATAATTATCCTACTCTTAAAAATCATTTTAGTAACAATGGTCCCGTGAATTCTAAAAATATGGTTTCATGCTCTTTGAAAACCAAAATTTTATCAACTTAACAAAATCATCACTAACCTCTAATCCTTTCTAAAATAGTCTAAAATAATACATTTCATGATAATTGAAACCCATGATTTCATAAACTTGACATAATTAATATTTATCTAAAATTTCCTTGAAATATGCCCTAACATTATACTTTATGCCACAATATAAGGAAAATAACTCTAGTGACCAAAATAAAGGTAACAGAATTGAACCTACTCACCGTTAAGGAAGTATGTAGGCACCATCAACTTACCCTGAGCTTGGAATGACACCAACAACTATCATAGAGTAACATTGACTCATGATTAATCTCTAATAACCTCTAGATAGCTCTAATATAACCCTAACAACATTGGTGGAGCACCCCCACTTGATAATAAAGAGAGAAATAACAAGACCTAACTCAAGGTCATGAAGGAATAGAGAAAATAGAGACATAAACTAACAACATATACATACCTTGATGATTTAGGGGAGCTAGATTGGAGAGAAAGAGAGAAATGAGAAAATGGGGAGGGAGGGTTCCTGGTCGCGAAGAAGAATGAGGGAGGAAGAGAGAGGAAACGTTTATAATGTTAGGGCTCTTAGGAGTGAAATGCGTTTTCTCGCGCTCAGGGACCACTAGCGGTTCTTGACTTCTATAGCAGCCAGGCTGCGCACGCACCCCCACTATGCACTTATGACCACTATAGCCCTTTACCACTGAAACACGTGAAATGCATTCCTAACCGCTATAGTGGTGACAATAACCCCCAACTTCATGTTTCTTCATATGGCATCTGATTGTCTAATACTCACTTATTTACATTCTTAATTTAACTTTGAAATATAAATATAAATAAGAAAATACCTCCCATTTGGATTCAAATAAAATATCAAAAAAATCAAAATCTTAACCATTCCAAATCCAAATTTTGGGTTTTAATTCAAATCCAAAAGTTTTCGAGATTTCCTAAACTTGTGGGCTAAAAATGAAACGTTTAAAGGTTTCATAAAATTCATTAAAAATCACTCTTCAACTTATTTTCTCTCTAAGAACAATTACCGGACTTTTGATCTAAGAATGTCGCTCTAACATATAGCCCTTGAAGAAGATGTAGGATCCAGACTTAGTGAAGTTTAGAGACCCGGTAGGTCCCAGGGACCTTAGGCGTCTGAACTTGTCTAATCACACGTGTACACGGGTATTACATATGTGAACATTGCATTTTGGGGAAGGCAAAGAGATTAAAGTTTACCAGCGCTCATCACACAAAAGGTACTCTTGACTACATTCATAGTGATTTTGGGGGCCATCAAGAGTTCTTTCTCACAAGGGAGCAAGATATTTTCTATCCATCATTGATGACTTATCAAGGAATGTATGGATTTACATTCTCAAGAATAAGAGTGAATCCTTTGCAAAATTTAAAGAATGGAAGGTTTTAGTTGAAACTTAAACCGGTAGAAAGATCAAGAGGTTTAAAACTGATAATGGTTTAGAGTTTTGTTCTAAAGAATTTGATAAATTTTGTAAGGAGAATAGTATTGCTAGGCATAAGACAGTATAGGAACCCTCAGCAGAATGGGCTTGCTAGAGAATGAATAGGACAATCATAGAGAAGGTTAAGTGCTTGTTGTCTAATGCGAATTGTTCTGACACTCTGGCTTGAAGCGTGATGACAATGACTTATTTGATAAATAGATATCCATCTACTGCTATTGGCATGAAGACACTAGAGGAGATGTGGTTCTGTCATCCTCTAAATCTTGGAAACTTAAGAGTGTTCGAGTGTGTGGCTTATACTCATATCAACCAAGGCAAGTTGGATCCAAGGGCTTTGAAATGCATCTTTGGATACCCTCAAGGTGTTAAAGGGTTCAAATTGTGGTGCATGGAGAAGGAGCAACCAAGAGTATTGATTAGCAAAGATGTTGTGTTCAAAGAGTCTAAATGTATCACTCTAGAAGGTTCAAGTTAGAAACAGCAAAAGGGTGATGAGAAAGTTCAGCTGAAGTGGAGACATTGAAGGGTAACCTCCTCCTGATTTTCAAGAACATTCTCCAGAACCTACTCAAAAAGGAACATAGAAGCTGAAGCTCAGATATTGAAGTGTAGAATGATGATGATCTGGAGGACTATCTACTAGCCAAGAGATAAAGAAAGAAGAGAAATCAGACCACCCAGGTTTGGTCATGCAGATATGGTTGCTTTTGCACTCCTACAGCAAAGGAAGTTGAAGGAGATGAGCCTAGGAGTTATAGTGAAGCTGAATGGCAAGCAATCTTAAGAGTGGTTGCGTCATGAATGAAGAATTGAGCTATTTGCATAAGAATGGTACTTGGATGCTGGTAGACAAGCCAAAGCCAAAAGGGAAGAAACTTGTCAGCTACAAGTGGATTTGCAAGCTAAAGGAAGGGGTTCCAGGAGTGGAGAATGCTAGATTCAAAGCGAGATTGGTGGCTAAAGGATTTACACCCTTCAATCAAAATTGTCCTAGCCTTGGTAGCACAAGAAGACATGGAATTGGAGAGCTTTATGTGAGAAAAGCTTTCTTGCATGGAGAGCTTAAGGATCAGATTTACATGACTCAACCAAAAGGTTTCATCAAGAAGGGCGAAGAAGAGAAGGTTTGCTTATTGAAAAGGTCACTTTAGGCCTTAAGCAATCCCCTTGCACTGGTACAAAAGATGACATGTTGATTGCTTGTAACAACAAGGTTGAAATTGAGAAGGTGAAGGTGATGCTTGAGAGTGAATTTGAAACTAAGAATATGAGGGCTGCTAGTAAGATTCTTAGTATGCAAATCATGAGGGATAGATCCAAGGAACCTTGTTCATTAACCAGAAGAGCTACATAGCTAAGGTTTTGAAGAAGTTCAACATGGATCAATCTAAGACATGATGACTCCTATGGTGCAGCATTTCAAACTTTCTAGGATTCACCCAAGATAGAGGAGGAAAAAACCTAGATGAAGAAGGTTCCATATGCAAATGCAGGAGGCAGTGTCATGTATGCAATGATTTGCACCAGGCCAAATTTGGCTTATGCCATGAGTTTGGTGAGTAGGTACATGGGGAAGCCAGGAAAGCTATTGGGAGGCTATGAAATGGATCTTCAGATATTTGAAAGGAACATCTGAAGTGATTGGTTTACTGGATTCAAGGCATGATGGCATTGCTACTAATGTTACTAGTTTTGTTGATTCGAATTATGCTAGCCGTTTGGATTCTAGAAGGTCTTTGACAGTGATGAAGCAATAAAGGAAGCGATCTGGATGAAGGGGATGGCAACAAGTTTGAAGGCAAAAAGAGGAGTTCCTAAGGTGTTTTGTGACAACCAAAGTGGGATACACTTGGCTAAGAATCAGGTCTACCATGAGAGAATTAAACATATTGATGTCAAGCTCCATTTTGTGAGGGAGGTTTTTGCAAAAGGGCAGGTGATTCTGAAAGGTTAGCACATGATAATCTAGCTGATGCATTTACAAAGGCATTCCAGGGCCTAAGTTCAAACATTGTCTAAAGATTTTACAGGTTGTGTAGCATAAGTCGAGCCAAGGTAGAGAAATTGTTAATAATGGCTTGGGGACTTTATGGGCTTTAGGGAGTTAGTTAGGAGGTAATTATTATGTTGTTTTGTTATAACAAAATGTAACTGAATTGGTTAGTTGTTATGCTGTTGTAATGCCTGCATAAGGCTTGTAAGAATTCAATTCAAAAAGCAATCAATAAGAAAGCCAATGCATTCCCAAACTCTTTTTTTAAACATTCTGTAAATTGTATCTATTTTCATCTTCCATCATTCTTGAGTGAGTTCGAGAGAGTTTTGTAGGATCTATTTTTATAACAATAAAGTTAATATTAAAATTCAAAATAACTATAATTGATATGAATATTAAAGAGGTAATTTCTACTTTTATTGTTATTAAATAGAGTAAGTTTATATTAGTGATTTAAGTTTTTGAAAGCACATACCAACTTTGAAAAACCCTCTTAAGGTGCTTTTAAAATCACCCATGACTTTCTCTTTATCAAATGAAAAAGTTAATTATGGTTTTCATAAAGAGGAGCACTATCTGAAGAGTATTATCCAACCAAGCCTAAGTAAGTAATATCATGATACTATCAACTTTCTATATAAGTGAAATGTTCTGACACTTTACAACTTGATTAATATTTTGCTACTATCTTTCTTCTATAAAAGTGAAATGTTATGTACACACAACATTTCTCATCCAGATCAAATTTCTCCTTTCTCATTTTTTCATTAAAATATAATTGAGATTTAGTAATATTTTAAAAAAAGTATTAAATCTTATAAAGATGCTTGTAAAACTTTGTAGCATAAATTACATACTATATATACTTGTAAAAGTATTACTGAAATGTTTCGGCAATACCTCTTATTAGTAATAAATGCTGCTAAAAAGCAAATACAATGTAATATGTGTTTGACTCGAGAATGAAATGGAAAAACAAAATTCAAAAAAGAACTTTATGTATAAAATTTTATATAGAACTCATTCATTAAATGAAATTCCATTTTCACCCCATCGAAACATACCCAAAGCCTCAAGTCGTCTCCCATGGAATTTTCCTTGCAAAGGCACATATCTATGCACTCGTTACCAAGAGTACGACCAACACTTCTGCCATGTTTACGATGTGTTGTGGTATTGATTACCAAGAATATACATACATTATATTTTACTAGTGAATCGAAGTACATGGCCTTATCCTACGTATCGTATACAGAAGGCAATATATGAAACCCAAGGTTGATCGAGTAAAGGATGAGAGTCTTACATTTAACAACTTGACCTTAATCTTCATTTGTTCCTTAACCTTGAGATAAATATAGTTCCTTTTGCCTAGAAACTTTTCCTATCTTGAATTAAAACGTCATTATCTTACCCTAAATTTTTATTCATAACAATATGCTACATGATTTGATCAATGCAGAAGGATACGGAAAATGTCTATGAGGTGCAACGAAACAAAACAGACTCAAAGTTAGGAGAAACATCAATCGTATCGTATTTAATCTTAGCTGGTGTTGATGGTCATTTCCAAGAACTTTCCAATACGATGTTGATGTCCAAGCCAATAGCTGGTCTATATGGGAATAATCAAATTAACAAAGGCATTAAAATACTCATGGTCCCGGTTGGTCCCTTGAGAAGACTTGCAGTGACTTTTTGCCTCTCAAGATAAGGTAGCTTGTGATTTTTTTGTATGCTCTAATTTTTTTTTTTCAACCCACATGTATGCTCCAATAAGAGGTAACAAAGCTCTCCCATTCATCTACGCGTCTGCCAGTATTAAATGCTCTGGAATATTAAAAGGAATTGTATTAATTTTATTATTTAAAAATAAAGTGGGACTTGTTTATTCTAAAAATGAGTATTGATATATTTACTCTATTGAATAAATTTTTATAGATATCAGATTTTATCAATCCAACCATTAAATTGTAAGTTCCCATTAAATAAATTAAGTGTATAAAATTTTATAAAATTTCAAAACAATTTAATACTTTATTATCCTTTTTTATTTGTACATATAACAGTTTTAAAAATATATATAAATTTTGAGATTAGATAATATATCTATGAATGTCTAATTTTTCTAAATTTAATATGTTTGATCATTAAGATAACATTATATTATTTAACCGTTGAATTGATAAAATATATTATTAATAAAAAGATATTTGATGGAATAAATATAGCTGACTTACTCTTAGAGAATCTATCCTTCTCCCTACAAATCAGTAAATTTTATTATTGCTTAAAATTAAAATGAAAAATAAATAAATAAAGTAAGTGAAATCTTATATGACACTCCTAAACATATGAACTGATTCTCCTTGTAATCGCGAGTTGTAACACTAATGCATCAGCGCAAGAGTAGAGAGCGTAGCCCGCTTAGGCCATAGATTGGATGCAAAGGACCGCCAAGTTGAAGCGCGACCCGGAAATCAACTCAATGGCCCCTTCCCCATGACCCAAAAACAAGAAATGGCCCTTTCCCTAACCCGACATGGAAATTGGGGAATGCCTTAATTAATTATTGTGCGTGGATAATTTTGCATTAACAAACAGATCAAAATATGTAAGAGATAGAAAGGGAAAAACGAAAGGGAAATTCATTAATCGTGTTTACAAGTTATATTGTAAAAAATAAAATATTTATAATTATCGACCCCTCTAATTTTTAGTTTCTCATCTTCATTCTATCCCAATTTTAGACGAAAAGATAATTGGCTTATGAGAATTAAAAGAGGGGATAGAATATTCCCTGATTTTTCCCGCTTAATATCTATTATGAAAGGTGTGTTTGGATAAGAGTTTTTTTGGGTAAAAATCACCTTTTTTATTCAAAAAAAAATTACTTTTTATATATTTGAATAATTTTTTAAAAAATAATCAAAATTTAAAACACTGTTTTTTAAAAAATAATTAGAAGCCAAAAAAAACAAGTTCTAAAAAGATATGTTTTTAGTATTTTCAATCTTACATAAAATTTAAGTTTTCAAATCACTTTTTTCAAATTGCAAAACAAACACACCCTAAACTCTCAAATAAAGGATAAGTTTTCTAGGGACTTCACCCATTATTTATCATCTTTAATTGAGTTTTATGGTAGACCTTTTATTTTTTTATCCATTATAGACCTAAAAATTTGATATACATCTTATAATTTATCTAATAGATCAAAAGATAAGAGAAACACATTATAATTCACCTTATTCATTGCCTGTTATCCAATCTGTTGGAATGAATATATGATTTACATAAGAGCATATATCAAAGTAGGTAAGATGAGATATCCTCACGTTAGACTTTGACCTCTCAGCATGATCCTTTCCATAGAGCAAGATATTCATTAACTGAGGCGTGACATCAGCCTTCTACGAATTTCCCTGCTTTTCTTTTCAATGCTTTTGGAGTATTAGGCTGGCGCTGTCGTCGTTTACCTCAGTCATGCTCACCTCACATTTAATCAATGAAGCATTGGCATTAATTGTCCATGTTCGTTCATCTAACTTGACACGTAGGCCAACATTACTAGTGAGATAATAGAAATATAGTGTGGGAGGGAAGGTCACGTACCCAGCGACAGTAGTAGAGCTAGGCTATTTGTAAAGAAGGGGTATACATAGCATTTTATTTTATATAAAGAATAATATGTATTTTCTAATTTTTACTATCACTTGATATTTCAAATGTAAATCACAATATATAGAAAAATAAAAAACATTTTACAATCATAATTTATAAAAGATAATCATATAAAAAAATTTAGAGGGAGCCACATAATGCATATAGAAAATTGTAATGTTCAGGGAAGGCCATCCCCCTTGACATCATGCATAGAAGATGGAGAATCTTGAAAAAGAGTATATACAAATCCTAATTGACTAATTTGCACTACTAGCTCCCTCCTGGGACATCCAAGGAAAGGACAATTAGGCTAAGGTGCCAACAGTGAAGCAAGGCTTTGATGGATAATTATATGTCAATGGATGAGTAAGTTATAATTGATATACATTATGAATTCTGATTACTTTTGCCTTTGGTGATTAATGTTTTCAAGACTATGGATGATTGACTAGTTTGACAAAACTCAAACTAAGGCCGAGCATGAGTTTCAAAATGGGTAAATTAAGTTTTTCAATCCTACACTTTATATTAATTTTTAAATTGATCTCTATACTTTTATTCGAAATCCTAATGAGAGGAACCGTCATATACTCCAACCAACTTCCTTCTAGAATATACGAATATAAATATAGTTAGAGGATATTTATAAGTTTTAATTTTAATGATAAAAGAAGGAAAGAAAGGACTTGTAAAATTGTAGTGTAAGATTTTAAAATTTTCCACATAAACATGTCCTTCCCCAATAATGCTATTTTAATACCCACTTTTTAATATCTTATCCAGACATCTACTTTATTACCACTAAATGAGATTGTAATCTACATTCATCCTCACTCATTCATCTCATCTAACAATAATGGAGTTAAATGTCTATGAACAAAAAAATAGATGTTAAAATAACATTATTATTCCCTTCCCTTTCTAAAGTCTAAACTCAAAAATAAACATTCCCTCAGTGATACGCTATCACTCTCCAACTCACAATGTTCTAACTCAAATCAAAGGGATCCAACCATCCCCTAGCCAGGTTTATGAACATGTCTTACAACACAATTGATGCTTTCTACTGGATCAAAGCATAAGCCACAACTTTAAAATTGCGAATAGATAACTGGGGACAATTACAGCTTTATCAAAATTTCAACCTACTCTATATTTTAAGGCTAGCAGAAAAAGAAATCAGCTATCTTGATCTGACAAGTTAGACGGGCTGTCAAGTTCTGCCATGCTAGCAGAAGCAAAAGACTCGGTCGATTCCATTGTAGACAGTGATGAAACAGTATCTGAATCTGAGACGGCTTCATCATGAACAATGATGTGATCTTCATCAATGTCGGATGTCTCTGAACCCGATGCCCGCAACAGCTTGTTTATTGCTGAATTTGCAGTTTCGACGAACCATTCATCCTCAGGAAGTGCGCTACTTGGTAATGACAATTGGTTGATATCAGAGTCAGGTGAACAAAAATACTGGCGAGGATATGCAAATGAAAGCAAAAAATCAAGGCCAGAGAAATGAAGAATACCTTTGCAGGTCTATACCCCGTGCAGAGAAGGTCCTGATGGCACGAGCAATGATACCTGAAGCTATTTGATGGACATGTCGAGATGGATATCCCGCAAAGCGCGCAATTTCAACAGTGAAGTGCATATCAAGAATTAACTGCCACAAAAAGTCAGCTATGGCTGAGAAGAGGGCAAAACATAGAAACCCATCCAAAAAGTTTTACTAAAATACAGTGAAAGAGAATTAGTCCCTTAAATCTTAACTACTTTCTAATGGGAATGAGACAATAGCCAACAATACATATTATGCTTAGAAAAGGACATATTTTTCTTATAAAAGGAAGCCTTCATTACATCATGATACTACAGACATAACCATCAAAGAAATGAAATGCCCTATATTTTTTATTGTGGTGGAAGACAAACACTTGAGATGCATCCAGAGACATCATACCCATATTTATGGGAGGAGCTGAAAATGAATACTATTTGATAGTAAATGTGAATTTAACCACGAGTAGTACAACATGAAGCTTCAAAGTTGTTACAACTCATGGTTTAAGACCTACTTATAGGAATCAGTTGAGCAATAGGACTTTTCAATGATTCACGTTGGTTGTTAAATGTTCAAAAATGCATTTTGCAGTCACAAGCAAAACCCTGTTGAATCTCAGGTTGCATTTGGGCATAAAAGTATTCACATTTCCTGCAACGTGAAATAACATGACATTGTTAAGGCATTATGCATGTTAATAAATACCTGCTGCAAACCAAGTGGCTGTAGTGGAGCTGAATTATCCTCTAATACACCCCAGAATTCTTGCTCATCAGACAACCACATGACAACAGTCTCTGTTAACCTGGCAAGCAAAATCTTCTGTATTTTCTCTTTCCCAAGTAATACATCTCCAGCCACAGTTGCTAATTGTTGCAGCTTAGCAAACAATGCCTGCAAATATAGCTACACATCAGCACAGAAACAACAACTTAAAAATTATATATAATACATAGAGACAGAGAATGACAGATAGACAGAAACAAACTTTCCAAACTTTAATAGCATAATGCAAGAAATCAATAAGCCAATAAGAGCCACAGCTTCATTGAGAACCTCAATTTTAATAATAATTGAAGCACAGTGGGATTAACTATGCAACAAATAAGAAAAACATAATTAGAAAATAGAAACAAGTTCAGCAGTAGAAACAGAAGAATAAGATAAGGACCTGAAATGGAAGTGAAGGCAGTGGGCCAGAGTCCCAATAAAGATCCTCTCTGTTATCACTCAAGTAAATATGTGCATTCAATCGTGTCTTTCCCTCTCTTGAATAGATGAAACTCAGAACATACTGCCGACAGAAGTGATCTCTAAGTTTGTCAAAAGAATGTTGAAGCTGTTTCCTCCATTCCTTTAATTCACCACTAGCATTTGTGTTAAGCACAACATTCTCCGTGAGTTCACTATTTGATTCCTTGCTTTCACCTTGCTTCATCCATGTTGATAATACAGCATTTGGTAACAGTTCATCCAATATAGTAAATGCTACTCCTAATATTGCAAGTTGTTCTGAGTCTGTCTCAGCTCTGAAAGGCACAGCCTCTTTCAGCTCGGGAAGATTGTCATCATCAGATGGACCTGGTAATGCTTTGATAAGAGCATCCATGTATTTATCGAACAGCTGTAAGATTCTGCTTAGTATACTTCCTCCAAAGTGCAAACTAGCCAATGGTGTTAGCTGTTCCAATATCTCCTGCAAATTGTACCACAAGTACACCATTTATGTTATAGCAAGACAAAGCAAATTCAAGCAAGTTCATTCATATGCACTCATGCATAGATTGTCCACTTCCTGCACATACAAACTGAGATACACAAACAGAGTAAGTGAAGATGCAGACACAAAATGACAAAGCATATCATTGTGACCACCAAAACCACTTACTGCTTGCAGAACAACCCACCATTCAACCAGTCTGATGCTAAGCCCCTTCAAAAATCCAAAGCTTCTTCTAGTGTCATGTCTTTTATTAGGACTTAGGACTGTGGCTCTTCATAGGATTAATACTAATTAAATAGCACAAGCTAGTAGGCCACATAATAATAATAATCATAATAAAATAAAAATCCTTCTCCTTACATCCTTTTTTTTAAGTGGTTCTGATTTGGAATTCCTGTTTCTACATTGCTTTGCAACCACTATTGTTTGGAATAAGTTGTTTGCGACGGTGGAGAATATTGGATGTGTCCTCTGAGTTTGTCATTGTTAGTGATCCAGAAGGAGGAAGAAAGCCAAACATCATTGTGATGTGAAAATTTGCAGTTGTTTGGTGTATTTGGTTGAAGTAGAACACTAATACATATAGGATGTTTCATATGGTTGAAGTAGAAACTAATCCATATAGGATGTTTCATATGGTTGAAGTAGAACACTAATACATATAGGGCGTTTCATATCCTTACTCGTGTTATGGGATGAAATATATTTTATGCCATCTGTTGGGGGTGCTTTTCTTATTGCTTCTTTAAACAACAGCCCTATCATACAGCAACAACAACTAAGCCTTGTCCCAATAAGTGGGGTCGGCTATATAGATCAAGTGATCCCATAGAACTCTATCATATTCATGTAAATCCATCAACATTTAAATCTGTTTTGATTATTGCTCTTATAGTTTTTCTTAGTCTCCCCTACCTCTATTTATGGTACTATTCTCCCTTTGATCCACTCTTCTCATTGGGGCCTCTGCAGGTCTCCTCCAAACATACCTAGACCACCTGAGACGATATTCTATCATCTTCTCCATGATAGCAGCCACCCCAATCATGCAAAGAAATTTGACAGCTATATTCCATTCAAGCTTGTCTTTCTTTTCTTTTCTTTTTTTCTTTCTCAGGACATATCTTCCTATCAATGGCATCTTGTCTTTCCTTCTATGATACTGATATATCTATTCAATTAAAAAATGGAAAAGTTTTACAAAAGGTATTATTGATAGAAATATGTCCAGTTTAGGAACAATGTGGTTAATTAAGTCACTAAGTGGTTACTCACTAGCCACTCTATAGAGTATAAACATGGTTAAACAGTAGAGTTGAGTGATTAGTTGTTCCCAAAATAGAAATACTTTGACCAAGAATTCATTTTGAAAAATTTTCCCAAAAGAAAAAGTGTAGAGGGGGAGGGAATATATGTACATATTCATGGAGGCAGGCAGGCACAGAAAAGTAACTCTATTGACATAGCTGCAAAAGTAAGCATATACATTGCACAACATTGGCACTAGTTAAGTATCAACAGTCAATGCCTCATACATCTCAGCAAACCATGATAAGCACTAAAGACCATGGCAATCAAGGAACATTTACTGAAAGTTTAAAAGCCGATATGTGATTAAATATTTTCTAAACCAACAGGCAAATTTATTACATTTCTTTTCATTTTAAGCTGTGAAGATTTGGGTCTGCTGAATGCTATACTAAAAATTAATCATCTCCATGATTGTATTCAATGACAACGGTAACAAGGAAAAATGGAAAATGACAGAAAGAAAATGCAAACCAGAGGCTTTTCTTATCAATTTTTTTTCCTCCTTCCTACAAAGTTTAAATGATTCCTTCATATAAAAGAGATGGCTTAGACAATATACCAAAATAATTGACCACTTACTTCAACTATGCCCATAAAACGCATTCCACTCTCAACAAGCATGCTACTAGATGGAGTTGCAATTGCAGAAAGTGAAGATGCAAACTGCGGTGACAATGGGAAGCATTCAGCAGATTCTTCCATGTCAAGAACTAGTTTTCTAGCACGTCTAAAATTTGATTCTAAAACTTCTTCAACAGAAGGACGCAGTAGCACCAACAGTAATTTAGACATTTTCAATCCTTGTGACTCCAAGATTGAGCAGCAGTTCAGACAAGCCTGAATGCAAACACTAGCAGCACGTAAGGCAGAAACAGTATCAGCAGATGGTGCATTCTCCTTCACCAATCGCACAAAATATTCAATTTCCCACTCTGCCCACTGAACAACTCTGTTGGTATAAACAGGATTATCTCCAAAAATCCAAGCAGATTCCTTTGTTGCCAGGGAAATTACAGAGAACACAATCTTAGATAATGTAGCAGGAAATGTTTCCGGACAGAAAGAACTTGAGGGAAGCAAAGCCTCAATTCTCTTTTGGAGGTGAGACCCATAAAATTTCAGCAGTTGATGATGTGCCATAGGACCTTTTCCAAGTTTTATTAAACCATTTAAGGCCTTCTTCAGCTCAGGAAAATGAACATAGGGTTGTTCAACAATTCTAATTAGCTGTTCTTCAAGCATTGCCTTTCTTTCCAATAAATCAGACTTATATGAGGAAACTTCATCTGAAGAGCCATTCCCCGATACTTTCAACTCTGTCAAATTTCTTTCTTCAGCATCTAGTGCCTCTAATGCTTCTTCAAACATATGCTCAGCCACAAGAACATCAAGGTTTTCCAAGAATATTGTTTTCCGGTCAGTCCTCTCACTTGGTAAGGGCTCAAGGAGTTCAGATATTTCAGGTTCACATTGAATTTCAGCATCATCGCTTGATTGATTCCACTCTTCCAATTCACGGCAGACACCGGTCATTAAGTCCTGTACGAATACCTTGAGCTGAGATATGTTTTTGCAGCTCAATCAATTCATGCTTTACTTCTACAGCCTCGTCAGATATCCTGCAAAATCAATAAGAAAGAACAAAAGTATTATAAATGGTCTCGACCCCAGCACATGTGTGCTGGCACTCATACTCTTATCAGTGCAATATAGACAAAAGGTACACAGATGTATGAAAGTCTTGGTATATTTTACTGGGAAGCTTATGTAATTGTGATAGCACATAAATTCTAGCAGCTTAATGGGGAAAGATGGTAGAATGGATAGGATTAAGCATATTTTAAGGTACATGACATATTTACCTCAAGAAAGCCAAGAACTTTGAGTGCATATTGCCACATAAGTTCTCCACAGCATCCTTCAAATCTAAGAGCTCACAATAAAGCTTTCTAATCCCCTGAAAATATGGACAGTTTTCATAACCATCTCTAGAAGAGTTCACAGTGCTAACAATGCTAATTATGCTATCCAGTATCCCTTAGTAGGGAACTCACAGAACATGTAAGTAAACGAACAGTAGATTCCAGACTACATATCTTACAGCAGAGCTACAATATGAAACATTTTGAAATAGCATCAAACCACATAAATTAGGCAAAAGAAAATTACAGGCATCAAACAAAATTTGCAAACTCTTTGCTGCATTTCATCACAGAGGAAAATATATGATAAAATTAACTAAAGCAATCAGCCAATCACTATTTACTATCTCATTTGATATTTTTCCTTTTGCATAACTCCACACTTCAGCAGGAATTAGAGGCGAATGATGGATGCACAAGGTCAAGATTAGACTAGCCATTCTAACATTCACGAAAAACATTTCATAGTTGAATCCAAGTAATTAATGCAAACCAGACTGAAGTATCAGTAGATGGCAAAATGCATGGTTTTACTTGCTTTATGCTCACTTTGAATTCATGGTAGCACAGCTCATAATTTGTGACCATGCTGGACTGGAGAACCAAGTTACTTCTATGTGAAATTCAAGATCAGGTTTTGCCCAGAAAATGAGGGCCCTGAGAAAACTCAAGAGCCATGTATACCAAAATAAAAATCAATGCTCGAGCTACCAGTCACATATCGACCCAAAAAAGGGCAAACCCGGAAGGAGGCTAAGCAGTAATGCTCCCCTCTCACAATAAAGATCACTTAGTTAGAATAGAATACCTTTAGATTCACTGAAACCATTGAATGGAGATAATTTCTGTGAAGTTTTGGCTAAAGATTATTGAAGCCTGTCTCAGTTACTATTGTTCTCTCTCGCCCCCAACAAAGAGATTATGAGAATGGAGACTAACCCATTTTCTCTTACCAAGAGAAATGTTGGTAGCAAATTGCATTTTTCCCCTAGAGAATAGAATAACCTTTGGTCCAGACATCATAAAGCACGAAATAATTAATTGAAATCATCAATATCATACAAACAGGTGAACCAAAGCCAGTCACTATTGTTCTCACCCCTATCAGAGAGATTATTTTATACCCAGTTAGCTAGGAAGCAAAATGGAAGGAAACAATTTTTTAAAAATAAAATAAAATACAATAGAATAAACAATTTTTGGAGGATGAAAGGCATTGTTAGTGGGGAATGAAAGGGGTGGGGTGATGGGAGAAAGAGGGAACCTTTTCGGTGTGAGACTGGTACAGGGAATCGACTTTTGATTGGGGGATGATGCTCTCGATGGAAGGGAAGTCATCTTCTTCCTCGCTACTCTCCATCTCTCTCTCTCTCTCTCTCTGTGTTCAATGTTCAGTGCTCAGTGCTCAGCTCACACAAGCCAAGCTGCGGCAAAGCGTCAAGTGGAACAGAAACGGGATCGTGCAGCTGTAACACACTGCGCTGTTTGGACCATCAAGGAAAGTCGATGGAAAAGAAAAGGCCTCTTGTTCCTGCAAAATATTTTCTATTTTAGCTTTTAAAAAAAATGCTGTTCGCGGGCAATTATTTTTATTTTTTATGGGTACAAATAAATAATATTTTATATATTATATTAAGGAAAATTATGCTATTGTAATCTGTCACATATATGTAATGGTGAAATCTTGCCATTACAGCAGAAGTGGTAAAAGAAATCTTGTCATCGATGATATTTTATTTGATAAAAAATTATATTTTATTAAATATGTTTGATGGTTTTAAGAGATTGGTTTTAAAAAAAATTATAATTTTTGTAATAAAATCTTGTTATTGACGGTTTCACAAATCATATTCATGTAAATTACCAAACAAACTCATCTTATGGTAAATTTTCCAATACAGTCCATATTGAAAAAAATGAGGTTGTTCGCATTCATTATTTTTTCTCTCCTATCTTATATAATTTGTCAACGTAATTACCTATGATGTTTTGAGACATTAAAATAGTTGATATATCTATATTAGATTACGTATCATATAGGATATGTTTTAGATACTTGTAATAAGTGGTAAAAGATGACTAAAATATTAGGAGAACAAAATAGAGTGATGGTATATTTTTCTAATAATCAATTATTCTAATTTTAAATTATATTCACAATGTTATGAGTTATGTTTAACCCTTGGCAGACCTCCAACCTCTAAGGAATTAGTAATTATTGTCGAGAGTGGATACTATGAGAATAAAAAGAATTACAAAATATTCAATAAATATATGTAAGGGAGATTTTAAATTAAGAGAATGTTTATACACACAAAATGACAAAATAGAAAGATTTATCATTTCTCAACAAACAGCAAAAAAATAAATTTTAAAATAAAGTTAATATTCATTTTAGTATCTAACTTTTAAAATAAGTTAAATTAGTCACTGACATTGTGAAACATGAGTTATGTTAGTTCTTCAACTCACTTTTATTTATCGTTCCTCAGTTAAATGATGATTTGTAACGTTAAATGATATTTTGATATACCATATATCATCTGAAGTATAATTAAGTTTAAAATGACTCATTTTGATGCCTAAAATTACAAATTTAGTCTTTTAAATCTCATTTTCAAGTTATAAAATGACTCATTTTGCATAATTTTAATACTAAAATCAGGCATTTTAACTTTGTTATATTTTAAATGGCACATGGTATGTCAAGATATCATTAACATTACATATTATCATTTAATTAATAAAGTAGGATAAAAAATTAACTTGACTCATATTTTTTAATATTAGGGACTAATTTAACTAACGTTAAAAATTAGAGACTAAAATGATTGACAAATATAAAGTTATGACTAAAATGAACATTAATTCTTTAAAATACTAGAACAAAAATGAAATATCTCGATGCAACATAGCAAATATAGAAAAAGTTTTGGTGTTTTTCCCTTGCAAATAAAAGAACAAAAAAATATTAAATTTATTGTATATTAGTGAGTTTTTTCCTCATATAATAAGCATGTTAATAATCATATAAACATATATTTTTAGGTATTATATATATGGGGATTGTTAAAAGCTCCAGATTTTGTGTTGAACATAACACTCACTCTTTTCTTTCTTGCATCGATTTAAAATTTTCAATAGTATTGTAATTTTGTATTACTCATATTTATTATTACTTCTCATACTTTTCTATGTTTATAATATTTATTCACTATTATTTATCTCTATATGAATACTATTATTTTTCTTTTAAATTTTTTTTTTAACTTGAATATCATATGACTAATTAAATTGTTTACCAATATATTATATATAATGTATAATAAGAGAATAGTGGCATGAATTTTTTCTTATTTACAATAACAAATAGATAAAATTTTATTCATAAATGTTACTTATAAATTAGTCAATCATTATAGGTATACTAATATAAATTGTGATTGTAATGTGATCTCAATATATAATATCATAAATAGATAGATATACATATTCTAGGTTGTGATGTGATTTTGGTAAGTGAAATCAAATATGATTCATGACAAAATATTGATTTTCGAATATTAAAAGAATAGCAATGTTTCTTCTTCTTTCATTCAATCAAATTATAATCTATTATAATATACATACACACACACACACACACACACATATATATATATATAATTATTATTATGTTATATCTATTATGTAATCTATAATCTATAATACTAATAAACAGAACTCCATTAGAGGAAAGTTTTAGGTGTCAATACCACATGAGTTTAGGGCCCACAATTATAATAATCATAAATGTTAATGTTACCTGATATTTCTATTATTGTTTTAATCAATGTTACCTGATATTTCTTATATTGTTTTAATGTTACTACATTAGTTTAGGGCCCATAGGAGAGAAAGCAATTCGGTTCTTGGACCCTATCCATGAGCACTAATCAAAAACACTTCTCTCATCCGCTTCTTTGGTATCTATGGCTGAAATGAAAAATTGGGAACCCTAGGTCTATGCTACCATAGCCGCCACCCCTATCAGCTCTATCCTTGCCAAACTTGAAACAAGAACGTTCAACCTTCAGCCTTCGCGCTTAGGTCAACGAGCGGAAGATACCGAAAGTTCACCCTCTTCAAGCTCCATCTTTGCCAAAATCGGTCTTTCATGAAACGAAGAAGGCATTCAACCTGGACGCCTTCGCGTGTTGCATCCACGATGAGCGAAAATACCCAGAGCTTCGCTAGGCATGCCTCTGTCCCTCTTCCTTCAAGCCCAACTTCTGCCAAAACCGCCTTTCCGAGACGAAGAAAGCCTTCGCGCTACATCCACCAAAAGGTAAAAACTTTCCCAAACCCGATCCAGAACTTTGTTCCTAATTGTTTGCTTTCTTTTTTGATTGAGATAAAAATTAAAAATTGAATAAAATTAATATGATTTAGATTTGTGATAATATTTTGATGGCATGAGAAGCATCTGTTTTATCTGATTGGGTTAATATTTTGAAATTTCAATTTATATTTGATTTTGATGATCTACAATCTGATTTTGATATTTTGGTTTGAAAAGAATTTTAGGTTAATTGATTTTATGGAATGCTGATTATTAATCAATTCCATTAGCATCAATGTATGGTAAATGATATGCTAACTATTGTAAAATCTAGGTTGAAGGCTAAATTTATGCTAATTTGGGTAAATTGATACAAGATCTGCATTTATTATATTTTTTATTTTGATTTTGATTTATCTGAACTGAAATGATTTATTTTCCATAATTACTTGATGTATCTCCTCTATCCATGGATTTCTCTAATTCTCATCTTTTACATAATATTTTGAAATTTCAATTTATATTTGATCATATTTGATTTTGATGATCTACAATCTAATTTTGATATTTCTGTTTGAAAAGAATTTTAGGTTAACTGATTTTATGGAATGTTGATTATTAATGGAAAGTCCATTTAGAATCAGTGCATGGTAAAGGATATGCTAACCATTGTAAAATCTAAGGGTGAAGGCTAAATTTATGCTAATTTGGGTAAATTGATACAAGATATGCATTTATTATATTTTTTTATTTTGATTTTGATTCTGATCTATATGATTTATTTTCCATAATTACTTGATATATCTCCTCTATCCATGGATTTCTCTAATTCTCATCTTTTACATGCTAGATTATAAATGTATTTGTCTGTGATTGATTGTTCTCACTTATGAAAACAAAATTATTTCCATTCCCTTCTTATTACTATCCCTTCATATTTTCTTTTAATACTCTTCCTCTTTTTCCATGGCAAATCATTGAACCCAACCATCACTCCGTTCGAGAATGCTGGAGGATTAAGGTCCGAATTATTCGCCTTTGGTGTCTTCCTCTTTCAATAATGCCGAGGTGGTCAAAGCTTGGAAATGGTGGTCATGGATGAGTTTGTAAGTATTTTTTATTTTTCTTTCTTCTTTATTAATATACTTATATACTTATATTTTAGTGTTATATATGTGGACAACCCCCCAATTTTGCTATTCCTTTTTCTAAATAATCATTATATTTTATTTTAGGGTAACCATTCATGCCACTGTGAAAAGGAATTAATATATAAATTTAAGCCATTGTTGAGAGAAGGATCAATTTATGTTATGTCTTACTTCACAGGAAGCAAAAATGGTGGTTACTTTCAAACCACCAGGCATGAGTTCCGACTGAATCTCCAAGTTAAGGACTAATGTACTGCCTTCTAAAGTGATTTGATCCCTCTATGGTTTCAATCTTATGCCGTTCAATGAAATACTTCAAGCTGACTCTCAATTTCCGTATCTAATAGGTAATGAATCGTTTAATATGCTCTTTAAACTTTTTTTTTTAGTTTTTGTTTTGTAATATTAAATTTTACTTTCTGATTTCTCATGTTTGTTTTGGTTGTACATTAGATACTATTGGACTTCTAACTGTTGTTGTTGGGAAAAGGAATATGATAGGGATGGAAGGAAAACCAAAATGGTTGCCCTGCAATTAGAAGCAGATGGGTAATCTTCTACTATTCAATTTGTTGACTTCTATTTGGATACTTTTCAAATAGTTATTAATTAACAAAATAAATAATGTGTATTGCAGTTAAACTTGAAGTCACTCTATTTGGTCAATTTGTTTACGAAGTTCATAACTTCATCGCAAAAATGTGGAGTCATGCCAGTTGTCATTGTGCAATTTGCCAAAGTCAAGACATTCAAGGGTAAGTGTCTATATGCTTGTTAATACTCTATTTTGTTTATATCACTATGTTTTTTCTTGAAAAAGCAAATGTTGATTTTCAAATTAGTATTTGTTTGAGTGAAATATCTCTATACTTACTGAAAATTTCTTTGTCTTGCTTCTTTCATCCAATAATTCTTCCAATTTTGTTTCTCTTTGTATGTCAATGATGCATTGATGATTTTTTTTCATTGAGTCCTGTGATTGTTGTTCTTTAAATAGCCCCTTGATCATTTTTTCAAGTTTGCATTTTTTTTTCACATGGTTTTGGGTAATGGTTATTGTTAATATCATTGTGTTTTCTCTTGAAAAGCAAATGTTGAGTTTCAAACAGTATTTGTTTAAGTGGAAATATCTCTATAATTATTGAAAATTTCTTTACCTTGCTTCTTTCATCCAATAATTCTTGCAAATTTTGTTTCTCTTTGTATGTCAATGATGCATTGATGATGTTTTTTTTTTTTCCTAGTCCTGTTATTTTTCTATCAACAGCTTTGATCGTTTTTTTCAAGTTTGAATTTTTTTTCACATGGTTTGGGGTAATGGTTGTTTATATCATGTGTTTTCTCTTGAAAAGCAAATGTTGAGTTTCAAACGAATATTTGTTTCAGTGTAAGTAATGAATGATTATTCATTCAATTTCATAGATCAGGACAAAAAAAACTCAACATTTGAATATTCTCAAATTCATCTCCAACTTCTGAAACCCTTTTCATCAGAATAACGGTACAATCATTATTCAACATCAAAATATAATTTTTTTAAAAAAATTTATTAATAAACAAAAACACAATCCTACATGTTCAATGGGAGAAACACATAACACAAGTACAAAAAGAAGTTAAGAATTAGCGGAATGAAGTCAGATGAATTAGTTTGTTAAATAATGATCAACAAGCATGCAAATCCAAGTATCCAGAAAATTTGTAAGTGAATAACACATGAAACATAATAAGGCTGAGGTGGCCAAGATCTCCAATTGTACCACAAAAAAAGTCTAACTCATCATACAAATTTGAATCATTTACTCAATACAAAGCAGTTGGGTTTTTGGCATGGTACTTTTCTTTCTACCCTATTTTTCTTATCACAGGCAACACGTGTAAGAATTAAATGTTTTGTCTTATTAATTGGCATAGTTTACTGATTTGTTGATTTGGTTGTCTTCTATAATATTTGTAGGTAAAATAGTGTTCAGAATGTCATGTGCGGAACTAGATTGCTCTTTGAGCCAAATATTCCTAAGGTTGTCAGCTTCAGAGCTAGGTACTATTGTATTTTTGTTTCAAGGTTTCCATTTTTTAAATCTATAATTTTTACTTTATATTATTGGTACTGATTTTATATTCTTTTAACTTGCTTTATTTATGATAGACTTCCTCCTCTTAATGTGAAAGCTCTCAGTCACCGTCTTTGTTAAGTGATGGTCCAACATATTCATTGGAGCATGACTTTCTCAATGCAATGCCTAGGATATTAATCAATGATCTTAGAAACTGTATTCAGGTAACCTTTTTTAATATATGTAGAAACTTAACCTTAGACAAAGAGTTAAGTTCATCATACAGGTTTCATGGTACCTGATTTAGTTTAATTTAATAGTACCAATATTTTTCCTTTTCCTTTTTTATATAGGATGGTTTGTTTGTTGTTCATGGTACCATTTTCTGGCATCAATACCAAGTTCTGATTGGTGGTACATTGCATGTAAATGCAACAAGGCAGTAAGGCTAGATTTAAGAATGTACTATTGTGAGCGATGCTTTCGCCATGTTGTCAATGTGACTCCAAGGTATTTGAAGGCTTTTTTTCCAAAAAAAAATTGTTGCATATGCTGTCCAGTTTTAAACCTATTTATTTGTAATTGTGTAGATATAGGATTAAGATCCATGTGACAGATGAGTCCAGTTGATTTTGTCATTTTTGATCGTGAAGGTCAAATTGTTATTGGAAAAACGTGTTATGAATTATGTGAACACACTCACAAAGTATGTCTTATTCTATGTACATTTTGAATTTTTTCTATACACATGATTTTTTCCTCTCAAGCCTCAAGTCATTTTTTTGAGTAATTCTTGGCAGAGTAATGGTGAGATGACTTATCCCAGAGAATTTGAGGAAAAATTACTTCAGCAGTCTTTTCTATTTAAAATTGAGGTCAAAGCAAGTGTTAATAGCCACTGAACCTTCATTCAAGGTCTTGAAAGTGTGTTTTGATAAAGCTATAATAAAAATTAGTCTGTTTGTTTGGAAAAGGCAAATGTCAATGCAAAAGATAAGTATTACTCCCTTGAAGATGACTTCTTAAAGCAAAAGTTAATACAAATGTTCAATATTACTCCCTTGAAGATGACCTCTTAAAAGACAATGCTAGGAAGTCACTTGAGCAGTTAAAGAATTTAAAGAACATAAGTACCTAAACTGTACATTATTCTATTGTCAACTATAAAGTTTTTTTCTTCCTCTTATGTGTCATTTTGATTTATTGCATTTAGTTAACATCAAACACACTTTAAATTTATTGTCTATGATGTTAGTCAGGAGTGTTTGTTGTGCTTGTGACTGTTAAATGCCTAGATGATGTCCAAAATTGGTAGTACCCAAGCTTGTAAGTGCGGTGAGGAAGTTGTAATTGACAAAGGCCTATATTTCTTGGCATCTATGATCGTCATGTGGTGGTTGTCATACCAAGGTGAAGTGATTACTTTTAAATAAAATTTCAGATTTGAATTCTTTGCTGAAATGTTTTAATACAAATATTTCATTCTATTATTCAGATATAGAGTAAAGCTCAATGTGATTGATGAAAACTGATAGCGTAACTTTTATCTATGGGATCCCCAAGGTTGTCAACGTTAAGGAATTCGTGTTTGCAATGCTAGAGTGTATGAGCTGGTATGTTATTTGTATCTAGGAAATGCTACTTCATATTATGTTTTCCCCTTCGTGAAAACTCATAGAAACTATGAATGTTGAATGTTTTCTATTCATGCCATGTAATTTGTTTTTAATTGAGCAAGGGTAGTGGACAGCTTAGTCATCCAAAGGAGTTCAATGAATTACTCTTTGGAAAGGAATTTATATTCAAAGTAGTTTTGAAAGACTCCGGACTAAATCAAAATGAGCACACTTTTGATATCATTGATGCTTGTGATGATCAGTCTATCATATCAAAATTTAAAGAATCAAATTCTGTCTTGCCTATTGCTAGGGTGTTATTGTTTACTTTTCTAATTATATTGCACTTTAATTTTTTTCCTTCTCTTGGGTGATTTAACCATATATTTGAGTTGAATTTTAGTAATTCTTTTATTCAATTTTAGTAATTCTTTTATTTTAATGTTTATTAGCCTGACATGACTGTTGAACTGTCGCTTGGAGAGAAATCATCGAGTTTTGAATTTCAGGAAGTTCAATCCTCATCATCTGTAGCTAAGGTGTTTTAATGTTATTATCAATAATAACCTATCTAATTCTTAGGATATGCTAACTAAGTGAGTTGATGATTAAAAAAATTATTATTGGTAGGATTTGATGACAGAATTTGTTGAAGCACAATGCCTTCAATCTTCTAGGGTGATAGTGATATCCCATCCTTAACTCAAAGCAAACTTCTCAAGAAATTGAACAAAAAGCTAATGGAGACATGTCAACTACACAACTGAAGACTAAGAATTGGAGAAGCTGAAGCTAAAACAAATTAAGATTGAAAATGATTGAAACTGCTGAGTTTTGTTAAGATTTTCTTATCTTCTTTTTATTAGTTTAATAAAAAGTCTACCAATCAATAGTAAATGATTATGGTTGTAGACAATTTGTCTTTGTTATAGTTGCAAACAACTGAAAGTTTTTAGATGTTACGAATTATATTTGTGGACAAGTTATTTCTAGCCTTTTATTTAAGCTATTGTTATTGTTGCAAACAAGCTGGATAAGTTTTTAATTTTCTTATGCATAATAATTTAAGATATTTGATTATTGGGCAGAATCAGCCTTTTATCTCTAGCCATGTTCATATATGCTTAGTTGTTTGAATGTTTGTAAGCACTAAAATAAAGGAGATCACCTCAAATTTGTTATACAGTCACTTTCGTTTCTGATGATGAGTTGGAAATATAAAAGAACGTTGAGGACAGCTTGTATGTTATTATTAAAAGGCTAGGGTGAGGTGTCCAAAGAATAACAGTTTCTTAATGATTGTTGTGCAGATCCTTCATTGATACGGTGCGGCGTTTGGTCATATTAAGGAATGCAAATGAAACTACTTTGACAGAGTTTATATTTTGTAACTTGGTTCTTCTAATGGTGTTAGGTTCGGTTAAAAAGTATTTGCTTAAATAAGTTGTAGAAAGCAAAAGCAAAATATGATAAGTCAAATTAGTTAGTTACTTCAACTTTGATTCTATAGCTATAATAAGTAGGTTCATTGCTCCGTTCTATAATATATAGCTATAATATTTTCAATTGGGTATCTTTAAATATATTTTAATTATTTGTTGTGTGTTTTTCCTATTTTCTAATCGTTGGAATAGGAACAAATTGTAAGGAAAACATATCAGAAAATTTTACAAAGGATTAAGGACAGTTACCAAAAAACAAAACCCTAGACCGAAAAAACAATATGGAAAATTGAAAATTCCAGAAGACAGTATTGGATTTCAATACATGCCTAACCTTACCAATTACCAGTCTCAAATAAATAAATAAGAATCAGATATATTTGCCCAACTAGGATCTCAGCCTTACTCGGTGCAAGGGAATAAATGCCTTTGTCTTTCCACTGTTGAATATTAGTTTCTAAATTTAGTGATTCAAAAAAGAGGATCATTTCAAGAAAGAAACAAAAGTCAGGTGAATATTTTAAAATTTTGTCAATCACAGTTAATATGGAAAATATTAGAAATCAAGAAAGAGAATCATTTCAAAATTAAAGTAAACACAATCATAAATTAGCTTTTCAAATAATATTTTAAAGTGTTATAGAACATTGACCTTTATTTGGTAAAATTTATTATTATTATTATTATTATTATTATTATTATTATTATTATTATTATTATCCAATAATTGCTTTAGAATACGTTTTTGTAGATTTAGATACAAATAATATGCTTTCTTTAAAATATGCTTTTGTAGATTCAGATACAAATGGCAAATGAAATGAGATGATATGAATTGATTACATAAAATAAATCAAGCATAAATAATTTCCATAAATCAATGTTATTCATGATCCTTCATTAATTATATTAAATACATTAATTATAATAAATGAATTAGAGATTTGATTTGATTTACTAAAATGAGGTAAATGCTCATTATATGATAGAGACATTCACTACAATATTACATTATTCAAACTTTTTATCTTCACTCTCAATATTAGAAGGTGATGGACAACAATCGGAGTAATTTTTGTCCTAACCCAAAACAAGCTTCAATGCAAAGAAGATGCAAAAACAACGAAACGTGACAGACAAAATAAAGGTACATTGTTTTATTCTTTCCTATTGCAAGTTTTTTCACAATTCTGAAATCTCCCTCCTCATCAATGGGAATATGCGTTTCAAGCAAACTATGTATCCAATCTGAATATAGGACTTGGAAAGTTTCTTGCCTTGTGTTAATATATATATATACCTACCTAATAATTGATCTTTCTTGCTTCTTGGAATCCAACTTAGCATATTGTAGCAACTTTAAGCTTTTAGAAAGTTAGAAACGAGGAAAAGGCTTCAGTGATTACGCTATTCTGTGCTTTCATTGATTCACCAGCTATGGCATAATTAAAAATAGTAGTGTTAACGCCAAAGTAGTTAATTTCGGAGGGACTCTAAAGTTTAATGTCAATCATCAACACAAGCATCATGCATGTGTGAACTCTAATGATTTATTTATTTGCTTTTCTCCAATATGAGAGCTGCTCGATAACATAAAAAAAGAGTGTTAACAACATCATAAAAATAGACATTAAGCATAAACTGCTACCCAATGTTGAATGTTAGTTTCTAAATTTAGTGATTCAAAAAGGGGATCATTTCAAGAAAGAAATAAAAGTCAGGTGATTTAGATACGATTTAGTGATTCAAAGTGTTAACAGCCGCTATGAATCTTCATTAATTCAAGGTGTTTAAGTCAATTTTGTTTATTTAGATACAAATAATATGCTTTCTTTAAATTACGCTTTTGTAGATTTAGATACAAATGGTAAGTGAAACGAGATGATATGAATTGATTACATAAAATAAATCAAGCATAAATAATTTCCATAAATTCGAAGTCTGAAAGTTTTGGAGTGAAATTGTCATTGTTATTAGTATATAAATAAGCAATTCCATTAATTAATCAAGCTTTAAATATGGAATTAATTAACATAGAATAAAGTGCAATCATTTAAGAAAATTCACATTGATGATTTTCATAATTAATAAAAATAATACTATATGTACAGGTGAAAATGAAAATCCTAATACTATGAACAAGCTTGCAAGGAACCCCAACATCACTCCGTTTTACTCTCAAGATGTTAGAGGTAATTCAAAAAATAATGATATTATTTATTAATTCACTTGATATTCCTGCACTTTTCTATAAATAGTTTATTTGGTCTCCTTTTGCTATCATTAGATTATTAACTTTGACATCAAATTGTTATGTAGGAAAAATGGTGTGATGCCAAAATTGACACAGTCCATGCCAATGGAATCATCAAATTCAAGAAGCCCATTATGGATATAACAAATGGTATTTGTTTTGAGTTTGAAAAATTAATTCAAATTTTTTGTGATTATCATATTTAGAAAAATAAGTTATATGCTTCATTAGTATCTTATTAATTAAATGTTGTACATATCCATTTGATAAGTATCACAATTTATATCTTAAAAAAATCTAAATGGAGGTAAGAATAATAATCTCATAATAATATTCTTAATTTTTAATGGTAAAACTTCCTAGACAGATATTTTGTTTAGTTTTGTTTGGTTATCAATCATGTTACTTTTCTTTTATTGCGTCTATGCATCATTTAGAAAAATAAGGTATATGCCCCATTAGTATCTTATTAACTAAATGTTGTACATATCCATTTGATAAGTATCACAATTTAAATCTTAAAAAAATCTAAATATAGGTAAGGATAATAATCTCATGAATAATATTCTTAATTTTTAATGATAAAAGCCCTTAGACAGATATTTTGTTTAGTTTCATTTTGTTATCAATCAGGTTAGTTTTCTTTTATTGCATCTATGCATAATTTTGTATGTTATATATTATATTATATATATAATTTAATTTAAATCTAAATTATATCTAATTTATAAGGAACATTTTGTTGTCATTCTTCTAAACTCTTTTTTTAGCTAGCTTTAAGATTTCTTCAATCTTCTCCTTAAATCATATACACATTTGAAAATGGACGGTTAATTGAGAACAAACATGGCAACTAAAATTTTATACTTTAATAATATCGGCATTTAAATTACCATTTTACCTAAAATTTTGATGTGTTTAAATTTAGATTTGTACTAACAAAAAAATCATTTTACAAATGGTAATCGTTGCAAGTTCTTCAAAGAGGCCAAACATTGACTCTCTTTCATGTTCAGTGAACTTTAGAAAGCACAAATTCCAAAGAAGGTCTATTATTTCATCTATTATATCACATGTCACGTTTGATCTTGAAGGTAGGAATCTAATTTTTGTTTGTATTCTTTCCCTTACAATAGTATGTGAAAAAAATTATGAATGCTATATCTTACTTGAAGTCTAATTTATTAGTTATTTCCTCTTCGATATGAATAGATGATACTACACATGACTCATCCACCAATGAAAACATGACGGAGTTTTTATACAATCCTCTATTCGAACAATTTGAGAATGAAGGTAGCTTGAAATAATATTTAAAGTTTTTTTAAAAAATCAAATAGTTATATTGAAGGTATTAACCATAAAAGTTTTCTTTTTTGATAGAATGCTTGGATTTTGGAGACTTTTCATTACGTGTGAATTTTGTTATGCTTCTGTATGGTACGAGGAAAGATCGGAAAAGTATAGAAGCTCTATAGATCCACAATTTTCAATTTGTTGTATGAAAGGAAAAATCCAGCTCCCACTTTTGCAAGACCCCCTGATTTATTGTTTAATTTGCTAAATGGCATTGATAGGAGAAGTGCTCATTTTTTTGAAAATATTAGACAATACAATAGTATGTTTTCGTTCACTTCTATTGGGGGCAAGGTTGAAACCTCTTTGAACAATGGCCGAGCACCGAGGTTTATTCTACATGGGAGAATTTTCATAAAATAGGCTCTTTGCTTCCAGTTGAAGGTCGTCTGAAATTTTCACAGCTATATATGATACTAGAATGAAATATCAAATAGAATGACTCATTTCAGGTACTTTTTTTTTTACATATTTAATCTTTTTTTAAACTATTAACTTTTCTAAAAATGAATTCATAAATTAGACTTCTACAAAACATATTTAATCAAATTGTTATTTGTTTCAGTAATGGACGACTTCAAACTTGGACATAACTTTAGTAGAGGATTTGAGGGACATGATTGATCAACACAATGTTTTGGCAAAAACTTTTAGAAGGGTACGAGACTTTATAAATCATGAACCTTCTCCTAATATTTGTTTGAGGTTGTTTCGAAGTAGATCTCGAGATGCCAGAAATTATAATATCCCATCTACTGATGAAGTTATTGCTCTAATAGTTGGGGATTTTGATGCTTCTGATCAAGGGAGGATATCATTGTTAGAAAAGATGATGGTCATTTGCAAAGAATTCATGAGACTCACACTGCTTTCATCCTTCTTCAATACCCACTATTATTTCCATTTGGAGAAGACGGATACCAAGAGAACATCCCTTTAAGGGATTCTTTCATGAACAATAATAGTTTCAAAAGAGTTAGAGTAACATTAAGGGAGTTTATTGCATTTAGGATACAAGAGAGACAAGTAGAGCATGGAAATATCTTAAGTCGAAGATTATTCCAACAATTCTTGGTTGACGCCTACACGATGATTGAAGCGCAAAGAATCTAGTGGGTGAGATTAAATCAAAGTGTAATTAGGTCTAACATTTTGAGTGGCTTAGAGGAGGCTATTACTAGAGGTGAAACAGATCCAGGCAGAATGCGCATTATTCCCTCCTCTTTTACTGGGGGATGAGGTACATGTTTAATAATTGTCAAGATGCGATGGGTTTGTAAGAGGTATGGATATCCCAATTTATTTGTTATAGTCACCTGCAATCCTCAATGGGCAGAAATAACAAGATTTGTTAGAAATAGGGATATTAAAGAGAAGATTGGCCTGATATTTCCTGGAGAGTTTTCCAAATGAAGTTGGATCAAATATTAATTGACTTTAAAAAGGGACTCATTTTTGGGAAAGTTATAGCAAGTAATAATATTGCTCATTATTTGTAAGTCATTTTCAACTTTTAAAATATTATAATAAACGTAAATATTATTTCCATCAATGTAGTTTATGTTATGACAAAGTATTTTTGTTATGTTCAGGTATGTATACAATTGAGTTTCAAAAGGTTGCCTCATGCGCATATTCTATTATGGTTGCACCCAGATGATAAACTTCAGACACCTGAATCTATTGATCGTGTTATATCTACTAAGCTACAGGACAAAGAAAAATATCCTCGACTATTTGAGGCTTACTAAATTAATGATGCATGGTCCTTGCGGCATGGCTAATCCAAAATCACCATGTATGATTGAAGGAAAATGCTCAAAATTTTTTCCAAAGAAGTTTGCAGAAAGCACAACATTTGATGAAGATGGTTATCCTATATACAAAAGAAGAAATAGAGTAACCACTATAAAAAAGACATTGTCTTGGACAACAAAGATTTGTTGTTCCTTACAATCCAAAATTGTTGATGAAGTATCAAGCTCATATCAACATTGAATATTGTAACAAGTCGAATTCGATTAAGTATCTCTTCAAGTATGTCAATAAAGGACCTAATAGAGTTACAGTTTCAGTGACACAACCAACAGCGATCCTATTAATAGAGGGTGGTTGATGAGATCAAAAACTACTATGATTGTCGCTATCTTTCTGCGTGAAGCCTGGAGAATTCTCGCATTTGATATACATCATAGGTGGCCTCCGTTAAGAGATTAAGCTTTCATCTTCCAAATCAGCAATTGGTTGTTTTTAGAGACAGTGATCGAATTGACGATGTTGTTCAAAAGAATAAGGAAAAAAATACAATGTTTGAGGCTTGGATGGTTGCAAATAATTGTTACCCAGAAGGAAGAGATTTAACTTATGCGAGTTTCCAAGCCATTTCGTCTACAACAAAGCAAAGCAAGAATGGTTTCCTAGGAAGCAGGGACATTCAATAGGTAGGCTTCAGGACATACCTCCTGGAACCGTGAGTTGTACTACTTGAGGTTGCTATTAACTATTCAGAGAGGATGTACCAGTTACCAAAGTTTAAGAAGAGTAGGTGGTTTTGTACACCAATCTTTGAAGAAGCATGTCATGCATTGGGGTTATTAGCAGATGACAATGAATTTATTGAAGGTATAATAATTCTTTTACTATTTTAATTGGTTATTTTTCACTTTAGCTTTTTTTTTTTTTTTTTGGATTTCAGTTCTTTATTATTAGTATTATATTTACGTCCTTAGTTATTTTTGGTCTTTTCTCATACATTCTTGAACAATGAATTTATTGAAGGTATAAAAGAAGCTGCAGAGTTAGCGTCTGGAAATCAACTAAGGAAGCTTTTTGTACATTATTAGTGACAAATACAATGAGCAGACCGCAATTTGTATGGGAGCATGTTTGGAAACTCTTAGCAGAATGGAATCTTATATGATTGGAGACGAATATTAAGGAATCAAGGTATGCTTTAAATTATTATTTAAGCATTTTTTTTTGCAATTTTAATATTATACTTCCAAATTTTAAAGACAAATATGGTATTTTTTTAATAATAGGTTGAGAGTTTTATATTTTCATTAAAAATTTTTTGCTTTTCCTAGATCTTTCTATCCCAAGTTAGAGTTGAAGAATTTATGTTTGATTGAGATTGAGAAGTTACTTAATTCAAATGGAAGATCTTTGAAAGATTTCCGATTCATGCCATACCCAAATGATTCTCCACTCAATCAATTTCAAAATCATCTCTTAGCTGAAGAGCTAAACTATGATAGAGACCAATTGTCCGTTGATCTTAAAGGCTACTTATCTTTGATGAATGAAGATCAAAGGATAATTTATGATAGTATAATAGACTCAATAACCAATGAGAAAGGAGGTTTTTATTTTGTATACGGTTATGGAGGAACGAAAAACATTCATTTGGAAAACATTATCGGCTGTTAGATCCAATGGCAAAATTGTTTTGAATGTTGCATCCAGTGGAATTTCTTCATTGCTTTTACCTGGTGGAAGGACAACTCATTCTAGATTTTCAATTCCATTGACACTTGAGTTGTCAACGTGTACTATCAAGCAAGGAAGTCCTAGAATTGCTTCAACAAGCAAGTCTTATTATATGGGATGAAGCATGCATGGTAAATAGATTTGCTTTTGAGGCGTTGGATCGTACAATGAGAGATATATTGAGGTTCACAAACAATAAGTCTAAAGATGAACCATTTGGTGGAAAAACTATTGTCCTTGGAGGAGACTTCCGTCAAATACTTCCAGTTATTCCAAGAGCTTCAAGAGAAGAAATTGTAAATGCCACCATAAACTCATCAACTTTGTGGCCACATTGCAAGGTTCTTAACTGACAAAAAATATGAGGTTACAAGCAACAGGTTCATCCTCTATAGATCCAAAATTGAGATTGTTTGCTGACTGGATAGTTCAAATTGGAGATGGAAAACTAGGAATTGACCATGAATAATTGCAGAAGTTGAAATTCCAGGAGAATTCTTGATTTTAGAATCACCTTCACCTCTTAGGAGTATTGTAGATTTCACTTATCCAAATTTATTGGATAATTTGAAAAACTATGCCTTTTTTGAGGATAGAGCATTGCTAGCACCTACTCTTGAAGTAGTTGAAATGGTTAATGAATTTGTGCTTTCTCAAATTCCTGGTGAGGAAAAAGAGTATCTAAGCTTTATTCATATTGCATAGCTGATGAAGATGTTGGCATTGAAGGTGATTGGATAACCTTGAGTTTTTGAATGAAATAAAGTGTTTTGGCATTCCAAATCATAAATTAGTTTTGAAAAGGGAGTCCCAATTATGCTGCTAAGGAACATTGATCAATCTTCCAGATTATGTAATGGAACAAGGTTGATTGTTGAAGAATTAGGCAAACAATGTCATTGGAGCAATTGTTGTGACTGGAAATAAAATTGGAGAAAAAGTTTATATACCTCGGATGAATTTAATACCTTCTGATAGGCACACCTCTCAAGTTTCAAGAAGACAATTCCCAGTTACTCTTTGCTTTGCTATGACCATTAATAAGAGCCAAGGTCAATCTTTGTCATTTGTTGGGTTGTTTTTATCCAAACCTTCTTCACCTATGGGCAACTTTACGTGGCTATCTCAAGGGTAAAATCGAGGAATAGTTTGAAAATATTAATATTGGATGATAATGGGGAACCTTGCAACATAACCAAAAATGTTGTTTATCCGAGGTGTTTCAAAAAATTTGAATTTCAAGTTTTGATCTGTATTTTATATTCTTTATTTATTTTATTAAACAACTGGGTTCAATGCATTTATGATCAAGTCTTTATATTTTTTTTACTAATATATATTTTTTATTATATTATGTAGAGTGACATATGAAGATGAAAACACCAAATAGAATCCCTATGTAATTAATCCTTTGTAATCCTTTTTTTTTTTTTTGCAATGATCATGTGAAATTGAGACTTTTAATCATAACATTATTATTAATTATCTACTTTTATTGTTTATTAATTTACAAAAAAAATATTATCCAATAATTTGTTATGCACTAAATTTTAAATTTTAGGTTTCTTAACGTCCCATGCATTATAGGGTCAAAACACTAGTATATAATAAGAGAATAGTAGCACAATTTTTTTCTATCTATTTACAATAATAAATGGATAGAATTTTTGGTCATAAATGCTAGTTATAAATTAGTCAATCATTGTAGGTATACTAATATAAATTGTGATGTAATGTGATTTCAATAAATAAAATCAAATTTGATTCATGACAAAATATTAATTCTCAAATATTAAAAAATGACAGTGTTCTCTTCTTTGTCATTCAATTAAGGAATTAACAATGTTCTCTTTTACCCTTTTAAATGAGTTTACAATACGCAAAGGGATTAGTCACTATGTCCGATGTAAATACCCTGAGAAACATGTAACATCCCATTTTTCAAAAAAATAATTTATGCAGAAACATTTTTAGTTCATGTATTTGACTTAAATTTTTTTTTTTGTCTTATTTGATAATTTTGTATCAATATCTATTTTAAAGAACAGATCAAAAAGTTAAATGCAGGTACTAACTATTTAAAGTGGTACTATGAATTAGTAGTACTATGTTCAAAATATGTTAGGAACAATATTTATTCAGTAAATATTATATTAATCATTAATAATTAGGTGTAGAATTTTACACTAAAAAATAAAAATGAGTATCAAAGAAAATTTTTTAAAAAAAGCTTAGAATTACCTAGGCAGTGCTAAATGCACTGCCATTACAACAACTCAAATCAACTATAAAGAGAGGAAGGGGACACTTAGGTCCCATTTGGATAAATAACCTATTTAAGCACTTATAGAAAAATAATTTTTGAAAAGTAACTTATAAATAAGTTATTTTATATTAAAATATATAATAATAAAAGTACTTATTTTTACGTTTTAGAAAATATTTCTTGAGAAACTAGATATTTTAACCTCTCAAAAAGCACTAAGAATAACTTTTAGAGAAGTAATAAGCTGTTTTGCCAAATAGAATAAAAAGTAAAAATATGATTTTTGACTTCTAGAAAGTTGAAAGTCATAAGTTGTATTATTCAAATAGACCCTTATTGTAAATGTAAAAGAAAGAAAGAGTGAAAAAAAAAAGTGAGGTAGTGTGTTTGTGTCAAGTGAGTAGCATGACAAATAAAATAGAGAGAGAGAGAGAAGGAAAAGGAAGGGAGTGGAGAGAGAGAAGATGAGGAAAAGAAAGAAAGGAGAAGAAGCATCGCTCAGGAAAAAAAAAATATAGTACTCATACATTATTTTAAAGGTAGAAAATGAATCTATTTTATGTAAAATAAAATTATGAATACAAATATTATTATTATTACTACTCATTTACATATTTTCATTTTTATATTAAAGTTTTTCGCTATTATTTACTATTATCATTTTATTTTGTCATTTCTTTATATTTATAGATGATTATGCACTTGAATATTGATTAAAATAATACTAACTATTTAATCAAAACGATTCTTTCATTCTTCACTAGTAATAATTTACAACATTGTGGTTTCTTCTTTTCATTTTGTCACTAAATTAAAGATCTCTTCTTTACTGGTTCCTTGGTTTACTGTGCTTCTATTTCTTCATTTTATTTTACCACTTAAAGATTCTTCTCCTAGCTAAATGTGGACTACTACCTGCTTACTTTCTTCTTTTTATTTTACCTTTTTTTATTTATGTGGTTTATTATTTAATTCAAGTTAGTTTAATATTCTTTTTTATTTATATTGTTATATGTTGAGCATTATTTTATCATTCTTCTATTTTAAAATTTATCATATCATTTATATATATTATGTTAATTTGAGTTGTCAATATTTATAGTAATTTCTATAAGGGACATAAATTAGAGGTAAAATACAATTAAAATCTTATACTAAAAATAATTAAAGATTATCTTACATGGATTTAGAATATTAAATTTATTATGACTTTACAATGACAAAAACTAACTCATGGGCTTCGATTAAAAGTCAAGAGAAAATTTAATAAAAATTATTTTAATTTTAGTCCCTTTTGATATTAATATTTAGATTGATAACTCTATGGTTTCATAAATTTTGTTGAGATATTACTTTATTATTTAGTCAAGCTTATATTATTTTGGTGTTGTTTATTTATTTTAAATTTATACATTAATTTATATTTTGTGCACTTATTTTAGTTTATTATTTAGTTTTACATTTTATTATTTAATTTTTAATTATTTTATGAGCTTTTATTTAAGCTTTATTTATGGATTAATTTTATGCATTTTTTAATGTGAATTTATTATGCACAATAACAATGAATTAATTTTAAAAAATATGTTCCATCAAAATTTTGCCACTCCTCCAAGAATATATTCGATAAAAAATATATGATCATTTTATGTTACCTATCTTGCTTAGTGTAATATAAAAATCTTACTTTGTCATCATAATGTTAAAGAACAAAACCAAAGAACAGGAATTTCTTAAGATAAGGCTTCGACTGTATGAACAAGTAGATAAATGAAGTAAAAACTAAAATAAAGAAATCATAATTAATTCTTGTAAGATTTGCATAACATGTTCTACATGATTTCTATTTTTTATGCTATGCTAATTTATCCTATGATGAAATTGTAACCCTGTATTTTCCTTAGACATGGCTAAAACTAACCATTGTTCAAATTTTTTAAGAACCATTCATTTCTTCCTAGAATTTCTCAATTTCATTTTTTTAATTTCTAGTGGTTTAGATTAACCAATTAACACCCAAAGGAAGGCATTTGCTAGGGATATATGAAATTATGTTTAGTTATATGTGTGACTTTTACCATGGATTTTAGAAATATTCAGTTTGTAATTAGTGGCATTCAATACTCATGCCACAACCCTTTGCTCGTACTCTTTTAATTAATGTTAACTATTGAACTTCATGTGGAAATTCATATTATTAGTTTTAGTATAAGCAGTTGTTACAAAACAAAAAAATCAAATTATAATGAGATAAAATCAATCAAATTATATAATAAGAGAAATATTATATATAAAACTTGTGATTTTTATCAATGAAAATCAACTCTTCATCAATATTAAATATTAAATTATGAATCAAACAAAAAGTATTCATAGGAACTTGAAAACAATATTAATTACCAATAATATTATAATTGTAATTAGGTAAAATCAAAAGCTTATTTCTTAAGTTTTAGGGATAACTCGTCTAATTTGATTAAAATCATAAATATTAAAATATGAAACAAACAAAAATTTTGCATAGGAATTTAAAAAAATATTAATTACCATTACCAATAATATTATTTAGTCTAATTGTAACTTAAAAAAAATAAAAAATTGATTCCTCAGTTTTGAACATAACACGTCCAATTTGACTAAAATTCGTATGTCTCAGAAATAATATAGAATTGCCTATACGTAAATATCAAAATAATTTGAGGCTATTATATCTTTCTTCCTTAGTTTTTCAGAAACTGCAACAGAAAAAGAATATAAAAACAAATCATAGTTTCGATCATTATTTAAAAGTATAGGTATTGTAGTGGTGACTTCAAAAATAGATTTTAAAAAATAACATGTTCTTTACTTTCGTCTTTCAAGATTATTTCTTCAGTTTTTAGTGATGGCATCAAAGCTAGATTTACTAGTGATATGAATTTCAGTAAAGTTAAGTGGAATTTGTAGGTATTGGTGGTTTGTTTGTGGAGAGTCCTGACTCTTGGGAATTAAAGCTGAGACTTTATAGAGTTGAGATGATGCTCTAGAATGAAAAGGTATTCTGGTTGCAATTACAAAGTCAAGATTAATGCATTGCTCATTGAATTTTTTTTCTTATCCTGGGATTGTGTATCCAATCAACAATAAGGCATGCTTTATTAGCTAATTAAAATTAACTTTCTTTCAGCATCAAATTCAAAATTAGTTCTTAATGTTGATTTTTGATAAGTGTCAAATATGATGTTAGCAAAGAATGCAACGAACAGGATATAATCAATGGAAAAGATAAGCTTATTGTAGGATCTATTGCAGAAGTTTGAGTTGTCCCTGGCCTCATGAGTGGTGTCACCTAAGGCATTCTTTGGGTTTCCTTTTTTGGTTATGTTGTTGGAATGGAAGCAAGTGCCCGCAAGTTCTTTGAGTGGTTTCCTGAGGGATTTGATCATAAGTAGTATGCATGGGGCTACAAAATGACTAGAAGGAAGAAAGAAGCATGATAAGCCAAAAAGGAAGTTGAAAGATTATAATAAAAGAAAAGTGAAAGTAGTTATCTAGAGAGGGTTGGTTTGCAAGATAGGTTCACTAGTGAAATCCTTCAGAAACAAGTTTCCACAGGAGGTCTAATGTAAAAACATAGAGTAGGAGTAGAGGTATAGGAAAAGAAAGAAATTTTGAGTAAGAGATTTGTTTAAAGTAAGCAAAGATATAATGAATAAGGTGTTACCTTGGAAGAAGGTTGCCTAGAAGCCCAGAAAGAAGTTCTTCGACCTTTGTTAGTTTTGGAGGGCAAGTCCAAAGCCTTCCTCTTGCTCGTTCTCCTGGTTGAGTTTCCTAACTATTTCTTCAAGAGTTGCTTGTTGAGGCTAAGGTGCTAGATATCCTTTTGGAAGTTCTTTTTCATGTTCATGGATGTCACCTTCTTCGACACCAACCTAACTTCTCAACAATAGTGGTTTTTTTACCTATCAATAAAATAAGATAAGATTAATAAATGTGATAAGTGAACAACTTTGCCTTCTTAGCATCGCCTCTGCAAGTGAACAAGCCTACAGTTAGTCATTCTTGTTTTGATAACATCCCATGACACATGAATCCAGTTGTAATAATTAGACCACCATTTAGCAAAAGCGGTGTCATGGGTTAAAGGAGGCAATTAAAGGGTTGATAAAGGCCGCATGTTTTCATGGTGTGAGAGCGGGCTAAATTAGTATATTCATTAAAAATAGGGTTTCTACTTATTACAATGCCTAAGCCTATCTATGGTAGGATAGGAAGGTCTTGAATAAACTCATTTGTGAGAAGAAAAGGATTCAGAGCATGAATGGTAAACTTCTCAGACATAATATTAATGGGAAGGATTTGTAGGGATAAAGGTGACCCCAAAATGAATCTTGACGAGTTTGTTCAGTAAGGTGTTCACCAAAAAAGGATTGAAGATTGCCTTTTTGGGGAGAGGAAAAGGGGAAAAGGTTGATGTGTGTATCCTGAGAGAAAGCTATAGAAGAAACTCAAGAAATAAAAGGGAGTTTTCTTGTTAGGTTGAAGTAGAAGGGAAAAACTTGTAGATAAGACGAATGCCTTCATGAGTTTGATGGAATTGGTCATAAATAGGGCAAGCTTGTGTTTGAAGTTAGGGTCTAGCACACCGGTTGAGCCATAGTTGAAGAAGCCAAATGGGCCATTAGAGGTTGGTGGTGTGTTCACCACGTTGAAATTAGAAACTCCAACATACATTGGAGTTATAGAAATTGACAAGGATAAGTTTGCTTAAACTAAAATCATGGGCCTTGCAGATAAGGGTTACTGGCGGGAGCAATTTTCTTTTTTTCCACCTCGAGGGTTTGGTGAAAGAAAAAAAAAAGCAAAGGCATTTAGTTAGAAGAGGATGAAAGCATAATGTCCTAGAGATAAGGGCTATTCTTATGATTTTTTGTATGAACTTATTGTACGAAAGTACACTCATATCAATCCTTGAGTAAGACAAGTGAGGTTTATAGTTGGCATCGAAAATATCTAGGTTTGGGGTCATTTTGGCTAAAATGCAAGGATCATATAGGGAGGTATAAGTCATACGTATTGGAAATAAAATTGTTGGTGGTTTTGTTCCAAAAATAAAATGAAGCCCAAAGCATAGCAA